>OZ024742.1:280473452-280498452 GCA_964016885.1 Eledone cirrhosa | reverse complement strand
CCACTGGGAATGAATAACCTCTAATCTTTGTCAGGGCATTCTTCTAAGAGAAGGCAATTCAGGAACCTGGGATAACTCCGACATAAAGCTGCGTCTCAGTAGTTGCCGATGATATTGATCTTTTCTTCTTTTCGGATTATAGTTACTGTTATTCAAAGAGTGGGATTGGACCTGTGCAAAGTCTTTCCTCACTTTAAAAACATCTTCACTCGCAGGCATTGAACGATAGCATTAATTGATAATTGTTAACAATGTTTTATCGTGCAATGGCCATACTCGATATTGAGAGGTCAGCTATCATCATACATAGTGTAAATGTATTTATTTTCTAAAATATAATTTTCCTTTTTTCTATATTGATTTCAATTACCAGCACAATATAAGTGATTGGTTTATTCACTGTATCCAAATAAGACACAATCCATGCGATGAAGATAGATATATCCTTCCAGCTATACAGAGTGAGGTTTGAGATGTTTATAACAAATTATATATAAAGCCGATTGGGTCGTTAATTATTTCTCTATGTATTATCATTATATTAAAGTCGGTGTGATATTATGACGTTTCATTGACTGTAATTGGTGAATTCGAATGATGCATATGATAACTGATCCGTCCTACATACTCAAATCATTATTTCTGTTACCATGCACTGAGCGAATAGTGAGCCCGCTGACGCCCTGTAACCAACGACACTATTGTTTCTTGATATGTGATATCAAATATAATTGTTTCTACTTTTGGCACAAGGCCAGCAATTATCCCAGTACATTACTGGTGCTTTATTTTATCGACCCCGTAAGGATGAAAGACAAAGTTAACCTCGGCGGGATTGGAACTCAGACCGTAAAGGGACGTAACTCTTTGCGTTAAACATGGCGTCCGACCCTCTACCGGTACTGCCAATCCACCAATCAATGTAATAATAAAACAATACAACAATGTAATAATAAAAAACAATATGATATTGAATTAATCAATTATTGTACGGTCGTTTCAGTGATCAAATTATCTATATGGAGACTAATTCCAATTATATAACTCCATACAATCAGCTTAATACATTGTATTTTTCGGGGGATTGACAGAGGAGAAGATGTACATTTTCGAGGCTGCTAATACAAAACTACGTAATAAAAATCAATAAGCCTTAACAACGATAATATTGGACACAGAACCGTTGTAAAACAAACAATTAATTCACAAATGTTTCATTATGTGACGGTGAATTGGCAGTATCGGTAGAGGGTTGGACGCCATGCTTTCTAGCATAGTTACGTCCCTTTACGCCGGGGGTAACTTTGCCTTTCAACCTTACGGGCTCGATAAAATAAAGTACCAGTAATGTACTGGGTAATTGCTAGCCTTGTGCCTAAAGTACAAACAATTATGTGACATTATAAAGTACCAGTAATGTACTGGATATTTGCTGGCCTTGTGACAAAAAGTAGAAACAATTATTATATTAGACCATGTAGTTTTGATACTCAACGAAATTAAGAGGATATCAGCAAGCAATGTAAACGTGCAACGCAGTGCTTCCAATAATAATTCGCATGAACACTATATCGAATACAAGTATGGTCATAGATCCGGGTCTCGCAATGTAGAACAGTCATTTATGTGTGTATATATATGGGATGTATATTATATATATACGTATATATACACACACACACACACACACACACACACATACACACACACACACGCACACACACACACACATACCCACCCACACACACACACACACACACACACACACGTATTGGCTTACAAAAGAAAGAAAAGGGTTTTTCAATACAAGAAGTGTATATATCGGAAACCATTCATTGATTCTTTGCATTGTTACCCAGAGTTTGACATACGTACACGAGGTTAAATACGCACACACACATGTATATATATATATATTTACATTTATATATAAATATATACATATATATATACATACATAGATACATATTCTTGTGTGTATGTGTGTATGTGTGAGTGTGTCGGTGTTTCAGTTATACTATTACAAATAATTGTGAATAATGACGGAAGGCATTGTCTGTAGGTTGCCTGAAACGTATAATAAAAATAATTAAATATATATATATACATATATATATACATATTTATATTTATATTTCCGTATATATATAGGTATATGTATAGGTATATGTATATATAGGTATATATATATATATATATAGGTATATGTATATATAGGTATATATATATATATATAGGTATATGCATATATATATATATATATATATATGTATATATATAACTGTATGTGAATATATATATTTATATATATATATATATATATATATATATATATATATATATGTGTGTGTGTGTGTATGTGAATATATATATATATATAAATATAAATATATATACATATATATTTATATATATATACATATATATATATATATATATATATGAGTGTGTGTGTGTGTATGTGAATATATATATATAAATATAAATATATATATATATATATATATATATATATATATATATATATATGTATATATATATATATATATATATATATATATATATATATATATATATATATGTGTGTGTGTGTGTGTGTGTGAATATATACATATATATATAAATATAAATATATATACGTATACATATATATGTATGAGTTTATGTTTGTACGTGTGTGTGTGTACACGTGTGTGATAACAACAACAGCAGCAACAACATGGACAACAAACAAATGATATTAATAATGACGCCGGTAGCAACAATAAGCACAACATTGACGATAATAACAGCTACAATACTTTTGTTATAAATAAATTATAGGAGTTTATGATTTTGATGAGAAAGCAGTAACCATGGTGTAATATTTGATGAAGTCATCATTGTACGCCAGGGATTAAATCATTCAATACCAGCCAAAGGTTTCAGAAGAATTTCAAAACAAAAGCACCATAAGATCGATCAGTCTTCGACGTATCAATCGGTCAATCAATCAATCGATATTTATTTTTTAAATCTAAGCTCTATGGTATACAAAATATTGAATTGGCGTTATTATAAATAAATAAATAGTATTTTGTTCTGAAATAGCGATAATTTTAAGTCACTACATATATTTGTCTCTGTATCGATCACCATCATACCTATGACAATCATTATCGCCATCGTTTTCGCCATTGTTGTCAGAAGAAAAACAAGATTTAAAAATGCAACGTAATGCGTAAAATTGTACTCCTCTGCTTTGTTACTTGTCATTTATTTCATATATTTATATAGTACCTCTTAACATTTTCTACTCAGCTTTAAGGCCTTTGATCTACATACCTCTTCTCTATGAAAACATGTATATATGGATATGAATGTATGCTATATATGACGATAAATGTATCAGCCATTTTGGAATTGGAATTTTTATGTATGTATGTTATCATCGTTACTAAACCATTATCATCCTTGTTTCTTGACTGAAAAAAAAAAACAATAATGACTGTTTATTTGATGGGTACTTGACAGATTCGTGACCATATGATTGGAGAGGCAGGAATACCGATTTAAGATTTTGAGTTTGGCTTTTACACATTCCACCCTTCTTTTGATAAACTTAGGCTGAAGCTGCCGCATTATTATCTCCCAGTGGATTGACAGTATCAGTAGAGGGTCGGACGCTATGCTTTACAGCATGGAGTTACGCACTTTTACGGTCTCAATTCAACTCCCTCCGAGGTTAACTTTTCCTTTCATCCTTACGTGGTTATTAAAGTACCAGTAATGTACTGAGTAATTTGCTGGCCTTGTGCCAAATGTAGAAATAATTATTCTCTCCCTTGATTCCTGAAAGCGGCTACGGGATATTTGGATTTCAAATGTTTGAATGTAACTCCATTCACAACAGAGCCCACTGTGCATGCATCTCATCTTGATGAATATCTCCATTTTCGCAAGACTGATTTAACTCCCTGTCGTGCACCGGCAAGAGGAGGAGGAGGAGTTTGGGGAGGAGAAGGAGGGGGAGAATGAGGAGGAGTATAAGGAGAAGGGGGAGAAGAAGAAAAAGTGGAAGGAGAAGAACAAAGAGAAGGAGGAGGCGGAGGAGGACTAGAGGAGGACGAGGGGGAGGACGAGAAGAAGAAGAAGAAGAAGAAGAAGAAGAAGAAGAAGAAGAAGAAGAAGAAGAAGAAGAAGAAGAAGAAGAAGAAGAAGAAGAAGAAGAAGAAGAAGAAGAAGAAGAAGAAGAAGAAGAAGAAGAAGAAGAAGAAGAAGAAGAAGAAGAAGAAGAAGAAGAAGAAGAAGGTTTACAGTTTTTTTCAGCTAACCGCTTTTCGACATATCATTGCGGTCTACGAAAAGTAATCCTGGCGATTCACAATCACATCATGGATTCTATACGTAATGAAGGGGGACATATTGAAAATGTCAACGAATATATCTATTTAAATTTACATAATATTTTGTTTTCCATTTCTGCCATACACTATATACCAGATTAAAATTATACAAGTTCAATATAATGGCGTTATATACATATATCAAAACATACACACATTCATGCGTATGTAATTACATATATGCATACATGCATATGCACATATATACATACATGCATACATACTTATGCATATATGTATATATACATACACACATAAATAACAAAATTATTCAACCATACAGTTAAACGAATTTAAAATTATACAAGGATTATATAATGGTTATATGTACATACACGCACACATATTTATATATTACATACATACATACATACACACGTATATACATACATACGAACATACATACATACGCACGCACATACATATATACATACATATCCACACATACATACATACACACATACACATGTACATAGATACATACACACATACATACGCACATTCATACATATATAAACATACATACATACATACACACACACATACATGCATTAATACATACATACACACATACATACATTCATACATACATACATGTATACATACTTACATTCATACATACATACACACATACATACATGCATATATACATACATACGCACGTACATAGATATATACACTCATACATACGCACGTGCATACATATATACATACATACATATATACATACATACACATGTACATATACATACATACACATGTACATATACATACATGCCAAGAACGTGGATGGGATGAAGACAAATATTGACCTGGTTACAACGTTCTCAAAGGATATAGGAAAGGATTTTGACCAAGATAAATGCTCATACATGATTGTAAAACAACAACCCAATCTAGCAACATTGTCATCAATGGCCTAACTGTTTCACCGATATCTGATGAGGACTGCTACAGATACCTGGGGATAGATGAGAACATATCCTATAATGGTATCTGTAATAAAGAAGGCGTAACCAGGAATACTACACCCGATTAAGAAAGATCTGGTCATCGTTACACTCTGCGCAAAGCAAAACAGTGGCTCACAATGTATTTGCTGTGTCTGACCTAACACCAACGTTTGGAATAATCAATTGGACGATAGACGAAATCCGAGCAGTTGATGTTGGAACTCGAAACGTACTAAATAACACCGGAAACTTCCACACCAACAGTGACATAGATCGCCGTTACTTGAAACGTAAGCAAGGAGGCAGGGGCCTAACATCAGTCCAGACAACATTTGAATGTCGCATCATATCTCTCCGACAATATCTACGAACCTCGAAGCGTAGGAGCCCGTTTCTCGAGCAAGTCTATCTGCATGAAACAGATAAGATCACGAGAGTTGGGAAGGAACTTCTCGAGAGATATTCCGTGTGATAATCAAAATCTCACACCCAGGGAAGTCGCTCAGCACTATCGCAGCAAATCCATGAATGAAAAACTGCATGCTTATCAGCAAGAAATCATGCATGTATGTGTTGCCAGGAAGCTCCAGATTGAGAGTAATATATATACGGAAAAGTAGTCTATCTTGGACCAACAACCGCTATATTGGCTCCCACTTTGAAGGATACGCTTTTGCAATCCAAGAACAGGAGATTAACACGAAATACCTGATTCACAAAAGAGATAGGGATGCAGGCGAAACATCTATGTGATAACAAGTGCAGACTCTGCAGTATTAACGTCGAGGATATCACCCATGTCATCAGCAGCTGTCCAAATATGTCATCGCGGTACTATCTACCTATGAGGCATGATGTAGTGGCCAAAACACTGTACAATGCAGTACAATAGCCCCGATAATAAACACATTAAAAAGCTACAGCAATGTGGAAGACATCCATGTACATAATATGAAAGAGTGCTGGTGGAATGTTCCAGTAAAAACCCCAATAAAATGCAAGCATAACAGACCAGATATTATGGTATGGGACAGGGAGAAGAAAGAATGCGCAGTAGTGGAAATTAGCTGCCCAGCAGATGCCAATATAATATTAAAGATTAGCGAAAAGGATAATATTTATGCAGAACTGATGAGAAATCTGCAGATTCTCCTCCCTAATTACACCTTCAGATTTATGCCTGTGATTACACCGTGTAACATATTTTTGTTCCCCGATTCTAAGTGTTATTTCATGGTTTGTTATATCCCATTATTATTAAAAAAAGTACCAGTAATGTACTGGGTAATTTCTGGCCTTGTGCCAATAGTAGAAACAATTATTATTAAAAAAAGCACTATTATTTAATCAGAAGTTTGGGTTTGTGGTCAGGAGTTTGATATTTCGAAATTTTCATACTTTTCAAGAAAAACACACATTTTTTTTTAATTTATCAGTTCATATAATTAAATCAACAGAATATATATTTACTTTATTACACAAGCTTATCAAACGCAAACAAGTAAATAACACTTATAAAGCAACTTATACACGTCAGAAATACTGGATTTCCTAGATTTGCGGTTGCAGTCCAGGTCGCATTCCCGCTCTAGCCCCCAGATATAGTACCTCATCATTTTTTCATTTTAGTAGCCCTGGTACCTCCGCTCTATCTCTTACACATCTTGGTGGAATCGTTCGCCTTTTTCTTCTGAGTAGGCGCCCATATTGTCCTTGAATTTTTCAAGGTGAGCGACCAGCATATGGAGTTTAAGCGACATCCTGCATGCCATGGCGCAAAAGCCTTTATCAGATCCTTCACCAGTTGCTGGTAGTTTTCAGCTCTGTAGTTGCAGAGGAAGCCCTTAACAACTGCCTTGAAACAGTTCCATGCTGTTCTCTCAATCCTATTGAGCTTATTGGAGAACTCGGTAGACTCAAACACCTTCTTTTTCTGAGGTCCAACAACAATTCCACCTTTGATTTTGGCCTCAGTTAACTTGGGGAAGAACTCAAGAAGGTACTTAAAAGCGGCTGATTCTTGGTTGAGAGCCTTTACAAACTGCTTCATCAACCCCAACTTAATGTGCAGTGGCGGCATGAGTACAATCCTGGGATCAACCAGTGGCTCCCACATGACGTTCCGGGTCCGAACTACAAATTCTGTTCGCTGCTCCCAGTTCTTTTTTTGTAGTGATCAGAGGTGGCTCTGCTGTCCCAAAGGCAGAGGAAGCATTGGAATTTGATAAAGCTTCCTTGGAGTCCAAGCCGGAAAGCCACCATCTTGAAGTCTCCAATGATTTCCCAATTGTACTGGTTGTATTGCAGAGCTTCCAAGAGGACTTTCACACTGTAGTAATCTTCCTTCAGGCAGACTGAATGAGCTAGGGGCAGTGTCGGGAACTTGTTTCCATTGTGGAGGAGGATAGCCTTCAAACTTGTGGTGGAGCGGTCTATAAATAGCCGCCACTCCTTGGGCACAAACGGCACCCCAATAACGTCAAATAGTCCAGGCACGTCATGGCAGAAGCAGAGGCCATCCCTAAGAGTGTAAAAGCCCGAGAAAGGTTCGTGTCGACTTTTCTGACTTGTCACCTGCACTTCCTCCTTGACCAAGTTCCACTGCTTCATCCTGGAGACAAATACTTAAAACACAACTTAACCTTTATTCAGGGTGCGAAAATCCAATCCACGTTTTAACAAGTTTATGCTTTATTGTACTTTTATAATTTTAAAGTATTATCTTTATTTTATAATTTTAATTTAACCTGAAACATATATAACAAAAAATCATTTAACATAAGCAAATTAAACTTACATACAACGTAAAATCCAGCATGCAAATAATTCTAGTGAATAGCTTCGAATTTATACAAACCAAACTTTTAACTGTTTAATAGCACTTTTCTATTTATATGGGTCCTAAGCAACAGAAAAAGTGATTACAAACCAGGAACAGAGAAAAAAAATGTGTTTGTTACACGGTGTTATTGGCGCACTGGGTATGTTAGTAACTGCCTCAATACAAATCTTGAGAAGCAAGGCTTCACAGGAACAGAAAGAACACAACTAGTTAGGAAATTACAAGTACAATCCATTAATGGAACAGTAAAAATATGTAAAACATTCCAAAACTTTTGCATCTAATAACTGCATATACACATGTACAGATACAAAGCATATATACATGCACACATACAACTCAAAACATACACATCCACACATACATTAACATCCATATCTACACATGCATACATACATAATCTACCTAGTTGATGTTGTGTAAATTCCAATGAGAGAGTCTTGTGTCTATGTTAGAAACCGACTCTCTCTCTCTATTGGTAACACTTTGTGAAATTATAAAAATCAGAAGAACGCACACATACACACATACATACATACATACATACATACATACATACAAACATACATATCATTCATACATACTTATATGCTTATATACATACTTACATGTATACATACATGCACACATACATACATACATACATACATACATACGCACGTACATATAAATATAGATATATATACACATACACACGCACGTTCATACATATATACTTACATACATACATATATACATACACACACATACATACATACATACATACATACATACATACATACATACATACACACATACATACATTCATACATACTTACATGCATACATACACACATACATACATACGTACATACGCACGTTCATACATATATACATACATATATACATACACACACACACACACATACACACATATATGGTGGCTGCCAACTCGTTTTCGAGTATGGCCACTACTTTATATCCATGTAGGAGAACCCCTACTGATGCGCTGAACGAGTGTGACTTTTTAGTCCAGCCAGCGACTTGAAAACTCTGGTACAAACACTACACTTGTGACAATTATTGACACATAGTGCTGGGCCCAAGGTACCATGTGACGACAAGTACATAGAGTTCTCCAGATATAAAGCAATGCCTGTGCCGTGAAGCTTTTGTAGTGAGCAAAGGCACTTCACAAAGCCAGTCCCACTCTCTTAACCAAGATGATATTTACCAAAAAGAAGAACAAGTCAACATCATTGGATACCATCAGGGTTGCAGGTGTTATATCAGAGTTTTCCTTCTCCTAGAATTCAGCTGTGACAAAGGCTAAGGGGTCATCTCTTCCGGTGATTTTGGATGGCCATTGACTCTTAAGAGCTCCTTTGCCCTTTGACAGGTTTTGTTTTTAGTCCTGCAGGATGTCCAAAGTCACCCTGCTCACCAAGAAACCTTGGTGGGTTTGCCAGTTTAGTCGCCAACGACCCGACCATGAGACAGGTTGTACTGGGATACATGTTACCAGTAGCACCAACTGGTGACCATACATACATACATACATACATACATACATACATACATACATACATACATACATATAGACTATTTGCATACGTCCGTGTGTGTGTGTGTGTGTGTGTGTGTGTGTGTGTGTGTGTGTGTGTGTGTGTGTGTTGTGTGTGTGTGTGTGTGTGTGTTGCTATGAATGTGCTGTATATATATATATCCCTGTATATAACGCTGTACGAAATGTGGAAATAAATATCTGTCTTAGTAGTTGATAATTTTCCAACCATTCCATTATATCAACATTTCCTTTATTCAGCTTGTGTTTATTATGTTTTCTTTTATCACTTTTACTGTTTTTGTATATAAATTGCTTTGTATTTTTTTTCTTCTTCGTGTATTAGAAAGTAAGTGTGGATGGGCGGGTGTCTCTTTTCTTCGTCTTCGCCTTGTTTCAGCTCGAGACACATGAAAGAAGTTCCACAACTATCAAAGCTAAATTATTGGAACAATAGTTGTTGTTAACTTTTATTCAAAATCTCTCTGAAGATTTTGTTTAGTACCGTTATGTCTCTCTTAACTACAAGCCTTCTTTTACACATATACGTACGTGCAGACACATGCCTACACATACTTGTGTGTGCTCACATGTAGACTATACACTATTGCATACTAGTGCTCGCACATACACACACACATAGTCGTTTAGACTCTTGTATAATAGTACTCGCACATACACACACACATAGTCGTATATACTCTTACATACAGGTATTCACACACACATATATATATATATATATATATACACACACATATATCTATGTATACACGCATATACTCGTATACACAAATTCAGACGCACACATTCATACGTGCATAAACTCACAGATAGATAGAAAGTCACATAGACACACACACACATACACACACAGACACACACACACACACACACACATATATATATATATATATATATATATATATATATATATATATATATATATATATATATATATATATATATACGTTTCTGTAGTATATTATATCTATTGACTAAGAAACCACTTGCACACTTGTACGTACACACATGCGTATACAGGCATACATACACATACCTGTATATACCAACATATACGTATACATATCTCCGCACTGGCACACTCATTCTTACTCACTCACGTACATATGAACATGCATACGCTCAAATCGTATGCGCACACTTGCACATACACGCACTTGCCTACACCTACAATTAAATACTGTGCACACACACATACACATACACTCATACACATACACACACATACACACACGCACACACACATATACATATACACACACATATACACATACACATAGACACACGTATACACATACTCATACATACACACACACATTTGATTCGATTTCTTTACCTCTTTATTTCATTATTTAGCTAGGATAATGTCTTTTAACAATCGAAGGGCGGTGGATTGGCAATATCGGTAGAGGGTCGGACGTCATGCTTTGACGCATAGAGTAACTGCAGTTTCTATTCTGAGTTCAAATCTCGCCGAGGTTAACTTTGCCTTTTATACTTACGGGGGCGATAAAATAAAGTACCAGTAATGTACTGGCTAATTGCTGGCCTTGTGCCAAAAGTAGAAACAATTATTTGCTTGTATCATTTGCTGTTGTTCTTTATCTTTGTCATCACACCCCTTTCCTCTTCGGTTATTTGGTAATTAATTGAGTCAACCATACCCAGCCCACAGAATAACCATTATTATTATTATTATTATTATTATTATGGCCGCACATGTGTGAAGACAGACAAGTCTGCGGGGGTAAAGGTTCGTAGCTTTAAGCTGTTTTAAAGTGTATTTTTTTGTATTTTCTTTTCATTAACGAAACTTAAGGTACACATCTTGATTTAAAGAGAGGGAAACATCTCAATATTCGGGTTTAAAAACTTCGAAAAAAATCGCTTCCCCACCAAAAAAAAATTATGGAAATGTTCGACCTTGAAACGGTAACCAACGTTCAGGTCAAAAGTTTAAAGGCAGCCACTGCAGATTTCACCACGACTACGACGGCTACAGTCATGCCTGTCATCCACTCTACTGAATGTGAAGGCAAAACTAAAAAGCTACCATCACAACCTTCTGCCATAGCAGTATCATTTGAAAACGACATCACCACCACCGCCACCACCACCACAACCACCACCACAACAACAACTCAGAGCAATAACGACAATAACACCGACAGCTTCAATGTAAACAAGGATGGCGGTGGCAACAGCAAGAATGACAACAACAACAATAAGAGCATCAGAAACACCACATTTGCTGCAGCAGCAGCAAAAACAAAGCGCTTATTGAATATTGATATTGATATTAGCGATAAAGACGAACAGTTGGCCAAAGCGTGGAGGCTAATTAAACGGGAGAAGTCCTGGGCAAACCTGACCATCCCGGACGAGGCAATAGCGGCCATGCAAAGGAGGACAGTGCTCTTTCGATGTATTTCGGTGCAGACACGAAAAGTGGAACTTGCCAGCCAAGCAGAGGTAGAGGCTGCTTCGGAGTACATCGGAAGTAACATAGAGTACAAAGCAAGAGGCAAACAGTTCGGTACCATCTCGGTACTGTTCAAAACCGAGGCCCTCGCTATTAAGCACTCGGTGACCCCCTGCAGAACGGAACGCATTATCATGCATCCGTCCTATATGGGTAAAAGGACAGTGAAGGTACGCATTCCCAGCATCCCACCAGGAATGAACATATGGTGGCTGCTGGGATGCGTAATCGAGGAGGGGACAGACACCACCCTCCTGGACATCAAAAGGACAGAGAGAGAGGACTGGTCCGGAATGGATTTGGACATTCTTCTCCAAATGAAACCGGAGGATATGAATAACATCCTAGATTTTTCCCGCCTGCAGGACGGGACAACAATCCAACTAATGATTGACGGAAGAAGGCCACGCTGCTTCGTTTGCGTGGAAGCAACGCACCTTCAAGCCTTCTGCCCTCAGCGCAAAAATGCAGAGGGTCGCAAACCTCCTTTGTTGCCAACGCCAGTGTCAGCACGGAAAGCTGCACCACCACCACCACCAAAAACAACATCAACAAAATCACGGACACCAACATCAAAAGCAGCCGAATCACCACCAACACAAAAACCAATCCAAGGAGAAAACGAGGAAAGCTCTCCGACTCCCCCCCCCCCTCCCAATTATACACATAGACAAAAAAAATAAAAATAAACGCACACACAGACACAGAGACACTCACAGACACAGACCCTTTGTCTTCCAGCAGCGAAGATGAAGGAAAACCCAAAAGTGCAAAAAAACAGAGAAAACTCACAAAAAAAAGCCCCAACAAAACACAAAAAACACACACAACAAAAAATACAGACACCACTAACGCAAACACTTCCCCAATAATATCAGCACCATCAGCAACATCGACACCACCTCCACAATCCCCGAAGCGCAAACAACCTAAACAAACACAAGTATAAATAAACACACAAATACCTGAAATTGCAGACACCACACCTACAACAAATATAGACATACCGGAAACAACACCACTAAAACCATCGCCACCACTTTCCCCAAAACGAAAACAAATAAAACCACACCAACAAAATGTTAAAAAGTTCGGGCTAGTCAGAAGGGCCAACGATAAACTGATGGCACTCTTAGCGTGAAGCGAGGACATTCAAACAGAGGGGGAGATTTTTGAAATGAGCACATTTTGCGTGCCAGAAGATTTGCTTCTGGTCCGAATGTCACTCAATCCCTTCAAAGAAATTCGAGAGAGCTTTCCTCAAGACGTGGGAAACCCGAATGTGAAACCCACATCAAGACTTTTAAAGGGGTTCCCAAAAGAAACCCCACCAACCATGGAGGTCGAACCACCCGACCTTCACAAGACACGGGAGGTAAGTAAACCTTCCCTCTCTCTCTCTCTTAGCTTACAAATATGGCCATATTAAGAGTAGGAAGTTTAAATGTTCGCGGCCTGGGGTCACCCTGGAAGCAGGGTCGCCTTCTCAACGACCTCCGGTCGCTGGAAATGGATGTGATTGCCGTAAGCGAGACCAGAATTTCCGACACGCGCGCACTAGCCCCCATTTTCGACGACTATCACATCTTCGCATCTGTTAGCAGGCCGGGAATGGGGGGGTGGGGTGGCAGTGCTCTTTAGGAAAGGACTGGATCTCGAGGTAAGGTCGATCTTCCGGGACCCGGACGGTAAGTTGGTGGTCTTGGATGTGAGCAGTAGCGAAGGTGGTGCCTTTAGACTGCTGGCCGTCTACGCCCCTACAGGGGCCGGACGACCTTACTTCTTTAGGCGCCTGGAGACCTTTCTGGGTACGTCTCGCCCTTTACTGTTAGCGGGTGACTGGAATGGCATCTTAGACGCACGCTGGGATTATGTGGGAGTAGCCGATAGGAGCGGGGGTGCAAAAGCCTCAAACACCTTCTCAGCCAGTTCCAACTGTCTGACAGGTATCGACTAGATTTCCCCAATGTGCCAGTATGGACATGGACCAACCGAATGGGGTCATCTAGATCGTATATAGACATAATCTTCATTAGGAAAATAGATAGAAATAGTGTGGGCTGTCCACTTTTTAAAACGGTCGCCTATTCAGATCACAAATTTGTGATCTGTACGGTCGACTTAAATAAAACGCGTAGGTTAGGACCGGGTTACTGGAAGCTGAACATGTCATTTCCGGCACGTAAGGCTTACAGGGACCGAGTCAACAAGTTAGTTAAGCAAAAGTTGACAGGGGGGATCATCAACAACAGATGGTGCGGGGCTCTCAAAAGAGAGATTAGAGTAACTTCGATAGAGTTCAGCAAAGAACTAGCGTTAGAGAAAAATAGAAAGGAGGGGGAGCTGGTAGATAAGTTAGACGAGGCTATTTGTAGTGGCATCGCAACTGACGTGCTAACGGCGAGAATGGCATTAGACCATTTCTTCAATGCCAAAGACGAAGGTTGCATTTTCAGAGCTAAGGCGCGTGCACTGAGAAACGAGGGAACTAAAGCTGTTCGATGGGCCTGCGTGGCGGATCGCAGCGTGGTAATAAAATCACAATTCGGTCTTTGGCGGACCGAGACGGACACGAGATAAGCGATTCCAAGCGGATGTGTGAGGCCTTTCGCCAGCATTTTGCTCGGTTGTTCAGGGAGAGTGGCGAGTCAGAGAGAGTAGCTGATTTCAGTCCCTACCTTGACGGCTTGCCGCGTATCTCGACGGTCGACGCTGAGCGCTGCGAAAGGCCGATTACTTCAGCCAAAATTCAGGACGCCCTTGTCGGCTGTATGTAGCGCAAGTCACCCGGTTTGGATGGCCTGCCCTACGAGCTTTACGTAAATATGCCAGACTTATTCTCCGAACTCCTCGAAGCATCTACTGTAACTGGCAGCAGAATGGAAGTATTCCCAGTTCTGTGAGCAGGGGAGTGGTGACGCTGATAAGGAAAGACGAGAACAAGAGGGATACATTAGACAACTTCAGGCCCATAACCCTGCTCAACACAGAGTTTTAAGATGTTGGCCAAGTTGTTAGCAAAGAGATTGGCGCTTGTCGTCGAGGATTTGGTTGGGGAGGCGCAAACTTGCGCAATCCCAGCCAGGTCCATACACGACAATCTCCACCTCATGCGATACATCATAGAGAGGGTAGGGTGTAAACCTGGCTTCGGTGGGGCACTGATCAATTTAGATCAATCGAAAGCATTCGATAGGGTCGACCAGCGGTATCTGGAGTTTGTACTCAAAGCAGCTGGCTTCGGCCCTGTCTTTAGAAGCTGGATCGTTGCAATGCACAGCGGCACACGCTCGGTGGTCAAGGTTAATGGCCACCTCTCGGAACCATTTTGGCTCTCCCGATCAGTCCGTCAAGGGTGCCCTCTCTCTTCCCTTCTGTACGTATTGACTCTCGAGCCTTTACTGCGGAAGCTGGAGCTGTTGCACGGCATCCTGCTCGAACCGGGACGTGGAAAGGCGGTGTCGGCTTTTGCGGACGACATCACTGTGATGGTGTCGAACACCTCAGAAATCGAGGTGGTCGGCACCTTATTGAAGGAATATGAAAGGTTGACAGGAGCCAAACTTAACCCGGAAAAGTCGGTGGGCTTGCAGCTCGGAACCTGGAGAGGCAAGACTATGCCGTCCAACAGCGTCGTGTGGAGCTGGACGGACAGACCAGTAAAGTTGCGCGGGGTTTGGTTCGGACCAGACCTCCAGGTGGAAAAGAATTGGGACGAGGTTACGAGCAGAGTAGCCAGTCTCACCCAAAAATGGGCTGGGAGGAAGCTATCACTGAAGGTCGAGCGGAGTGGCGAATGCGTACATCGCGTCCGTCATCTACTACCGCCTAACCGTCGTGCCTTGCCCTCGTCCGCGCCTCGTCAAGTTGGAACGGCTCGTCTTCAAATTCTTGTGGAGGGGACAAGTTCCGTTGGTGAGGCGGTCCATCTCCTGCCAGCACCCTCTACGCGGAGGGCTGGGCATGCCGTGGCTAATGATGCGCAGACATGCGTTGAGGCTGCGACATCTCCAGATATTCTGCCTCAATGGTGAACAGGTTGGTCGCCGTTTATCAGACGGGCCTTTCCGCAGCTCGTTTCTTTGACTGAGCTGCTGTCCTGTGTCAAGAAGAGACCGAGACTGGGTGACTGGCACCTGGAATGTTGCCAGGCACTCACTGCCCTCTACCAAGCGAGCAATGCGATCAGTGGAACTTCCACTCTCGAGTTCTATAGAGGATTAGTGGTGGGCAAGTGCGATGACGCACTCGGAGAAGCTTTGGGCCTCGACGAAGTCGAACTGACCAGTCTGTACTGGAGGAGTTTTGAGCAGGGGACGATAGACAATTTCGAGAAATCCCTCGCTTGGCAGTGCTACCGGGGGGGGGGGGGGCACTGCCGGTTCGGGATAAACTCTACAGGCACGGAAGTGCTGTCAGACGGATCTGCCCAAGATGCGCACAGAACGACGAAACCGTTCTGCACGCACTTGTCCAATGTCCGTGCATTACTGACTTGTGGAGTTATGTCGAACAGCTACTGTCGCGTGTGGAACGAATCCGGCTATCGGCCGAGTCCATAGTGAAGATTGAGCCGCCACCTTCCTTAGGTCAGGAAGAGCATGAAATTTTCCTCTGTCCGGTGGCAGTTGCGAAAGAGATTATATGGTGGACCAGGTTGAAAGGACTAAAGACAGACACTTTTCTCTACGGCCAATCCCTCATCAACTTCTTCCAGTTTCACCTGGAAAGGAGGGTGAGTGTTGAGAGAGAAGTGCTGCCCCCCAGTACATTTGCTAAAAGGTGGGTCAATGTGGCGAGAATGACTCGTGTGAATGGGCCTACTCTGACCATGCGCCTATAGGCTGGCTAACTTGAGGAGAGGGGTACTCTCCTGGGTGCCCTAGAAGCGCAGGGTGGTTCAGGATTGGTGGGGTACCCGAATCACCCCAGCGTCGTCCACCCCCTATCGGGGAATTTATTTTGTTATATTTATGCATAGTTTATTTTATATTTTTATATTTTCATTGTTAAATTAGTCTTGCCATTGTGCACTTTTACTCGACCTTATTTTAAACCCCCACTGTCCCTGTCTTTGTATTGTCCCCTACATGTCGGCCCTTGTGGCTAATAAATGAAATAAGTATTATTATTATTATTATTATTATTATTATTATTATTATTATTATTATTATTATTATTATTATTGGCGACCTACGTAGTAAATCGTATCACCGTGAGCTCCGCAAAGGTTTGTTATTTCCGTTTGTTAAAAATTGTCATTTATGGAAAATTTTATTGTTAACTGTTTATAAGCGCACATACATTGTTTTCCGAAAAGGACACCCAAAAAGATTGGGGCCTTGTGCCCAAAATTTTAACTTTTATTATTATCCAAAAATTTCTTTGAAAAAAAATGGCTAATTCCCCTCTGCACGAAGCAGATGAAAGCCTTCCTCACAAAATAACACCTGACACCGACACCACCATTGTAAATGTTACTACGTTTGCCAACACAAAAAAAAATATAAGCAGTAGCAATATTTTAAATTTGTCTCAGGCAGACATTCATTTCCCGCCATTACCAATGACTGCAGGTGTTAAAGCCTCCACCACCACCACCACCGCGACAACCACCACCCCCACCACCACCGCGACAACAGAAACAAAAGAAGAAAAAAATAAATTAACTCGTGATGTCGAAATGAAATCAAGCAAAATGGACTCTTTCGCACCAAAGACGAATGACGTCACCACAACCACAACTGAAACAAAAATTAAGATTAACACAAATAACGATAGCAACAACAACAACAATGACATTATAAAACCGACCCTCAGTTTCGCCATCGTAGCAAAACAATTCGAAGCGTTCACGGTAACTCAAGAAGATTTAGAAAATGCCAAACAAATGATAAAGAAAGATGGGTACAGGGTCAGCCCCCCCCCATCTAATAAAATGGAGCATCGGCGCCTGTGCACCGTGTCGTATAGAACAATAAATGTAAAATCGCGCCGAGTGGAACGGGCATCCGAGTCCCAAATCCAAAAAGCTTTGGGACATGTGTGGGCAAGAAAAACCCACATCAGACGTGGGCAAAAGTATGGAACCGTGGATGTGTTCTTTGAAACACCAGAGGAGGCTAGAGAACACTCCATGGCCCCATTAAAAAGTGACGACCTCACACTCGTCCCAAGCTATTGTGGCCAGAGACTCGTAAAGGTCAGGGTGACCCACGTTCCACCGGCCATCGAAATTCCCTGGCTAATAGCGGCTGTCCTCGCCGGCATCGAAGCCAACACGAAAATAATAGCAGTAGCAAAAGAAAAGCAGGAAAACTGGTCCGGATCTGGGATGGAGCTCCTGATCCAAGCGGACCAAAAAAGCATTGAGGAGATCCCAGAGGTAATAGACCTCACTGACGGCAGCCACCTCACGGTAATTGTCGAGGGCAGAAGACCTAGGTGTGTCGTTTGTGGTGAAGGAACCCACCTAAGGGCTTTCTGCCCTCAGGCTAAAAGGTTGAGGCCACCTCTCCTACCCACCCCAGTGACACAACCTTCAACACCACCAGTGGCAGAGATGGCAGCAACAACTGTAGCAGCAACAACAGAAGCAACTATAACAGCAACAACCCCAGCAACAGTAGCAAAACCAACACCACTACCACTACCAGCAAAACCAACACCACCACCACCCAACGCTTCAGAACTAGCACCAGCGCCTACACCATCCACCACACCACAACCAAAACTAACGGCTGTGGAGGATTTTCCACTCCCCGGCCTATCACAACTGGAGACAGATTGTGACGACGAGGAGTGGGAAACGATATCCGAAAAAAAAAAAAGAAACCAAAAAAGAAAAAATTCTCTTCCTTTCCCCTCCAAAAACAAAATACAGAGGGAAACAAATAAACTAAGAAACAAAAAAGTTAGGACAGATATGCCACCATCCACACCAGCATCACCAACCCCATCAACCCAAACACCAACACCATCACCATCATTAACTCCAACACCACCATCACCTACACCACAAAAGTCACCAAAATGCGAAACAGGAACAAACCCACAACAAACGCAAACAAAACAAAACAACCAAAACGATACACACTACACAGCATTAAATTTGAACAACAAGCAATTATTACACTACATCCAACACAACACCAGCATCACAGAAAAAGACTACACAACAACCCCAAAAATCACACCACCTCCACACATACAAATCACTCGCATCACACAGAAAACGTACATGACACTAAAACAAAAATTCCCCAAAGACATCGGAGACTTCCGACAAGCACTCTCCAGGAGGATTTATAAGGACATCCTTCCTGAGGAGGCCACAAGCAGTGAAAAGGTTGGAAAAGCCATCCTTCCCCTACGAGAAGTAAGGTAAGTGGTCTTTCCCATCTTTTCCACTCCTTTTCAACATGACCTCACTCAGAATAGGCAGCATAAATGCGCGTGGCTTGGGGTCGTCATGGAAGCAGGGCCACCTGCTCAACGACCTCAGGTCACTAAACATAGATGTAGTGGCCATCAGCGAGACCAGAATCTCCGAAGCACAGGCTTTCGCACCGATCTTCGGCGGCTACGATGTGTACGCATCTCCCAGGCGTCCGGGATCGGGGGGAGGAGTTGCTGTGCTTTTTCGGAGAGGTTTGGATCTTGCCATACGGGCCATCTTCCTGGACCCAGAAGGTAAGTTGGTGGTGCTGGACGTGACCAGCGGAGACGGGCAAGCTTTCAGGTTAGTGGCAATCTATGCCCCGACAGGAGCAGGGCGGCCTGATTTCTTCCGGCGTCTGGAGACCTTTCTTGGAACGTCCCGCTCTTTAGTGTTAGTGGGCGACTGGAACGGGATCTTAGATGCGCGCTGGGATTGTGTGGGGTTAGTGGATAGGGAAGGAGGGTGCAAGAGTCTCACCAACCTGCTCAGACGTTTTGAACTGTCTGACAGGTACCGAATGGATTTCCCGAATGTACCAATGTGGACTTGGACAAATCGCATAGGGTCATCCAGATCATATCTAGATAGAGTATTTTGTAGGGAAATAGATAGGTCTAGCATAGGCTGTCCACAATTCAAGATAGTCAGCTACACGGACCACAAATTCGTGATCTGTGTGCTTGACTTAGATAGGCTTCATAGACGAGGAACCGGCTACTGGAAGCTAAACGCGTCCTTACCAGCGCGCAAGGCCTACAGAGACCGGATTAGCGAACTAGTTAAGCGGGCGTTGACGGGGGCCATCGTCAACAACAAGTGGTGGTTTGCTCTGAAAAGAGCAATTAGAATAGAGTCCTTTAGGTTTAGTAAGGCTTTAGCAATAGAGAAAAAAGAGCAGAGGGAGAATTAGTTAGAAAATTAGATGAGGCGCTTAGCAAAGGCATCGCGACCGACGTACTTGCGGCGAAATTGGCCCTTGACCAATTCCAGTATGGCCTCTTGCGGAAGTCTACTGCAACTGGCAACAGAACGGGAGAATTCCCAGCTCTGTGAGCCGAGGAGCGGTGGTGCTGCTGAGAAAGGATCCGAACAAGGGGGATAACATAGATAATTTTAGGCCCATAACTCTGCTAAACACAGAGTTCAAGATTTTGGCCAAGGTGCTAGCAAAGAGGTTGGCGCTTGTCGTTGGTGGTCTGGTAGGAGAGGCACAGACATCCGCCATTCCCGACAGATCTATCCACGACAAGCTCCACCTCATGCGATACATCGTAGAGAGGGTAGCTAGGGAACCTGGCAAGGGTGGGTCTTTCATCAATTCAGATCAATCGAAAGCCTTCGATAGGGTCGACCATCGTTACCTAGCGGCAGTCATGAGGGCGGCTGGCTTTAGGCCCGTCTTCAGAGGCTGGATCGCTGCCATGCACAGCGACATCTGCTCTGTAGTGAGAGTGAACGGTCACCTTTCGGAACCGTTCAACATCATGCGCTCGGTCCGCCAAGGATGTCCCCTCTCGTCCCTATTGTACGTATTGACTCTCGAGCCATTACTGCAAAAACTGGAGACGTTGAGGGGGGTCCCGCGCGAACTAGGATGCGGAAGATCCGTGTCAGCATATGCCGACGATGTCACCGTAGTGGTGTCGAACGCCAAACACATCGAGGCGATCGGCACTACACTAAGAGAATACGAAGCGGTGACAGGAGCAATGATCAACCAGGAAAAGTCAGTGGGCCTGCAGCTCGGCACCTGGAGAGGCAGGTCCATGCCGTCCAACAGCGTCGTCGGACGCTGGATGGACGGACCGGTTAAATTGCTAGGGGTCTGATTCGGTCCAGACCTCCAGACGGACAAAAACTGGGACGAGGTGACGAGCAGGGTGGCTTCTCTCACCCAGAAATGGGCCGAGAGGAAGCTATCCCTGAAAGGTCGAGCGGAGGTGGCGAATGCGTACATCGCAGCCGTCATCTACTACCGCCTGACCGTCATACCTTGTCCTAAGCCCCGCCTGACTGCGCTGGAGCGTTTGCTCTTTCGCTTCTTGTGGAAGGGACGCGCTCCGATGCTCAGGCGGTCCATCTGCTGTCAACACCCGCTACGTGGAGGGCTGGGCATGCCGTGGCTGATGATGCGCAGACACGCGCTCAGGCTACGACATCTCCACCTCTTCCTCGACGGTGATCAGGTGTGGTCGCCGTTTGCTAGACACGTTTTTCCCCAGCTCGTCTCCTTGACGGAGCTGCAGTCCTGGGTCAAGCGAAGGCGAGAGGGAGCGCTTGGAGACTGGAATGTCTTCAGGCGCTCACAGCCCTCGACCAATCGGGCAATGTGATCGGTGGAAACTCCTCCTTGGCGTTCTATAGGGGATTAGTGGAGGGGAAGAGCGACGACGTACTTGGAGAAACTCTAGGCGTCGACGAAAATCAACTAGCCAATCTCTTCGGAAGGACTTTCGGGCCGGGGCCTATGGACAACTTCCAGAAATCCCTGGCCTGGCAGTGCTACCGAGGAGCTTTGCCAGTTCGGGATAAACTCTACAGGCATGGAGGTGCCGTCAGCCGCGAATGTCCGAGATGCGCGCAGGGCGACGAAACCGTCCTGCACGCACTCGTCCAGTGTCCGAGCATTGCTGACTTGTGGGTTTATGTCGAACACCTGCTGTCACGTGTAGGACGGATCCAGCTATCAGCTGAGTCCATCGTGAGGATTGCCCCGCCCCCTTCCTTTAGCCGGGAAGGGCAGGCAGTTTTTATCTGTCAGCTGGCCATGGCGAAAGAGATAGTATGGTGGACACGTTTGAAAGGGCTGAAGACGAGCACTTACCTCTTCAGTGATGCCCTGATTAACTTTTTCAAATTTCATTTGAGAAGGAAAATCAGGGTAGAAAGGGAAGTGCTCTCTTCCCAGCATTTTGTTGAAAGATGGGTGATGTGTCTGTAAATTAAAGGTGGAAAACTGGGAGAGGGCACTTGCCCTGGTGGTCAGGGCCACTGTGGTCTTTTAATGGGCTTTCTCCACAAATATCCCTCGGAAGTCTCCCCCCTATTGGGGAATTTTTCTTTGTTATTTTTATTTCATCCTCTGTTTTTTTTACACGCAGAAATGCCCATTTGTACCGTCCTGTATTGTCCTGTACTGTCCTTAATGTCTACTTTATGTAAACCCTTGTGGTTAATAAAGAAAACATTATTATTATTATTATTATTATTATTATTATTATTATTATTATTATTATTATTATTCATTGAGTCTCAGTCATTGATGTTAGTTAACTGGAAAGTTTGTTGAGATGAATATCAAGCCAATACCTGCAGCCTCAGATATTCAGGACGTATCGGAGGGTTGTTGCTGTTCCCAGAAAGCATGCCTTTTGAAGCGTTCCAAAAAGCGTGAAGAGGCCAATTTTCTTTAACCATCCCTGGAAACTTTTTGAGATAGTCCCTAGTGCGCCTATGACAATCGTGATCACCTTGACTTCATGGCAGTTCCAAATCCTTTTTACCTCCCACTTTAAGTCCTGGTATCGGTTAATTTTCTCCCTCTCCTTCTCTTGCACTCTCGTGTCGAATGGGCAGGCCATATCCACAATCAGGCACGATCTTTTTTCTTTGTCCAAAACCACCAGGTCAGGTCTATTGTGTTCCAGTTTCTTGTCCGCCTGTATCCTAAAATCCCATAGCACCTTCACCTGATCGTTTTCTATCACCGCCTCTGGCTTATGCTCATACCACTTCTCAGAATGTGGTAAATTGTTTACTTTGCATAGGTGCCAGTGGATCACCCTGCCCATCACATCATGTCTCCAGCCCTTATAGTGAGTCTGGGCTAGGTGTTTACACTCGGATACAATGTGAGCCACAGTCTCCTCTCTCTCTCCACAGATCCTGCACAGTGGGCTAGCCTCCTCCTTGTAAATGTGGTGTTTCAACCACTTCGTTTTGAGGGCCTGCTCCTGCGCAGCCATTAACATTCCTTCTGTAGCCTTTTTGAGGTCTCCTCTTTTCAACCAGTTCCATGTCTGTGGATCTCTAAATTCAGTTTTCTCAAAGAAGGTACTATGAAGGGATTTTTCCTGAAGGCTGCTCTTTCTCCTTGATGTTATTTCCTCCTTGGACATCCCCTGGCCTATTGTCCCCTCCTTCAGTACAGCTGTGAGTATTGGCTCCTTACTATCAGTCACGTATTTGTGTAGGTTGTTTTTTCTCCATCTGAACACAGTCCTCTATGCTGATAAGACCTCTTCCACCCTCAGATCTCCTTAAGTAGAGCCTATCGACATCACTGCTCTTGTGGAACATATTGTAGATAGTCAATAGCTTCCTAGTCTTCCTATCCATTTTTTTTTGTTCAGCAACATTCCATCTCAGAATTCCCGCACTGTACCTAATAATAGACACATCTCAATTCCTTCATTTTTTTTGTTCTTGATGTCATCAGCCTCCAGAACGCCCAAATACTTGTATCCTTCTTCATAGTCAATTTCTTTTATCATCTCACCTGTTGGTATCTGGATTCCGTTACTTCTGCTCAACTTACCCCTCCTCATCACAATGACTCCACACTTACTAATACCAAATTGCATACATATATCATTGCTGAAAATACGGACAGTGTCAACAAGCACATCCAACTCCTTCTCACTCTTCCCGAAGAGCTTAAGAACTTCTATGAAGAGGAGGTGATTGATGGCAAGCCCTCCCTTTCCCAACTTGTATCCTGCTCTCACTTTTCGCAGTACACTGGTCAGGGGCATCAGGGCAAGGACAAACAACAGAGGGGACAGACAATCTCCCTGGAAGATACCTCTCTTGATCTTCACGCCTCCCAAGGATTCTCCAGTTGATGTTAACTCTGTTTCCCAGGACTTCATACTTTTGCCCAACAACTGCCTGATGTTTATTATTATTATTATTATTATTATTATTATGTTTCTTCTTCTTCTTCTTCTTCTTCTTCTTCTTCTTCTTCTTCTTCTTCTTCTTCTTCTTCTTCTTCTTCTTCTACTTCTTCTTCCATCCCGAATTTCTTTTCACTTTACTCCCCGCGTTGCCAAGGGAGGAATCATCGTCGGGCCTAAAAGTTTGAAGGTGAAACAAGCTCTTCTCCAAACACGGACTTCAATGATTACTGTAGTAGAATAATCTCAACCCAAGACCTTCAAGTTCAGCACCACTAGAACACACCACTAGAAAAACAAAATTCTCAACCTATCAAATGCTTTCGAGATCACTCATTGGGCAAACTTATGGATTCGAAACACTGCATTTCATAAGTTAAACTAATACATTTCTTCCATATACTATGTCGGTTGATTTGTTATTTTTATTAT
>OZ024742.1:280430952-280465952 GCA_964016885.1 Eledone cirrhosa | reverse complement strand
AGATACGTATGACCTTAACAAACTCTGTCCCACAAGGCCAGCAAGAGGCAGACCACCTACCATTAACTCAATGGCCAAGAAAACCTACACAGAAAGATGGAACGTGTGGACCAGAGCCATAGCGACCTCCGAAACAGATGATGAACTAAAGAAAATGATTGCACATGCGGTGGGGGCCAGTATAGAACTAACCCTTAAGGAACATATGTTCAAATTTAATGGAAAAACATATGCCCAAAGGAAGGAAGCAGCCATTTGTGTTAGCATTGCATGTGACATAGCTAACCTATTCATGGTATGGTGGGACAATAAACTTAAAGAACAATTAGAAGACAGCAACCTCTTAATCCTGGTAATGTACTCTCGCTACGTTGATGATATAAACATCGTAGTAAAACCACCCCCACTAGAGAACAGTTAGGAATTAGAGAAAAACACCATGGAAAGCATCCAGCAAATAGCTAATTCCATCCACTAGAGTATTAGAGTTACTATAGACTACCCAAGCAAACACCCCAACCAACGATTACCTGTACTAGACACATAGCTCTGGCTAGAAACTATTAATAACAAAAAACAATCCTCCATTCCCATTACGCTAAAGCCATGACTTCCAAATACCTGATCCACCGAAACTCAGCTGTTTCAGGACACACGAAAGTCAACATACTGATTGTTGATTTAGTACGCGTGATGAGGAACGTGATCCTCATGTGCAACCCCAAAGAACTAGAGAGACACATACAACACTTCATCCACCGAATGCATTTATAAAATCAGAGTATATATAGGATCCAGAACCAAATGGGAAAAAATGTAAATAATGATACACATGGGACCTGCCCCTTGTATATGAGCACATTTTGGAATAGAATAGAAAGAACTAGGAATAACGTTAATTGAATAAACTCATGGTATCATAGCAATAAATACCAGAGTGTAATGATCATCAATACAACCCCTGGAAGTGAACTAGCTTACAAATTTAGAAGGGCCTTAGATAAACTTAAACTAAATATTAAGATAGTGGAAAGACCAGGTACCTCCATAAAAACACTTATTAGTAATATATACCCTTTTCAAAGACCTCCCTGTATAGATAAGAAATGCATAATCTGTAAACTAAGCCCCCATATTAACTGCAAAACTAGAAATGTGGTATATAGCATAAGATGTACTGAAGGACAATGTAAAGATAAGAATATAGTGTACATAGGTGAGACAGCTCGTAGTATAGGAGAACGATTAAATGAACACTGGCGAGAGCTTCAGGATAGAAAAGAATCATCAGTTCTCCACCAACATGCTAAAATAGAACATAAGGGCAAATTAAAGAACATAGAAATAAAAATAAAATCTACACACAGAAAAGACGCAATGTTTAGACAAATCACAGAGGTAATAAAAATTAATGAATTGCAACCAAAATTAAATAGAAAACATGAATGGAATTGCAACATCACAACTTACAATTAAGAACAAAATGAAAGCACACACACATAGAACAAACAACCAACTAGTAACATGTAAATAAACAAATAATTAAACAAATAAAAACACACACATACACACGGATGTAACACATGCTCAAACTAAGCACACAACACACACAAAAACAAGATGGCGTGGGACAGAACAAAGTAGATGCACAAAACAAAGAAAAGTCTCCCCATTCACTGAAGAGGTCACATAATATGTGACGAAAGAACTTTGACAATATATGAACAACCGTCTGGTTGTGGAACCAACCAACCAACCGGAAATTAAAAAATTTCTTAAATTTATAAATTTAATTTATAATAAATTGATGTGAAAGCGACTGGTGCGTGTGTTTCTTATTGGCAACATGACCCTCCTAAAGTATAACAATATATATATATATATATATATATATATATATATATATGTATGCATACATGCACACGAACATATATAAATACCTACATACATAGAAATAAAAACACGCATATAAGTATGTGAGTGTGTGTGTGTGTAAAGCGATGTAAGATAGTTTAGGGAGGGTTGGAGGAGGTGTAGAGATTGAACTACAGAAATTTTTGAGGTCGTGACTATAGCGATACTTTTGGAAATTTGGTGAAATTTAAAATATAAATATTGAAAAGGAAACATTACAAAATACGTATTGAATATATAAGCACATGCGTGTGAATGCATCTGGAAAAAACCCCCCAGAATTATACGAATTGTGTGTATGAATAATTATAATGTGGTGTAAGTATAATTTGCCTCTAGATTGATCTAATTATATACACCGGCCATATTTGTTTTGGAAATATTATCTTATTGATATTTTGTTTATTGTTAAATGTGTTTTATGATCATTGAATACGGGTTCAATCAATGTTAACCATTAAAAAATTTACTTCGTATTCATGAGCTCCTATGTTAGATCCCACTATTTGCAATCATTGGCAAGTTACTCTAGTCTAATCCAGTTTTAATCTAAGCTTTAAAAGTGGAATTGGATCGACGGTAGACCGTCAGGTAGGCTGTACCTATAACTTCAAAGGCTTAGTCTTGTCTCATATTTTGTCACGCTAATTCCATTTGGGAATTACATTACCGGTGTACCTATCTTTGGAATACTGAAATGGTTTCTTCTGAAGTTGGACGTTTATTTGCTTGAAAATCTAGATGTTCACCCTCGAAACTAATGTTATATAAATCAACGTTATATAAATCTCTGGGTATATTTTACAACGCTAAGATATTTTCAAAATTTTGTTATGTAGCCTTTATGCCATTTCGTTTCATAAAGTTGTGGGATGAGATTTGGAGTGGTATTTATTTCGCTGCTATTTCTAGTTTATTGAAAGACCACTGAGAGGCATTCTCACGAGAACGAATATAATGCTGTTGTGATATTTATTCCCAGGTGGGCCCTGATTAAATATAAGCATTATCAAATAAATTCCATCGTAAACATACCATTTTTCCTCAGATATAATTTTATCTAAGTATACATTATCTAACGCGTTTCTCCTTTTTAAAATTCTGGAGTATACTTTGAGGGAGAATCGTCACTTCCTTCTAGAAAATCAAACAACTAATTTGCGACCACTTACTTGATTCGATAAATAAATTGTCTTGATCTTTTTGGCAGGTAAAAAATAAATCAACAACTGAATCTTATGAGGGTTCAGGTAATTTCAAAGAAAACTGAATTGGCTCGTGGGAGAACGGAATTCATTTTAATGATGTGAACTCAGAATTCTACCGGTTTAATAGAAATTTTAAGAAAGGGAGAGAGGATGAAAAGAGGTAGAGAAAAGCGGAGATAGAGACGTGGTGATTTATTTTATTTCAATCTTTTTCTTCAGTTCTGCTACCAATGTTCCCACACCTCGAGCAACAACCCCAATTGCTCCTATATTTTTTTAAGAAGATTTGATGTCGTTCCCTTAGTTGTTGCCGTCGTGGTCGTGGTCGTCATCGTTGTTGTTGTTGTTGCTGCTGATGATGTTGATGAAAGATAATAATGATAATGATGATGGCGATGAAGATTCATTGGATGAGTGCCTGTTCTCGTTACTCAGAATCTATTGGTACTTCGAAGTCCAATTTTTGTTTTTGTTTTGTTTTTGTGTTTTCATTATTGATTACTGAATAAAATATAATTTGTGGGTTTTTAAAAAAATATTTCTTTATACCTTCTCCCTTTTATTTCTCTCTTCCGAATTTTGCTTTTATGGAGTGTTATTTTGATATATGCTTGGAAAGTTGCAGGTTATTCCTGAAGCTAAATCAGTTACAGGAGACATATAATGCCATAGAAATACTTTCATCTTGAGATATTGGTGGCTATAGTAGTGAGTATTATTACGAAATACATTTAAATACACAAACCTAGTAAAAGAATTCCTATGGTGTTTTTCAGCCTAGGGCCATTTTAGATATATCTCCTTCAAAAAATTCCTTATCATCTGAAAATGGAAAGTACACAGAAAAACGTAAGAGTCATTGTAATATACAGGCACAAAATTCTGTAATATTTGTTGTTTAAAATTAATGCATAGTTATATATATATGAGTATGTAAGACCCAAAAAGATATACTATGACAGTGTACCGAGAACTGGCAGAAATAGAAGACAAATCTACATACATCTCTGTGTACAAACGAGGAGTACTTCCAACAATCTGTCACTGTATATTTTAGAAAATATCATATATTTTCAATAGCTCTGGCAGTTGGCAGGGGTGAACATTGAACTGCACTGATGAAGGGTAATACACAGAAACATTAGTTACTGCAGTTCTGTTAACATGCAAACACAAAAGCAAGAATGAGGGACTCATTCTACTGACATGGTATTAAAAAAAAAAGAGGATGTTTGCATAATTGCAAATGAATCGAATATTATATATATATATTTAATAAAGAAATAGCATCTGTAGGGCTATAACTGTTTCATTCTGTTTCATTCGGTAGAAATCATCACGCTCCCTGTAAGCCGCCTATTATGCATGCTCCAGGCTATCCACGGTTAAGAAGCTTTTTCGAGGTTGAAAAGGTGGAGGGAGAGTAACCGCCGCCCACCCAACGCGGCCTTACCAAGCCCAAATGAAACCTTCCCCAATGGAACATCTCTTAGCAGAAAGGACTGGGTAACCCTAAACAGGGCCAGAGCCAAAACGTGCAAAACTGGAGACAACCTTCACAAGGGGATTGGCCATCTACGCTGAGTGGCCCTGCGGCGAGCCCTCCCAGACCATATCCCCCATCCTCCGTGGGTGCTCACTGGGACCGACATGCTCCGACCAAGACTCATGGAAGCAAACGACGCTGTACTTCAATGGATAGGGCACTGGCGCGACAAGACATGATGATGATCACGCCCCCTGACGATTTGTCCCGAATGAAACAGTTATAGTTTCTATATTAAATATTTATATCCACATATGTATTGGGTACCTTACTTTCTCTGGTTACCCCGATTGAACCCGGAGTAAACATATATATATATATATATATATATATATATATATATATATATATATATATACACCGACGATAACTACTTCTACATTATATGTAGAAAAAACAGACAAAATTCCTCAACATCAAATGTAAAATTGTGTAGCATTTATTGTTTTAAATCGATACACCATTAAACCTTTCTGCTAGCATGTATGAGCCAAGGATGTAGACGTCTAACTTACAATGCTAGACAAGGTTGAAATAGCAGGCAATTCTCCTCAGATAGCACAAAAGTATTTTATCAGTCCCGTTTTATAAATACAAATGTATGTATGTGTAAGACAATATTGTAGAGATCTATATTAGAGCTATATCTGGTAACAATGAGAAATAGATCTCCGTCAAATCACAACCTACAATCTTATAAAGAAAATATGATTACATATAAATGCTAGTCGAAGGATGTACTTTTATCATGCAGAAATGTTTTGCTACTACATGTGAATGCAACTTCAGACCAGCAATAAACCCGAATATTCACGAAACAGATTTCAAACCACACAAAAAGATTTTTTTATGAAATATTCTCATAAACAAAATCAGACAACATTGCAGGAATAGCACTGACAACAACGGTAAAAAAAAAAATACGAACTACCTTTATTACGTCCCTTATTCACAACAGAGTTCTACGTTGAATACATTTTATAATTCTTCACACGCAAAAGTAAATCTTGCTAACATGATATCGATTTTTCAGCCTTGCTTTACAACAGTGTCTCTAATAAAAGAAAACACTGACATTAATTTTCAAGTCATTTTGAAAATATTGAGAAATTTGAAAATATTTAGTAATGTAACTTACTTTCATATTAATAAGCTGGTATTTGGAGTATAATTTACAATGTTTCTTATATAAATCTCTGATGGAAGGTCTTAGGAAAATATGAACAATTTAAAATGAAGAATGGAGGATCGTAAATGCAGGGTGTGATTTGGGCTCGCCGTCCGAAAAAAAATGCACCTTTATGGAACAAATTTTCTAACTTCACACAGGCGTTCACGTAGCAATAATTAAGGAAACATTTTTACTTCCATAATGCCATAACGCAGAGTTCTCAGTATCCCTAATTATTTTTCAGATATGGGTAGATGTATCCTACCCAACAAAAATCATATAGTGAATATCGTTCGTAGATAAACCACACACACACATATATTTATATATATATATATACGTATATAAATAGGAGCCGTCACCTCACGAGAACTGTAAGCGTTATTATATATTTTCAAAATAAAATCTACCAGTACGAGGTACATTGGATATGGTTATCGTTTACAAAATGTTCATGCCGTGTGAAAAATACGAAGATGATAAATTGATAATACGATTTCACCATCCAAGGTGGACTCTATGAACATATATAGTAGTAGTAGTAGTAGTAGTAGTAGTAGCAGCAACAGCAGTAATAGTAGTAGTAGTAGTAGTAGTAGTAGTAGCAGCAGCAGCAGCAATAGTAGTAGTAGTAGTAGTAGTAGTAGTAGTAGTAGTAGTAGTAGTAGTAGTAGTTGTTGTCGTTGTAGCAGCAGCAGCAGCCGCAGCAGCAGTAATTTTGAGAAAAGGGTTAGTGGCGGACGACTGGGAGAAAGGGGAAGGATTAAGAAACTTTGTGATAGAAGGCTAATTAAGGTTAATTAATTTAGAACATGATAGAGACGTTGAAAATAGTATTTAATTAAGAAAAAAACCGACGTAATTAAGAAAAACCAAGACAAGATAAAGAGACAACCAGGAGGAGACAAAAACTGCGATTCTACTTTGATTTTTAACACTAATACAAATATACGTATCTGTCACTCTCTCCTCTCCTTCACTCTTTCTCTCACTCTATATGTATTCCTGTATATACACACGTATGTATGTATGTTTGTATGTACGTATATATATATGTATGTACGTATGTATGTATGGATTTATGCATGTATGTGTGTGTTTAAAAGTATTTGTGTGTTTAAGTGTATCTGTGTGTCTGCTGTGTGAGTGAGGGTGTACATGCGCGAGGGTGTGTATATGTGTATGTACACGATAAACATACATTTGGTCTCGCTTAGTCAAATAGATCCTGTGAATAGAACAAAGACGTCTAATTCAGTAGGACGGGACCACAAAATAGATCGGTTAGTTTCGACTGGTTATTGCCGCCTTATCAAGATACTTTCTTCATGTACCTCATCCATTCAACAAAGAGGTGGTAGCAACTAAGATGTAGTGGTAGTGGTGTTGGTAGTGTTTTGCTGGTGTAGAGGTGATTTTGTTTTAGGTCAGCTATGAATGAAGTGAAATTTGATCAAGAAATTTCAAGCTATAACTATCCTGTTTTGTAAATTTATTTTTATTTTTATTTATTTTTTTTTGTTATCACTTGCATTGCATATATTGGACGACTATTATCAATACTATGTCTGTTGCATTCTCTATATTTCGAGTCGAGAATGTTCAGTGACTCCCCATGCAGAGGTCCCATGTTTAACTCTTGGTTTATAGATTTGGTTTATAAGAAATTGGTTTATACTTGTCCCGGCAATAGTATTCATTTTTGACGGTGAGAATACCGCAAGGCTAAAACCACGAGGCATATGCCGTAAGGCAAACACCGTATTGCAAATACTGCAAGACAAATGCCACAAGGATAACACCGTAAATCAAATGCTGTGAAGCATTTCGTCCTACGCTCAAACCATTCTGCGAATACGTCGCTCTATTATATTATTCAACTCATCTCACTATTCCTACTTCAAGACGAATATATGGAAATTAGAGGGGAATTTGGTTGCTATTTCACTGGTAATCATGTATCTAGATGTAGGAATTGAGCTGACCGCATGAATGTTCAAACTTTCACTCAACATTTATAACTTTTAATGTACCGTATTTAAGTCACATGTTCCCACAGTTCGAGTTGTCAATATACAACGTAGGTGTAGGAAGCAGCCTACGACTTTCCATCTCAAAAGAAGTTTCATTGAAGTTGGATCGATAAGTAACCCCAGGACTGACATTTTCCTAATTTTACAGTAACAAGAGGTAAGAGTTGAACCTACATGTTCAACATGACCTCTAGTTTTCTCTCCTACGGAAGTTAACTCTAGATGCCGAAGCAATAAGTTTCATTGCTGAGTATTAGAAACGCCGATACAGATATACGATCATACACAAGATACCTCTTGCTATCCCGTCTCTTACTTATGAGATGAATGTAACAAGGAACAAACTATTCAAATTGTCTTTCCATCAAGAGAAACACTATTCTGTTACTATTTCTAACTGTTGCAGTGAATAGATACATGACAGCTTTTTTTTTAGCTCGGTAATCATTGTATTCATTTCTCAAAAAAAAAAAAAATCTAATAATCGAGACCATAATGTTCATTGGTTTGGGTTAGAACGATACAAGGCAAACCCAGCAAGCCGAATACACAGGGTTACTATTATTCAACGTGTCAAGCTCTGAATCTATTTCAAGACAGATAAGTGCGAAATTTGTTTGATATTTCATGGATCCTTACGGGACAAAATGTAGGTTTGAACCTAACACGTAGATAATTTTCGTTTTGCTCACGATTTATAGTTTTCTTAAGGAAGTGAATTCTAATTACGTGACAATAATTTTCGGTGACGTGTAAACTGGTAGGAGATTCGGTTGCTAGTACACTACTTTTCCTATGATACGACTAAAGATTTGAACCTACCAAATAGACGATCACTGTTTCGCTCAAAATGTATAGTTATTCGTCGCAAGGAAAATCATTTTAATTACTGGGTCTGATAAAATGTTAATCTATGGGGAATTTAGTTGCTATTTAATAGATTGCAGGTAACATAACATAGGATTTGAACTTACAAGTAGATTCTCGCAGTTTCGCTCAAGATTTATAAGTTAAATTCCTTAGAAAGTTAATTCTAATTACCGAGACAATAATTTTCATTGCTGAAGGTTAGAATACAGTCAATTCAAAATGTCGGTGATGTTACTGATTCACTGATTGTTACAGTAAAACGTGGCGCCTGATTAATAAGATTATTATCACTATGATATTATTGCTAATGTGTTGTTATGGCTGCTGAACTGTTCGTTAATCGATAATTGTGAATAATGTTAAGTCGATTCTATTGATTTCCGGCCAAGTTCGATGACAATAATCACTGCTATCATGATACCAACGCCCTTGTTCGTTATGTTGTAATGACTTCTGTCTTATATTGTCACACATACTCATTGAGTGGGGTTTTTTTGTTCCTTTTTTTCTTTGTATAATTTAATACAATCAGCAATATTTTTATATTCATATACATCATTATCGTCATCACCAACCTCCTCCTACTCATCTCTAATCAACATCACTATCATAATCATGGCTATCATCATCATCATCATGACCATCTTGATCCTCCTCCTCCTCCTTCTTGTCCTCCTCCTCATCATCATCGTCATCAATATCATCCATACAATCATCATCCACTACACTATATTCACCACCACCATTACCATAATCATAATTGTCATCATTTTGGAGACGTATTACAACTATGTTCCAGGAATATCTGAAAATATAGTCGTTCAAACAATACACACCTTCATAGGTTCAGATAACTTCCTTTGAAATTGTAACACGGAGGATAATTTGGGGAAGTCTAAATGAGACATCATTTTTCCGGCGATACAGAAGCGGCAGTGCTGGATCAGATAACAGTAGGTAGTATTTCCAACTCTTTAATAGTTGCACTAATTACCGACATAGACTGGTACTATATTTTCCAAGCCAGAAATGGATAAAATCAAAGTTGTACATAAGGGTATTCTAGCTACGAGAGCATAACTGTTGGAACATACACTGCAATTTATTGAATCAACTGATTTAATAAAACTGTAAATTCGTAGTCGAGAATATGATAAATACAATTTTCTCACCGTACAGGCCAATGAAATTTAATTCGAATTCCCAGAATTTCAAAGTGAAGGTCTAAACTACATAATGATGACTTCGCCAAACAATACTGAAGGTGGAGAGGACAAAATATTGCCGGAATTTGTTCATAAGGAATATCAAAGAAAAGAATTCTGACATTAATAACTACAGGCATATATTTTTATGTTGAACAGACAGAAGTGAGCTACGGCGATAGATGGTTTCTGTGCATTTGTTAGTTTGGCTTGACTAACAAGTAATAACATCTCATTAATAGAGGATGAAAATATAAAGGATCAAGAGACGGAAATCTTGAAGATGTGAAGAACAACAGGTGATCAGTTCTTACAACAATGAATGTTAAGAGGCGTGTAGCGTAATACCTAATAGAAATTTGAAGAATTGCCAGGTAGACATAACTTAGGTGAAATTCTAAACATTCTGCTTTAGCAAGTACCGATATTCTTTGGAAAATAATATTAATTAGATTACATAGAAATTCAAAGACCTATAACCACATATCTCCCCTTATCTCAGAGCTCAAGAATAGATTCGGTAAGGTAGAAGAAGTATGATACGAGTACCTTTAATTCGATCATATATTATTAAGAGCAATACAAAGACACAATGAAATGAAATGAAAATATTACATTAGAGGAATAGAGAATGACCGAATACATATTCTCATATGCTGTCAGAGTCGTTGGAATGCCCTCTTAATATACGATATTTTTCGTTACTGAAGGTTAGAATAACTTCAATTCTTGGGCGATTGCAACTGGTGTAGTCTGAGCACAGTTGATTTCATCTGGAGATATATAGAAATAGGTAGAGGCAGAAAATGGAGAAAAAGAAAAGGGGAAAGGTAGACACACACACACATATATATATATATATATATATATATATATATATATATATATATATATATACATATATCAACTAGAAATTGATTGACATATATATATCTAAAATAAACACATTAGACAATCACAGGGGATAATTTGTAAAGTGTGTAAGCACACACAGCTAGGTAGGTAACCGATTAAAGTTTAACTAGAACTTCAAATATAGATACCTTTTAAAATGATTAATCATTTTAAAAGGTATCTATATTTGAAGTTCTAGTTAAACTTTAATCGGTTATCTACCTATCTGTGTGTGCTTACACACTTTACAAATTATCCCCTGTGATTGTTTAATGTGTTTATTTTAGATATATATATATATATATATATATATATATGTCAATCAGTTTCTAGTTGATATAAAATGCTCGGATCTATTTATTGGAATCTTTGAGCTTATTCTACAGTGGATATGGCGCATGTCTCGGACATGACTCCCTTAATTTAATTTTGTATATATATATATATATGTATATCCAAATTTTAGTGCAGCATTAACGAAGCTTTAGGCTGCGGCTAAGCTAACGAATGCAGATTCGGAATGTAGCTTTAGCACTCGATGGAGAATAATACCCCAGAGTTATAACAATACGTTTAGACAGCTTTGCAAATCAAATATAGCGATCGGCAGTCCAGCCGCATTTCCATGGCAACGAAAAAGACTGGACTAATGGAAAGATATTTGACAATATATATATATATATATATATATATATATATATATATATATATATATATATATATATATATATATATATATATATATATATAGGAAAAGAGTCAGAACCCCGACGGTACCCACTCTAATATTCTAAGTATCGAGTACTCTGTTGCGTTATGGTCCACATGGTATCTTACCACACCTTCTTTGTTTTATATATATATATATATATATATATATATATATATATATATATATATATAGAGAGAGAGAGAGAGAGAGAGAGAGAGAGAGAGAGAGAGAGAGAGAGAGATAGGGGGGTACAGAGAGAAAGAGGGAGGGAGGGTGAGAAATTGAGGGCTCACACCTATGCAGGTTTAGCTGTTGACCTTCTACGTGGTTGTATCTCATTTGGCATTTCATGTGCTCAAATGATGGGGTTCCTGTCCTACCTTGAAAATCAACCTAACATCAAGCACCTGAATCACGAATACATTGCATCACCCTGTGCAAATATGGAAACCTACATTTTTGATCGATGACTATGCTTCCAACACTTTAGACACTCGGTCACTTATGTTGGACCGATTTCTTTGATTTGTTAAACTGTATCCATTTGTGAGTTTGAGGAGTGGAGATGCGTTGTTTCATTTTTTTATTATTATCTCCGAATGGCGTAATCCAGAACACAAGGCCTAAACAACACAATACTTCTCACTTTCCAGGGCTCGTGTTCACGATCATATGAGGATAAGTGTAACATACTAACTAATCATTAGCCCCCGCAACTTCACATTGTGAATTTGATTCATGATTGTTGATTATTTTCTCTGAATCCCTATTAGGAATCACTTTCATATCATCGTGACTGTAGCAAAGCCTTTAATATATAATATGTTGATACAACTTTACTCTTCAGGTAAGACTTTCATGTCGAATTCACCTTTGAGAAACTCTTTCATGTCATCGGAATCCCTATATCACCGCTAATGTAAGCATCCGATTTTTATCCTGTAATCAAGTGAAATTTAATACGTTTCTATGCATCATCCCCAACAGAATCTTCACAATCATCATCATCATCATCATCATCATCATCATCATCATCATCATCATCATCATCATCATCATTAGCATCATCATCATAATTATCATCATCATATATATATATATAATTAAGAACACAGCCAACGCACTACATCATCATCATCATTAACATCATCATCACAGTTATCATAGTCGTTGTCGTCATCTTCGTCGTCATCACCATCATCATCCCCATCATCATTTTCATCACCAACACTACTACCTCTAACATCATCATCTCTACCGTCATCATCACCACCATCACCAACAAAATCATCAGTATCCTCATCAGCACCACCACCACAACCACCACCACCACCACCACCACCACAAACAACAACAACAACAACAACAACAACAACAACAATAACAACAGCACCACCTCAAACACTACCACCTGCACAACAACCCCCATCATCATCAGTATCAATAAAATTCTTCATCGCATTATTCAACATATATTAAAATATGTATTATTTATAATTATCTTTACTATTATAACATCTTCTGGACGTTTTCCCACGGCTTAATTTAGTGGAGGGAGTAAATATGTGCCAATTGTCCTCAATCAGTAGAGTAAGGTAGCAGGTGCTTGTCAGTTTCTCAAAGTGCTGCGAATAGTCTGCATAGTTCCAAGAATAATTGTCTCTTGGAGATGCTCAATATTCATACTCACTCCAATGTATTCCAACCAACATTTAATATTTAAAGTTCTCGGCCCAAACTTCCATTAACTACCAGTACTGTTCATTGATCATAATCTTTGTATTTCACATTTCAAATCACCCTACCAGGCGTACTCTTCCTTACTTTCTCATCTAGTCAGTTATAAAGAGGTTTTTTCCCTGTTTTATGTATGAGCAATATTGCAGGTTTTCGCTTCAAATGTAAGGTCACATTTAATCATTACATCCCACGAAATCTTGGTATTTTCATTTTTTATCACATTTTCTTGGTTTTGCGCATACCAGTTCATTCTAGACCAAATTACAGGTTAACTTGTAAATTATCGCGGCTCCTACGTTTCTACATTCGCTCAACAGTGCCATGCCATTTCACACGCTTGTCAATTCACTATTTGATATAGTTTGCTTGTTCCTGCTCGGGAAGTAACAATGATTAAGTTTCAGGTTCAAAATCATTCCCCATTGCTATTTACCATTAACATCTGTCTTTCTGCCAAACTGTCACCAGAATTATTATTATTATTATTTAATAGATCCTTTGACTGCTGCTTCTTTCTGAAACCATGCCGAGTGTCAAACTCACACTTGAGGCAAAATGTGATGATACATTCATTTTACAATCTTTTATCACTTAGATGATGACATAAGGGCACAAATATCAGTAAATGTCTTTACAGGGTTATTAAATTGATAATGCCCTTCTCAGGACATGGACAGTGCCAGTCAGCACTATTTACTCTATCTCTTGCAGAGATATATTTCCAGTTATCCGGTCCAAATATTTTTCAGTTCCCTTTTTTACCATTCCAAGTGTACCGGCTATAACAGGTACTGTATAGGCCATAAGATCCCACATTTTCTCAATTTCAATTGATAGATCTTTATACTTACTGAGCTTCTCGAATTCTTTCGAGATGTTGCGATCTGATGAAAGTTCATGCTCATGTCAATTAAGAAACAACTTTTCCCTTTATTATTATTATTATTATTATTCAAAGGCGGTGGATTGGCAGTTTTGGTAGAGGGTCGGACGCCATGCCTTCCAGGATAGTTACGTCCCTTTACGGTCTGAGTTCAAATCCCGTCGAGGTTAACTTTGCCTTTCATCCTTACGCGGTCGATAACATAAAGCACCAGTAATGCGCTGGGGAAATAGCTGGCCTTGTGCCAAAAGTAGAAACAATTATTATTATTATTCAAATCCTGCCGAGGTTAGCTTTGCCTTTCATCGTAACGACGTCGATAAAATAAAGCACCAGTAACGCACTGTGCTCGATTTAATCGACTTTCCCCTTCCCCTCAAATTACTGGCCTTGTGCCTTAACTAGAAATCATCTTTATTATTAGTATTCGTAAAGGTGGTGTATTGGCTCTATCGGTGGAGGTTTAGGACGACATCCTATGCAGCATGGAGTTACGGCCCTTTACGGTATGAGTTCAAATCCCGCCGAGGTTATTGCAGTTGCACAATTGCTGGACTTGTATAAAAAGTAGAAACAATTATTATTCGTGACGCTTTTGTTCTAGCAGATGTTATACCGACACTATTCCAGATGAGCGAGCCATAGCCAATGATCAAATGTACTACAGGTCATTTCTTCTCTTTCAATGTTTAGAATTCTTGCTGTTCCCAACAAGGAGGTTTTCGGCAACAATCCTACCCTGATGGTAATTCTTAGTTTCTGAAGCCATGCATCCAACCTGCTACTAACTGGTCCTAGTGCGCCATCCCTTGAAACTGTAGGTGACAACTGGGATTACAAGCGCATTTATGACAGATAATTTATTTCTCAAGTTAGGCTCTGTTTTCAGACCAAACATCGCTGAATACCTTGACTGTCTTCAGTAGTCCTTCTAATTCATTGTCATTTTTGGCATACAACTTCAAGCCATCTATATAAAACGGCTGATTTATTATTTTACTATCTATTTTGTAGTCATATTTTGTTTTGCAGAATGCTAAAGATGGTGGAGTAAGTGGAATGCAAAGAATCAGAAGAGAAAACGAATCTCCATGAAAAATAGCTGAGTTAATACTTATGCTGCTAGAATTTATAATTCCATCACTGTGTGATAATGATAAGTTTGTATTCTATATAGACATGTTCTATTTCATGAAGTTTGATATTACTGGGGAAATTTATAGAACATCCAAAGTTTTCAAAATTCATGTATGGGGAACACTGTTAAATGCTATTTTATAGACATCCAAGCAGTACTCTGATTTCTAAAATGACAGTTTCCCAGAATCATGCAGCCAATAAGAAGTAGGTGTTTTGCACCCGTAACACCCACGTAAGAAACAAGAACATGGCACATTTTCTGCTGCCATTAAAGTCATTGCTGAACCTAGTTCTTGGCTTTTGCTTAGGTCAGGTTGTATTAAAAACGGTACTGTGAGTATTAGTACTGCTGCATTAGACTAGGCACTCATAACAAATTGGATGAAAGCTAACATGTATGGATAAAGTTCCTCCTACAGTTGCAGTGATTTCCCATTAATCAGACGAATCTGTGGCACATATAGCTAGAGGATGTGAGTAATTATCAAAAGACTTTATAAAGTCTACCATGATCTAAGAGCAAAAGGAGTCTTCTGAGATTAGGGACTGTGCTGAGGCCAATGAACATACTTCTCTTAGGCACCGATTACTAGAGAAATCATATATTATTATTATAACCACTGGTAATCGTACTACCCTGTTATACTTTTGTATGTTGCGGTTGGCAGAATCGTCAGATCGACGGATGAAATACTTTAGGGCACGTAGTTACAGCTCTTTATCTTCTATGTTCAAATCCCACCAAGGTTAAGGTTGCCTTTAAACCTCAGGTGGGGGATAAAATAACGTACCGATCAAAAACTGGGGTCAATATAATTGATTTGCTCATCTCCTAAAACTGCTGGCCATTTGCTTAAATTAGAAGTAATTTCATGCAATATTAATATAATTCTGTTCAGTATTAGCTTTCATCTATGACTGCCCAATTATTGTGCAATCGTCTCTATCCCTATCTCTCTAATTGCCCTAACTTTTTTTCTGATCAGTGTCATGTTTGTTAATCTGAGTGTTCTCTTGTATCATTACAGGGTCATCAAAGAGTCTAGACTATATATATATATATATATATATATATAGAGAGAGAGAGAGAGAGAGAGAGAGAGAGAGAGAGGGAGTGAGAGAGGGAGAAAGAAAGAGAGATGTGAGCGTGTCTATGTGCATGTGTGTGTGTGTGTGAGTGCGTACCAGAAAGCGAGAGGGGGGGGGGGTCATTGAAGTTAAAAAAATTGCCGCGCTCATCTACATATGACATTGAAACCATTCCTAATATCACAATCAGAGAATTTACATCATTTTTATCTGCCAATTCTAATCATATAAGAGCAGATAACTTGACCATAAAAACTTACCATTAAAAACTTTAAACGACGTTATGGTCATATGTGCAAGCCACATCTATGGAAGAAACAAACCTGTTTACACAAATAGAAATACAGTACGTACCAACACCACCACCAGCACTACCAACACCGCATATATCTACACAAATATTGTCAGAGTATTGTATGTTAGTTTATACAAATATATGAGAAGGTATATATATTTATGTGTTTGTGTGTGTGTGTATGTAAGTGTGTGTGCGTGTGTTATTGTGTATGAACACACATACACATATAAACATAAAACATTCATTGATCATACCGCACAACAATACATCAGATCAGATCATATCACAATTCAAAAGCTTATAGCTTATAGCTGTTAATTCGTCCACGAAATCGATAGGAAATCATATGTATCACATAAAAATGGTGGAAAAACTACAATAAAGTCTTCAGCCTAATATTAAAGAGCGCTGGCGAATAATTAGTCTTTCCGCTGATATTATCAATAAAAACACAAATCTTTCGCTTCGTATACGTAACGTCAACCAAATATTTATAAGATATATCAATAGTATATCAAAATAACTTCGGTCTGCCGCTCCAGCCGGATTATGGTCTCTTATGTTATAAACATATACATGTGTATACATGCATACATATATATATATATAAATATATATATATATATATATATATATATATATATATATATGTGTGTGTGTGTGTGTGTGTGTGTGTGTGTGTGTGTGTGTATGTGTGTATGAATACTGATCCTTTTTATGTATATATGATTACAATTGTACGTAAATATGCACACACACACACACAGACACACAAACGCGCGCATATATATATATATATATATATATATATATATATATATATATATATATATATATATATACATATATATACATATCAACACATACATAACTCAATAAGCAATTATCATTGTCATACATTTATTTCTTTGTTAGTTTCGTGTTTGTTCGATCTGTGTTTGCTTTGTTGTTTTTCTTTTGTAGTAGTTCGTTTTTGTTAATTTCCATTTTCTGCTATTAATGTGTGGGGTATAAAGGAAAATATTATGTGTATATTTTCTGCGACTGTATATACGCATTTAAGATTGTATTTGTAAACACAGACACACAGACAAACAGGCACACATAGTCACACACATTGATAGATACAGATATATATTCATAAATTACACGTGGCGATTTATAGTATGTATATATATATATATATATATATATATATATATATATATATATATATATATATATATATATAGTTATGGAAGCAGAAAATTGCTCTTTGTGATCCAGTTCGTGGTTAAGAAAGCCAGTTTCATGGATGGTTTCAACGTACGGTTAAGGGTAACTCTACAAGTTTGTAAGAATTCCATTCAATCTTGGAGTATAAAGTATAAAAGAGAAAATACAGGTAAGCATTAAGAGAAGGATTTTATCCAGGTATTTACGACCGTTTCATTGGTAAGTGCAACCTTATATTGCTATACAGCAAATAACAGCCACTCAATTATAATTGTTGTTCACAGTCCAAATATTCAAAAATAGTGAGTAGTTACTCATGAAATAATTCTTAATATATAGAGAAATATATTTATTTGGAATTGTATTTACTAGTATAGAGAGAGAGGAATCATAAGGTGAGGGGACAAACGGAATAGTATAGAGAGAGAGGAAGGGGGTAGAGTTAGGAAGTAAGGTGACAAACTGAGATGGAGGGAGGGTAGAGGTGGAAGGATTCCTTGGTCAGTTTTGATATGCAGACTTCATGTCGTGGAATGTACTGAGTTAAAGAGAATTAAATTGATCATAGTGGGAGGGATGGATAGAGAGATAGAGGGGGGGGGGAGATATAAAGAGATAAATATATATATTAAAAAATAAAGACAAAGATAATAATGACAAAAATAAAAGCAAAGAAGGGGGGAGAAAGAAGAAAAGAAAAGATAACCAAAAAGAGGAGGGAAGGAAGGAAGAAAACGAAGAAATAGAAGAGGAATGAAGGATAAGGGGGGGATATAGGTATTGGTTTTTGTGGGTAATTAAAAGGGTTTAGGTACAACAAGAGGGTATAAAGTCTAAGTATATGCAGTTTGTCAGTTGGTAGTAAGAGGTTAAGTGTTCGATTTGCACTTGTAGTGCGAAAACTTCTCTTTGAGTCTATGGTTACAATAAATTGATCTTTCGATTTTATTGTTGAGTAACTTATTCTTCGAACTCAAGATGTGTAACAGCTCAAGGTCGCATAATCGACAGCTTCTCATACCACTCCAATATGGGGGCGCGTTCGATAATTTTTTCCACTTCAGGGTGTATTGATGGTTACTTTCCCTCAGTTGCCAGGTCTTGTTTGCAAGGGTAGTTACATAACGATGCTGGGAATGTTTCATTGCGTAACGGTGTGTATACCAACGGGCTTTAAATGTATTCCCAGTCGCTCCGATGTAATACCATTTCTGGTTCTCTGATTCCACTGTGCATTGGTAAACCAGGTTAGACTGCATACATTCATTATGTAATGGACAGGTTTCAGGTAGGTGACAGTTACAATTCTTGTCATGGGCAACTTTGGCATTATTTCTGGGCTGCGATGCCTGTACAAGTGTGTTACGTTTTGTTTGCCTATTAGTGGGTGGTTGTGTATTAGATATTCCGTTGTCTTCAATGGTGATTGTATTGTTATTGTTGTAAATTTGTGTTCAGGTGTTGTTATGTATCTTTTTGGCGTTAAGCATCTTAATGTGTGCCTCTATATTTGTTGCCGTGGAGTAAGATAGTCTAATAGATTTAGTGTTAAGGATTTTGCTGTATCTATGTGAATCTGGAAAGTGCTTATTTATTATTCTATTTGGCCCTTATTGGCCCTTCTGTTGAGAACTCTATTCGATTTGTGATGTTTTTGCATTCTTGCAAAAATATACACAACTGAATTCATTCGCCTGATATATGGGTTGCCTCCCTTGCCGATCCCCACGTGGGGTCAGCAATAGTCAGTCCTTGTATTAACATTGAGCAAAAACCTGTTGAGAAAGTGGCTTCCTAGTTCAATCATCTTACCAGAAGCCTGACATTATTTATGTAAGCGGACAGTACTTGATTTAGGAGCCGCAGAAACCCATATACTGGATTTTACCAACCTTCCCGGGCTCCGGGTAAATTGTCAATACCCGAATTACTTGATCGTTTTTTTTGGCTATGCGAATAATTGTTTAACCATCGTTTCAGTGTGTTTGGCCTTTAACGTTTGTTATAGATCCGGTTCATCTGAATAATTGAGCACTTGCAGCACATCTCGGAGTTTGTTTTTTTGTTATTTCGTGGGCCGAAATGCGTATCTCGATAATTTATGTTTGTATATATATATATATATATATATATATATATATATATATATATATATATATATATATATATATATAAAAGAGAAAACACAGGTAAGCATTAAGAGAAGGATTTTATCCAGGTATTTACGACCGTTTCATTGGTAAGTGCAACCTTATATTGCTATACGGCAAATAGCAACCACTCAATTATAATTGTTGTTCACAGTCCAAATTTTCAAAGTCGTGAATAAGTTACTCTTGAAATAATTCTTAATATATAGAGAAAAACATTTATTTAGAATTGTATTTACTAGTATAGAGAGAGAGGAATCATAAGACATGAAGCCTGCATATCAAAACTGACCAAGGAATCCTTCCACCTCTACCCCTCCCTCCATCTCAGTTTATCACTCTACTTCCTAACTCTACCCCCTTCCTCTCTCTACTATTCCGTTTGTCCTCTCACCAATTCACCGATCTCTATATATATATAACGAAGGAGTTGTGGTAAGGAACCAGATGGAACATAACGCACCAGAATACTCAATACATAGGGTAGTAGAGTGGGTAGTAGGAAAATGTATGACACGGACGGCAAAGGTGAGCCGTTTCGATGGCTATCTATTTCCAGTACAGAAATACCCGTCGAAACTGCTTGAGCTCTGCCGTCGGGGGTCATGCATTTTCCTATGTATATATATATATATATATATATATATGTGAACTTGTGTGTATGTGTTTGTGTCTGTGTGTATGCTTGTGTGTGTGTGTGTGTGTGTGTGTGAATGTGAGTGCGTCTGTTTATACATTTATCTATTAATAAACACATTTACACACGTACGTACACACCCACACACACACACACAAACACACACACACACACAAACACACACACACACACAAACACACACACATATAGTCATTTTGAGCATCTGAAAATCCATGTAATGTAATAGTGTGTATACCCTTACACAGACTCCTCTTTCCTTTTTCACGCTCAACACATTTTTCAAATTCCTGTTTTCCACTAAACATAGTTTTCTTCCAAGATAATCGATCGAAGACAATATCTTCCAAGTTATCTCCTCTTATTGTTTTCCTCTCTCAAAGATCTTTTGATGCAGTCTTTATACCTGGACTTTGGCTTATGCCTTGGCCCCTTGCTTTGATTAACTCCCGTACAGTAACTGCCTAGGAATACGGTGATTTAGATTCTTCTAGCATTGCCACTGCAACGCAATCTATATTGAATTATGAGAGATTCGACACTTTCAACATCACTCATATGTGATTGCCAATGGATCCTGAGTATTCGGCTAAGACACTGTTGATGAAAATATTCAGGTATCCTTATAATTCGCTGGTATATGACCCAAGTTTCACATGCATACACCAATGCGGACAATAACAATGTTCTATAAACATTTAACTTGGTATCGATTGAAACCACACGACAACACCAGAAACGCTCATCTTATTTACCAAAAGAATAACATGTTATCTTTGGTCGTCAAAAAACATTTCATTATCATAGTTGTTTGTCGTGTCTACTGTGCTGCCTAAATATACAAATATATCCGCAACTCTCAAAGTTTTGCTGCACACACGAATGCTAGGCTCAGTGAACTCCTAACCCGGAGCAGGTTAATATCTCGGTCTCAATGATTGTCAGACACAATCAACCGCATGCCTCCGAAAAGAATCCATGAGAGGCTGAAAGTCAGAGGGTGCAACAAGTTCACAATCATCTGCATACAAAACTTCATGTATTAAAGATGTGAACACCTTTGCCCCGACAATACACTTTCTACTAGAATGATGTCCTAACAATAACCACGATTCTATAACTCTCGGCGCGTTATCCAAGCGCACGGCACCAAACTGATTATTTCTATATACTCGCGCATATGTACACACACATTCCCACACAACATAAATATCTACACACTATTGGATGGTCATTGTCCCTCCTGAGTTCCTCCCCGCTTTAACGAGTTTGTGAAGTCGAAGAGGGGGTGAACATGCTCAAGGGTGGTAAACCCCCAATACATCAGATATCCTAAAACATAGAGCACTAAAGCTTATGAAGGCGCTATTAACTGTCAGAAGATATGGGAAACGAAATAGTGGCCAAAGGATTGGACCCAATCACTAATTTTACTCATTAGCCCATAACAAAATGGAAGATTCTGCTAGAACTACAGAAGAATCAGCGTAATTAGCCTCCTCAGTAACGTACTGCTAAAGGTTCTTCAAAACAGACTTAAGAGAAAGAAGAATAGGACATATTTAGACCCCAAAGAAGTACAGCAGAGCAGGCATTTAACTGACTCCTCATTGTCATATTTTCATAGAAGTTAAAAAGCCTTTGGTTGAAGGAGATGAAGGATTAGAACTTTCATATCAACCTCATTCAATTAATTAAAGCACTGTATGAAATTTCAAACAGCTGTTCTCCTGTATAACAGCATCGGTACATTCTTCAGGACACCATTGGGGCTTTGACAAGATGTTTCCTTTCTCCAGTGCTTTTCAATGTCTTGCTGGAAAACAACATGCAAGAGACACTCCAAGATTTCCAAACCACTGTTTCCATTGGAGGATGGCTCATTCGAACCTGCAATTTGCTCGTTATTGAAATGTGAGGCAGAACTCCAGCAGCTATAAATCTCCAGGGATGGAGATCAGGTTAGAAAAAAGCAAGATTCCGGTTCATAGTTATAATCAGAATACAGCAACCAGCCTCATCTGTGATGGAGGAAGACTTGATGAAGCGAACAAATTTAAGTGTCTTGGATCCACTCTAACCTACAACGGCAGATCTCTTAAGAAGATACTGACAAGACTCGGCCTGGCCATTACTGCCATGGTAAAGCTGAAGGTAATAACCAAAAGCAACACACTCCGTTTTCTCACACATTTCTAATTGTACAAGCCTAAGATGTCTTCGATCCTGGTGTAAAAGTTAGATTCTCACAGCTTTGCCTCTCCTCTTTCGAGGTCAGTAAATTTAAGAATTAGTCTGGTTAAGGTAGAAATCACCATTAGCAATGTATCTCTCCTTACAAATTGTAACACCAATATATTTTATATGATGATGAATAGTTTATTTAATGAACTCAATGATATTTGAAAAGAAGGACGCCATGTAATTCGTAACGAACAAAGCATCATCAAACAACAAAAGCAACTCAGATTGATAAATACAACCATAGTTTAACGCACTTGAAGTAGAGTTACCAATGCCTGTCTGACACACATAATTGCGTTTAAATTGTTTTACTCTGTCGGTCTACGTTAGTCTCAAACTTTCTATTATTTTATTCTGTTGGGTACAAGCGAGGACATGGTTCAATCCTCAAAAAGGCACCCGAATCGCACGTGGTGGATCAGGTCCTCTAGCATAATATATATATACATATATATATATATAAATATATATATATGTGTGTGTGTGTGTGTGTGTCTGTGTGTATGTGTGTGTGTCTGTGTGTACTTGCTTCAGTGTGTGCGTTTGTGTTTATGCGTGTGGTTCATTGCTTAAATGAGAGATAGACCCCGCTACGTCTGAAATGGTTGTTGACTCACTCCTACAAATTATTTACTACGTCTGTGAAAACTAGTCCAACCCTTAATAGCTCTACAAACGGACATTAAATGCTAACAACCTTCTCTCTCTTTCTCTCTCTCTCTCCGTGTATATATATATATATATATGGGGGGGGGGTATGTGCACGTGTGTGTGTGTCTGTATGTGTGTATGGGTGTGTGTCTAATGTTTGTGTTAAATGTGCGTGTGTACTTGAACATATATTGATTAAATAGGATTGTAAATCAATATTTTTCGATGAATATTCGATACTCTGTTAACGCCGTCTTCAGCAACCTCACGTTTATTACAATTTATTTACGATGAGGCTAGAAAGTATTAATCACCACATGGCATTTTAGTCCCTTTAGCGGTCAGAAATATGTTGAAAGTTTCTGGTTATTCCCTCAGACATGGAGGTCCTTTAATAGAATCATGGATTACGTGTGTGCTAGAAGACCCGGAAAAGGGTCATAGACACTGCTCTACCCGTGCTAAAGAGGAAAAAGGGGAGGAAATCTACAGCTTATGGTAGATTGCCAGAGTAAAACTCTTTAGACGTAATTATGAGTGTCATCCATGCATTCTTAACTGAAATTGTAATGCAGTAAACTTAACCTTCCCTCATCAATCAACGTTGTTGTTGCTGCTGTATTTTCTTGTGTTCTGCCCTGATGATTTGATTTGATTGATGGCTAGTTTTCAACCATATCTAAATCTTGGCCACATGCCGCATCTAAATATAGTATTATCTAGCAGAAAAAAGTTTGATTCTGTGCACAACGAAATTCTTTCCATAAACCATATTTTTATAATTACATATATAAGATATATACTTATACACATATCTGAACCATCACACAATTACACAAGCACACACACACACTCAAACATATATATATATATATATATATATATATATATATATATATATCTGTGTGTGTGTCTGTGTGTGTCTGTGTGTCTGTGTGTCTGTGTGTGTGAGTGTATGTGACAATGTGTGTGTGAGTATGTACTTGCGTTTGTGTGTGTGTGATGGTATAGATACAAACATGCAAACATGCATACATACATTATACATTCATATATTTGTCTATTGTATCTGTCCAGGTTTATCCAAGGATATTATAGTCATAATGGACAAAAAAACTATGTTGATGTGTATATCAAGGCAATCGTAGAATCTTATAAAAGTAGAAAGCATTCTGGAGTTATCTTACATTTTTTTCGATAAAACTATTTCCTAGCCTTATTGCTACCATTTTAAGTATATGATTAAAGTGTGGACAGTTATTGATATTTTAATTATTCATCATATATTTAAAGTTCCAACAAGGATATGCAAAATTATTATACAGAGAATCTCAATAAATATTCACACACACACACACACACACACACACACACACACACACACACATATATATATATATATATATACTCTTTTACTCTTTTACCTGTTTCAGCCATCCGGCTGTGTGTGAAGGCGCGTGGCTGAGTGGTTACAGAATTGGATTCGCAATCGTGAGGATGTGAGTTCGATTCCCAGACCTGGCGATGCGTTATAAACTTGGGGCAAGAGACTTTATTTCACGATACCTGGAGTTGCGACCGATAGATACTATTAGCAATTGAAAAGACCAATGGAAACATTGTTTCCTAGGTCCGATTTGACGAAAGTCTATCGACTTAGATATATATATATATATATATATGTATAGGAAAATGTTTAAGCCCGACGGCAGAGCTCAAGCCGTTTCGACGGCTATTTCTGGACTTGAGCTCGCCCGTCGGAGTTAAACATTTTCCTATTACCCACTCTACTACCCTAAGTATTGTGTACTCTGGTGCGTTATGATCTATCTGGTTCTTTACCACACTTCCTTTATATATATATATATATTCTATTATTCTCGAGTTCTATCGTGTGTTCCATCCGAAGGGGTGAAGCCATGCTAGGGCGCCGCCACCGATGCTACACTTTCTATAGCCAACCTTCCCTGTTTGGCCATTGATGCACACGGCAGTTTGTTGCTGCTGCTTTTATTTGTGCTTCGCTTCCGTGCTCTGGGTTCGTCTCGGATCTTTGTCAGTAGAATGTCGAGATGTCTCATATACAAAATACATATAAACATACATACATACAAGCAGACATAACTATATGCGAAATTATACACAGCTTGACTAATTCAGAGACGTGAAGTTTCGTGAATAATTTCTTGTTAGAGACGGATTGCAAAAGACAGATGGGGAATAATACGTGCACTGGGCACAGCTATATAGATATAGTCACATGTATATACTCACACACACACACACACACACACACACACACACACACACACACACACACACACACACACTCACTTACCTATATATATATATATATATATAAATAAATATATATATATATATAGGTAAATATATATATATAATAAATATATATATATATATAAATATATATGTATATATGTATATGTATATTTATAGATACATAGAGATAGAGATTTAGATATGTGTGTATGTATGTGTGAGTGCATGTGTGAGACAGTTTGAGACGGACAGAGACAGAACGTGTGTCTCTAAAGAGTTCAAAAGTCATATAAGGTTTCTTGTAGTGAAAAGGAGAGTATATTTTTCTATCTCTCTTTTCTTTTCCTTAAATATTTTGCATTCAATATTTTATATTCGTTCTTTGTTTGCATATATTTTTTCAAAGAAAAAATGCCTGAAAGTGTCTTACAGGCAGGAGATAGGTATATATATATGAATATATATATATATATATATATATATATATATATATATATATATATATATATATATAACGTGAGGTCACCATGGATTATAACACAATGAAGATGATATATATAGAGAGAAATAAATAATCTAAGAAATAATTGATTGAGAGAGTGGGATAGATAAGTTGATAGATAACTTTCTTTTTATTTGTCACCAGGGCATCAAAGAGCGGCACAAGTACAATGAGGGGAGTTTACATAAAAAGGCGTCCTCACTAAGGAGGAGGCAATAACAAAATATAAAATATAAAATATAAAATACAACAAAAATAAATTGAATAACAAAATCCTCAATAGGGAGGAGGCGCCTTGGGGGTCGCACACACCCCCGAAAAAAGTGTGAAAACCTTCTCCACTTGAGCACAGAGAGAGGGTGCTCCCTTGATCTTTCATCTTTCTCACCTACAGTCTGATGTAGAGTGAAGTCCCATTCACACGAGCCATTCTCGCCACTTTTACCCATCTTTCATAGAAACGGCTGTGGTGCAGTACCTCTCTCTCCATCCTGATCCTTCTTCCGAAATGATATCGGAAGAAACGGGCCAGTTGTTGGCCAGAGAGAAAGGTGTCTGACCTCAATCCTTTCAGACGCGTCCACCATACAACCTCTTTCGCCATGGCTATTACACACAGACACGCCGCCTCTCCTTCGTTTTAGAAGAGAGGAGGAGGCTTGATCGTTACAATAAACTCGGTGGCCAACCGGATCGGTCCCACCCGTGACAGCAGTCGTTCGACATAGCCCCACAGATCGGCAATGCCCGAGCAGTGTACCAATGCGTGTGCAACGGTTTCCTCGTCGCACACGCATCTGGGACAGATCTTTTTCGAGGGGTCCCTATCCGGGCGCCCGTATCTGTAGAGCCTTTCTCGAACGGGCAGAGCCCCTCGGTAGCACTGCCAGGCCAGGGACCTCTGGAAGTTATCCGTATGTCCCGGGCTGAATGTCCTAACGAACAGGTTGGCCAGTTCGTATTTCTCCATGCCTAGGGCTTCTCCGAGGGCGTCATCGCATCTGCTAACTACCAGCCCTCTATAGAATGACGAGGTGGATTCTCCACTGACAGCCGGGTCCGCCTGCCAGAGAGCCGTGAGCACCTGGGCACAGTCGGTATGCCAGGCGCCTAGTTTTCTAGGTCTTTGCTTGACTCAGGATTGCAGCTCGGTGAGCGAGACGAGTCTAGGAAAGACTCGCCTCCCAAACGGGGCCCACACCGGTTGACCGGCATCATCAGCCACGGTAACCCCAGCCCTCCTTTCAAAGAGTGTTGACAGCAGATGGATCTCCTCACCATAGGAGCCCCCTTCTTCCAAAGGAATTGGAAGAGTGCGCGCTCCATTTTGGCGAGCGTTTCCCTTGGGCAAGGCACGACGGTCAGGCGTTAGTAGACAACGGACGCTATATTAAGTGTCCGCCACCTCCGCCCGACATTTCAGGGAAAGTTTGCACTCGGCCCACTTCTGGGTCAGTGCAAACACCCTGTTCGTTACCTCACCCCAGTTTTTCTCCACCTGGAGGTCTAGCCGAACAAGACCCCGAGCAACTTCACCGGGCCCTCCGTCCAGCGCCCGACGACGCCATCGGAGGGAATCGATTTGCCCCTCCACGTGCCGAGTTGCAGACCGATGAACTTGTCCCGGTTAATCTTAGCCCCTGTAAACCTTTCGTACTCCTCCAGTAAGGTGCCGATCGTCCCTATATCCGAGGCCGTCGACACCATTACTGTTACGTCATCGGCGTAGGCCGACACCGCTTTCCGCAATCCCGGTTCCAACGGGATGCCCTGCAACACTCCAACTTCCGCAGCAGTGGCTCTAGAGTCACTACATACAGAAGGGAGGAGAGGGCACCCTTGTCGAATGGACCGCGCGAGTTCGAACAGCTCCAGGAGGTAGCCGTTCACCTTGATCCTACAGCACACGCGGCTGCCGTGCATGGAATTGATCCAGCCCCTGAAAACGGGTCCGAAGTTTGCCGCCGCTAGCACCGCATCCAGGTAACCATGGTGGACCCTATCGAACGCCTTAGATTGATCTAAGTTGATCAGGGCCCCACCAAAGCCGGTTTCTTTCCCAACCCTCTCTATGATGTATCGCATGAGGTGGAGGTTGCGGTGGATGGACCTGGACGGGATAGCACATGTCTGCGCATCTACTACCAGGTTGCCCACGACAAGCGCCAACCTCTTTGCTAGCACCTTGGCCAAAATCTGTAACTCTGTATTTAGCAGAGATATGGGCCGGAAATGATTTATATCGTCCCCTTGTTCTCGTCCTTCTTCACTAGCCTTTGGTCACAGCACAGGGAATTCTCCCGTTCTGTTGCCAGTTGCAGTAGATCGCCTCGACGAGAATGGGGAACAAGTCCGTCATAGCTAGATATAGTTCGTATGGAAGACCATCGAGACCAGGGGATTTGCGTTTGCCGCATTGACTCAGCACGTCATCTATCTCAGCGGCTGAAATCGGCTCCTCGCAGGACTTCGCCTCCCTGTCCGATTGACGCGGCAGGCCGTCGAGGTATGGACCTAAGTCCACTTCCCCAACCGGCTCCCCGCCCCTTCCGAACAATCTGCCAAAGTGCTTTTGAAAAGCCTCACACATCTGCTTAGGTTCAAGGATCACCCGTCCATCCTGGTCTCGCAAACACCGGATAGTGGATCTACTCCCTCTTTTGGCTTCTGTCACGCGGCCCCAGCTAACAGCTTTGGTCCCCTCGTTTCCCAGAGCACGTATTTTGCTTCGGACGATGCAGCCTTCGTGTTTCGCGTCGAAGAACTGGCCCAGGGCCCTTTTCGACGCTAGCACTCTGGCCACGTCGCCGCTTCTAATTGCCTCTTCTACACTATCTACCAAATCCCTTTCCTTCGTATTTCTATTTGAGGCTAACTCCTTACTAAATTCTATAGAGACTACTCTAATCTCTCTTTTGAGATATCCACACCACCTGCTGTTGACGATGGCGCCCGTCAACCGCTCCTCAACTAAAGTGCTAATCCGGGCCCTGTAAGCCTTACTTGCCGGTAAGGACAAGTTGAGCTTCCAGTAACCGGGTCCCTGCCTGTGCGTTCTGTGAAGGTTGACCATGCAGGTAACTAATTTGTGCGTCTGAATAGCCAAACATGAGCATTTTTGGACAACTTAAAAAGTCCTTATCCTTATTTCTAACTAAGAACCTATCTAGGTACGACCTACATGATCCGCTGCGGTTTGCCCAAGTCCGGGTTGGCGCAGTCGGAAAATCTGGTCGATATCTATCGGCCAGCTCAAATCGATTGATAAACCTTTGAAGCTGTTACACCCCTCTCTGTCGGGACAGGCCCCTTCGTAGTCCCAACTTGCATCTACGATACCATTCCAGTCCCCCACTAAGAGCAAGGAGCGAGACGTCCCTAGAAAAGTCTCCAGACGATGGAAGAAGTCCGGCCGCGTTGACCCGAAAGGGCCGTAGACGGCTACCAGGCTAAACGATTTGCCTTCACCACTGCCAAGGTCCAGAACCACGAGTCGACCCTCCGAATCCAAATGTACCGTCTGTGTTGCGAGGCCCAGACGTTTTTGTAGCAGAACGACAACCCCATCCCCACCCGCGGGCTGACAGAGGGATGTGTGCATCTCAAAGTCATCAAAGGTGGGGGCCAGCTGTCGCACGTTGCTGATCCGGGCCTCGCAAAAAACCATCACATCTATACGTTGTGACCTGAGGTCATTTAGAAGCATTGCTTGCTTCCAAGTTGAGCCCAGGCCACGCACATTTAGACAGTATACTCTTAGCATATCCATGTTGGTGGTGAAGAGAAAAGGCACTTACCCCTCTGCTTCCCGGGTAACGGGCTGTACAATTTCCATGAGGGTGGGGGATGTTGTTGGGTGGGGTGGTGGTTTGTGGAAGTGTAGGGGCATCAGTGTGTTGTGTGGTTGGGGTGTTTGGAGTTGTGTGGGTGCTTGGGGAGGGGGTGGGGAAATGTTTTAGGGGGACGTGGTTAATGGGCCCGACGCAGGGGGGTTTCACATCCCCTTTAAAATTGTTTTTAGTGTTCTATATGTGGGGCCTTAATCATTTTGAGGTGTGGGAAATCCCCTGCATGGGTGAAGTTAGGCTCTTGAGTTTTTTCTAAATTGTTGTTGTATATAATGTTTAGCAGTTTTTTTATTTCTTGTGTTTATGTATGTGTATGCATGTTTTTGTTTTCTGTGGTGTTTTTTGTTTGCTGTTGTTGTGTGCTCTTTTGTGTTGGTGTCTGTGTTATGTTTTGGGGAGGAGTTGTTTTCTTTTGTGTGTCTGATGTGTGTTTTCTTTTATTTCTTTTGTTTGTGTGGAAGTGCTCCTCCTCGTCTGACGACGACCGAGGGTCTTCTTCCGCGTTGGATGGGAGGGAGTTGATTTACGGGTTGCGTTTGCGGTGCGGGTGTTTCGGAAATTGTTTTTTTTTAGTGGGGATATGGGTTGGACAGTGTTTTGTTTTGGTTTGAGCTGTGGTTGTTGTTTTTGTTGTGGTGGTTGTGGTGATTGTATTGGTTGTGCAGTTGTTGGTGGTGTAGGCAGGATTGGGGTTTTCTTTTTAAGTTGAGGACAGACAGCCCTCAGGTGACCTCTGGCCCCACGGAGGTAACATGAGGGCCGCCTACCCTCAACGGTAATGTTGATACAAATTTGGTCATCCAGGGATCTGGGCGATCCTTTCGGGCCTCATTTGAACTAACATGAGGGCCGCCTACCCTCAACGGTAATGCTGATAACAATTTGGTCATCCAGGGATCTAGGCGATCCTTTTGGGCCTCATTTGAACTAAAAGTTCGAGACCCGTTCCACTGAACGCGTCACCCGATGCCTTTCCCATGGATATTAATATGTCATCGTTCAGGTCAAGAAAACCTGTTAACACCCACCATATGGCCATAATTGGAAGAATGGTGTGTATTTTTATTTTCTGCGTCCTTCTACCCATGTACATAGGGTAGAAGGTGTATGCGGTGGATGTAATGAGAATGGATAGACTCCCATAGAGTCTATCCTTTTGTATGAACAGAATGTCTTTCATTACATCTTTTAAGACCAGCTCTATCTCACTCTGATGGTTGAGCTGGTCTTTTCGTTTTATTTTACACTGTCCTATACATCACTGTGTTTAGGAGTCTCTGACTTTTTAGTTCCGGGGTCGGAGTGGATCGAAAATGATCCATTTTCACCGTACACTTTGTATTTTTTGGCATCTGCCAGTAGCTCCTTCGCTTTGCTTATATTTACTGGCAGATAGTCGAGAGTTTTCCTTGCCGTCTGGGCGAAGGAGACCTTTTCCTTGTTTGTGTTGCTGTTGTAGTTGGTGGTTTTTCTGTTATCATTGTTGTTGGTGTTTTTGTTTTTGTTGTCTTTAGTGTTGCTGTTGTTGTCGTTTTTGTTGTTGTTGTTGTTTTCGGTTTCTTGTGTAGTTGTGGCTACATCAAGTTATCGGTCAGCAGGTCGGTCATCTGTTGCTGTGACAGTGGAAGGGGGAGGCTGTGAGTTTAGCTTCCCTTTCTTTCTTTGAATGTTGGTGAAGATGCTTCAGCCATTTTTATCAAAATAGGACATTTTTCGAAATATAAATTTTTTTTTTCAACACAATTTCGCCCAAAGCCGTAGAATAATTTGAGAGACTGACCAGATCAAAATTTGACCTGGCAGTCCCTCTACAAAATGGTACAAAAATGAAAGTTTACAGTTTGGAATTTCTATGGAAATTTAGGCAGAACTTACTAAGCAAGTTTTACGCGTGTGTCCATCCGAGATAGATAGATAAGTTGATAGATAGATAGATAGATAGATAGATAGATAGATAGATAGATAGATAGATAGATAGATAGATAGATAGATAGATAGATATGTTTCTTTATTAGCCACAGAGGCACAAAAGAAGGGGACAAATACAAAGGAGGAAGTTTACGTGCAATAAAAACGTGTAAAATGTTATCACAAATGCAATTTCAAAAGTTAGTCGTTTTTCCCCAATAGTGGGAGACAGTTCATATAGGTAATACATACCCCCCAAAAATGTGCAACCCTCAACTCCAGGAGTACGAAGAGTTTGTACTCCTTTCCTCTCCTCCTCCTTTTCCTCAACCTACAGGCTGATATAGAGAGAAGGCCCATTCACTCGGGCCATTCTCGCCACTTTCACCCACCTTTCATAAAATTTGCTGGGGTGCAGCACCTCTCTCTCCATCCTGATTCTTCTTCTAAAGTGGCATTTGAAAAAAAGAACCAGTTGTTGGCCGGAGAGAAAGGTGTCTGACCTCAGCCCTTTCAACCTTGTCCACCATACAACCTCTTTCGCCATAGCTATCACACAAAGGAAAACCGCCTCTTCTTCGTTTTTGAAGGAGGGTGGCGGTTTGATCATGACAATGGACTCAGTGGTCAACCGGATTGGTCCCACCCGCGACAATAGTCGTTCTACATAGCCCCACAGGTCAGTGACGTCCGGGCAGTGTATGAATGCGTGCGCGACGGTTTCTTCGTTACACACGCACCTCGGATAGATACTTTTTGCAGGGTCCCTGCCCGGGCACCCATGTCTGTAGAGCTTGTCTCGAACTGGTAGAGCTCCTCGGTAGCACTGCCAGGCCAGGCACTTTTGGAAGTTGTCCATCGGTCCCGGGCGGAAGGTCCTACCGAACAGACTGGCCAGTTCATCTTCCTCTACGCGAAGAGTTTCACCGAGCGCGTCGTCGCACTCGCTGCGGATCAACCCTTTATAGAATGATGAAGTGGAGTCTCCAGTGATCGCCGCGTGCCGCCTGCCAGAGGGCTGTGAGCACCTGAGCACATTCGATGTGCCAGTCGCCCATTTTCCTAGGTCTTTGCTTGACCCAGGACTGCAGCTCGGTCAGCGAGATGAGTCGTGGGAAGGCTCGCCTCACGAACGGGGCCCACACCGTTTATCCGGTGAGGAATACGTAGAGATGCCGTAGCCTGAGCGCGTGTGTGCGCATCGTCAACCACGGCATCCCCAGCCCTCCTTTAGAAGGGTGTTGGCAGCAGATGGATCTTCTCACCAAAGGAGCCCGTCTCTTCCAAAGGAATTGGAAGAGCGCGCGTTCCATTTTGGCGAGCGTTTTGGCTGGACAAGGCACGATGGTCAAGCGGTAGTAGATGGTAGTAGATCGCTATAAAAGTGTTCGCCACCTCCGCTGGACCTTTCAAGGATAGTTTGCCCACTTCTGGGTGAGTGCAAAAACCTTGGCCGTCACTCCATTCCAGTTCTTCTCCACCTGGAGGTCCGGAGCAAACCAGACCCCGAGCAGCTTTACCGGTCCTTCCGTCCAGCGTCCAACGACGCCATCGGAAGGCATCGGTTTGCTTCTCCATGATCCGACTTGCAAACCGATGGACTTGTACCGGTTCAGCTTCGCTCCTGTGAACCTTTCGTATTCCTTCAGTAAGATGCTAACTTCCTCGATTTGCGAGGCGCTCGACACCATTACTTTAACGTCGTCGGCGTAGACAGACGCCGCTTTCCGCAGTCCCGATTCCAGAGGGATGCCCTGCAATAGCTCCAACTTCCGCAGTAGTGGCTCGAGAGTCAGTACGTACAGAAGGGAGGAGAGAGGGCATCTCTGTCGAATGGATCGCGTAATATGGAACGGCTCCGAGAGGTAGCCGTTCACCTTGACCCTTGAGCAGATGTTGCTGTTGTGCATTGCAGCAATCCAGCCCCTGAACACGGGTCTGAAGCCTGCCGCCTCGAGCACTGCATCCAGGTAACGATGGTCAACCCTATCGAAAGCCTTGACTGATCCAACTTGATCAGGGCACCACCGAAGCCGGGTTTACACCCTACCCTCTCTATGATGTATCGCATGAGGTGGAGGTTGTCGTGTATGGACATGGACGGGATTGCGCATGTCTGCGCTTCTCCCACCAGGTTGCCGACGACAAGCGCCAGCCTCTTTGCCAACACCTTGGCCAAAATCTGTAACTCTGTGTTTAGCAGTGTTATGGGCCGGAAGTTGCCTATGTCATCCCCCTTATTCTCTTCCTTCCTGATTAGTGTGACTACGCACCCGGTTACAGAATTGGGAATTCTCCCGTTCTGTTGCCAGTTGCAGGACCCCGGAGAATAAGTCCGGCATTGCTACGTAAAATTCGTAGGGTAGACCGTCGAGACCTGCAGATTTGCGTTTCCCGCATTGGCTCAGCGCGTCCCCTATCTCAGCGGCTGAAATCGGCTTTTCGCAGGACTATGCCTCGCTGTCCGAGAGTCGCGGTAGGCCGTCGAGGTATGGACCGAAATCCATAGTCCCTCCCGGTGCGCCGCCCCTCCCGAACAGTTGAGCAAAGTGCCGTTGAAAGGCCGCACACATCTGCTTCGGCTCACGTATCACGCGTCCGTTCTGGTCCTTCAAAGACCGAATCGTGGACTTGTTGCTACTGTTTGCCTCCGTCACACGGGCCCAGCTAACAGCTTTGGCTCCCTCGTTTCCCAGAGCACGTATTTTGCTTCTGACAACGCATCCCTCGTGCTTTGCGTCGAAGAACTGGTCCAAGGCCGTTCTCGTTGCTCGCACGCTGGCTACGTTGCCACTTCTAATTGCCTCTTCTTCTTTATCTACCAGTTCATTCTCGGTTCTATTT
>OZ024742.1:280415952-280425952 GCA_964016885.1 Eledone cirrhosa | reverse complement strand
ACGGCGACTTTCGTAAAGAGTACATATATATATATATATATATATACACAGTTATGTGATAGGTATGAGTGAGTTTGTTTGCTTTTGTGTGCATGATGGGTAATATACCGAAGTTCAGCAAATTGCAGTTACATTTGTTACAAATTGCAGTTACTTGGACATTATGCAGGCATATTGTTTACATCTGTATTTGAATTCGTCATAATATATTGGTTTCTTATATAGACACAAGGCCAGCACTGTTGGGGAGTGGAAAGTCGATTAAATCGACCTCAGTACGTGACTAGTACTTTATTTTATCGACCCCGTAAGGATGACAGGTAAAGTTAACCTCGGCGTGATTTGAACTCAGCTCATAAAGGGCCATAACTCTTTGTTGCAAAGCATAGCGTCCGACACTCTACCGATACTGCCAATCCACCGCCCTTGAATTCGTCATAATATATTAAAATTAGTTTAGTTTCGAAGTACGCCTTTGTTTATTTGCTATATGTTATCAGATTCATATTGTTCGTGCATGTGTATTCTTTTACGGATCTCTGCCGAGGTCAACTTTGCTTTTTGTGTTTTTAACGTAAATAAAATAAAGTAAAATTCCAAGCTGGTCGATTGACGGAAATTTTGGTTCCCAAGAGTATATTTGCGTTGCCGTTTCTGTTGCCTTGTCATGTGGGTCTGTCATATATTTGGGCTTGGTTTCCTTTTGGAAAATACATTCTTCTTTCCGATCACTCAGCCTAACCTATCGACGTAAAATTTCATATTCCCACCTCGACTTGATAGAAACATAATCACTTAATCTTGTACTTTTGACATTAATCATGCTCTCTACGTTGACTTATATGAATGAGAATCTACTAATAAACACTGCCTAGTACGGAAACATAAACATTCATATAAATGGTTTGAAAGCTTTTTTTTATGTTGTTTAACTAGTACACCACATTTACCGGTATTTACTAATATCTGTGTATTTATCTAACTATCTACCTATCTATCTATCTAGGTTAATAGACAGATAGATAGATAGATACATAGATAGATAGATAAATAGATAGATAGATAGATAGATAGATAGATAGATAGATAGATAGATAGATAGATAGATATATTTCTTTATTTACCATAAAGGCATAAAAAGAAGGGACAAATACAAAGTGGGAGTTTACATACAATCGAGTAAAAAGGGTGTAACATGAAAATAATCGAAAATAACCTCAAAAGGGAGGGGACGTGATGGGGTTGCACAGACCCCCGAAAAAGTGTGCAATCCTTTGCCCGGGGAGCACATGGAGAAGGTGCTCCCCTCTCCTTTACTTCTTTACCTACAGGATGGTATACAGAGAAGGCCCATTTACACGAGCCATTCTCGCCACTATCACCCACCTTTCATAAAACTGCCTGTGGACAAGCACCTCTCTCTCCATTCTTATCCTTCTTCCGAAGTGATATCGGAAGAAGTAGACCAGACTATGGCCAGAGAGGAAGTTGCCTGACCTCAGACCTTTCAATCGTGTCCACCAAACAACCTCTTTCAACATGGCTATTACGCACAGAAAAACCGCCTTTGCTTCCTTTGTGAAGAGGGGAGGCGGTTTGATTGTCATCACGGACTCGGCGGTCAATTGAATCGGCGCCACCCGCGACAGCAGTCGTTCGGCGTAGCCCCACAGATCAGCCACGCCCGGACATTGCACCAATGCGTCCGCAACGGTTTCTTCGTGACGCACGCATCTAGGGCAAATCTTTTTTGAGGGATCCCTGCCCGGGCGCCCGTGTCTGTAGAGCCTCTCTCGAACGGGTAGAGCCCCTCGGTAGCACTGCCAGACCAGTGACTTCTGGAAGTTGTCCATTGGTCCTGGGCCGAAAGTCCTACCTAACAGGCTGGCCGGTTCGTCTTCTTCCATGACCAGCGACTCTCCAAGGGTGTCATCGCCCCTGCTAGCCACCAGCCCTCTATAGAATGATGAGGTGGATTCTCCACCGATGGCCTAGCCCGCTTGCCAGAGAGCCCTGAGCGCCTGAGCACACTCAGTGTGCCAGTCTCCCAGTTTTCCGGATCTTTGCTTGACCCAGGACTGTAGCACGGTGAGCGAGACTAGTCTCGGAAAGGCTCGTTTCACGAACGGAGGCCACACCGGTTGACCAGTGAGGAATACCTGTAGGTGCCGTAGCCTTAATGCGTGCCTACGCATCATCAACCACGGCATCCCCAGCCCTCCTTTCGAAGGTTGTTGGCAGCAGATGGATCTTCTCACCATAGGAGGGCGCTTCTTCCAAAGAAATTGGAAGAGCATGCGTTCCATGGTGGTGAGTGTTTCCTTAGGGCAAGGCACGACAGTCAGGCGGTAGTAAGTGACGGACGCTATGTAAATGTTCGCCACCTCCGCCCGGCCTTTCAGGGACAGCTTACACTTGGCCCATTTCTGGGTTAGTGCAAACACCTTGTTCGTAACCTCTTTCCAGTTCTTTTCCACCTGGAGGTCCGGTCCAAACCAGACTCCAAGCAACTTTACCGGGCCTTCCGTCCAGTGTCCGACGACACCGTCGGGAGGCATCGGTCTGCCTCTCCACGTTCCGAGTTGCAGCCCGATGGAGTTTTCCCGGTTCAGTTTCGCTCCTGACAACCTTTCGTAATCCTCCAGTAAGGTACCGATCGCCTCGATCTCCGAGTCGGTCGATACCATTACTGTTACGTCATCGGCGTAGGCCGACACCGCTTTGCTCAATCCTGGTTCCAGGAGGATACCCTGCAACAACTCCAACTTCCTCAGTAGAGGCTCGAGAGTCAATACGTACAGAAGTAGGAGAGAGGGCACCCCTGTCGAATGGATCGTGTGATTTCGAACGGCTTCGAAAGGTAGCCGTTCACCTTGATCCTAGAACAGATGTGGTTGCTATGTAAGACAGTGATCCAGCCTCTGAAAACAGGACCGAACCCAGCCGCCGCTAGCACCGCATCCAGGTAAACATGGTCTACCCTATCCAAGGCCTTAGACTGATCTAAGTTGATCAGGGCCCCACCGAATCCGGGTTTGTTGCCAACCCTCTCTATGATGTATCGCATGAGGTGGAGGTTATCGTGAATTGACCTGGATGGGATAGCACATGTCTGCGCATCTCCCACCAGGCCACCCACGACAAGCGCCAACCGCTTTGCTAACACCTTGGCCAAAATCTTTAACTCTGTGTTTAGCAGGGTTATGGGCCGAAAATTATTTATACTATCTCCCTTGTTCTCGTCCTTCCTCACCAGCGAGACTACGCCCTTGGCTACAGAACAAGGAATTCTCCCGTTCTGCTGCCAATTGCAGTAGACCGCTTCGAGGAGTTCGGAGAAGAAGACCGGCATTGCTAAATAAAGTTCGTAAGGTATACCATCGAGACCTGGAGATTTGCGTCTGATGCATTGGCTCAGCGCATCTCCGATCTCATCAGCCGAGATTGGTCCCTCGCAGGACTCTGCCTCTTCGCTCGAGAGACGCAGCAGGCCGTCGAGGTATGGACCGAAATCCACGCCCCCGCCCAGACCCTCGCCTCCCTCGAACAATCGGCCAAAGTGCCTTTGAAAGGCCTCGCACATCTGCTTAGGCTCCCGGATCACCCGTCCATCTTCGTCTTACAACGACCGGATGGTGGATCGATTTCCATTCTTAGCTTCTGTCACGCGGGCCCAGCCAACGTCTTTGGCCCCCTCATTACCTAGAGCACGTATTTTACTTCGAATGACGCAGCCTTCGTGCTTTGCATCGAAAAACTGGTTCAAGGCCGTCCTCGATGCCAGCACTCTGGCCACATCTTCACTCTTGATTGCCTCTTCTAATTTACCTGTTAATTCTTTCTCGTTTCTATTCCTATCGGCAGCTAACATCTTGCTATAACTTATTGATTCTGTTCTAATCTCTCTTTTGAGAGATGCCCACCATCTGTTGTTGACGATTGCACCCGTCAACCTCTCCTTAACTAATCTGCTAATCCCGTTTATGTAAGTCTCTTTTGCCGGTAAAGACAAATTAAGTTTCCAGTAACCGGGACCCTGTTTATGTGTTTTCTCGAGATTGACTACGCAGGTCACTAATTTGTGATCCGTGTAGCCAACCGTGCGCATTTCTGGACAGCTTAATATGTCCCTATCCTTACTTCTAATTAAGAATCTATCTAAGTACGATCTAGATTGACCACTGTGGTTTCTCCAAGTCCAGGTAGGCACAGTTGGAAAATCTAGTCGATATCTATCGACCAAGTTAAAACGGTCGAGTAACCCCTTGAGGCTGTTACACCCCCCTCTATTAGGACATGCTCCTGCATAGTCCCAACGTGCATCTAGGATGTCATTCCAACCCCCGCTAGGAGCAGGGAACGCGACGTTCCCAGAAAAGTCTCCAAACGCTGGAAGAAGTCGGGCCGTTCAGCTCCGAAAGGGGAGTAGACGGCGACCAGTCTCAAGGCCGCACCTTCACTACTGCCAACGTCTAGCACCAACAAACGACCCTCCGGGTCCGAGTGCACAACCTGTACGGCAAGACCCAGGTGTTTTTGCAGCAGTACGACAACCCCACCCCACCTCCAGGTTGACAGAGAGATGCATGCACCTCAAAGTCATCGAAGGTAGGGGCCAGCTGCCGCACGACGCTGATTCGAGTCTCACAGATAACCATTACATTTATACCACATGACCTGAGGTCATTTAGAAGCTTTGCTTGCTTCCAAGTTGAGCCCAGGCCACGTGCATTCAAACATCCTACTCTTAACACATCCATGTGGGCAGCAGAGCCAAAGGAGAGTGTAGAGACCTACCTTTCCGCTTCCCCGGGTTCGGGTTGCACGACTTCCATGGGGTCGGGGGTGTTGGGTGAAGGGGTGTCTTGTGGTGGTGTGGGGTCGTCAGTGTGTGGTGGGGTTGGGGTGTTTGGAGTTGTGTTGGGGAGGGGAAGGGGAGGGGGAAAGCTTTTTAGTAGGACGCGGTTTATGGGTTTGACAGAGGGTCGTCCTACGTCATCCTTAAAATCCTTTTTTAGTTTTTGGTAGAGGTTCATTGGGATCTTTATTAATTTTAAATGTGGGTAGTTTTCTGAAGAAACAAAGTTTACACCTTCGGTTTGTACCGAAGGATTATTGTTTATGAGTTCATTTAATTTATTATTGTTTCTGTTGATGTAAGTATAGTGTAATGTCTTTTTTTCGGATGGTGTGAGTGTTTCGAAGAGGGGAGGGGCAAGTTTGGTTTTGTTTGTTGCTGGAGGGGTGTTTTCTGTTTTGTTGGGTTGTGTTGAGATTTGGGTGGGGATTTTTTGGCCTTGTGTGTTTTGCACATGTTTTCTTTTTTTCCTTTTAATCTGTCTGAAGGACTCCGTTTCTTCCTCCGAATTCGTTGGGTTATCTTCAGTGTTGGAGGGAAGAGGTATGTTTGCTGGTAATGTTTCCGTGTTGGTTTTCTTTGTGGGAGAGATGGATGTCACTATGTTAGACTGTGTTGTGTGTTGTGTCTGCGGTGGTTGTGTTGTTTTATTGAGTGAGGGGTTGGGTGGGCCTGTATTTTGTTTTGGGGTAATGTGTTGTGACTGTTTGTGTTGTGGTGGTGGTGTGGTTTTACTGAGGGACGTGTTGGGTGGGACTGAGTTTTGTTGTTTGTTTATCTGTTGTGGTGGTGGTGGTGGAGCTGGTGTTGGTAGCAGGGTTTTCTTTTTGTTGAGTTGGGGACAAGCGGCCTTCAGGTGCCCTCTGCCTGCACAGATATGGCAGGACGGCCTTCTCCCCTCCACGCTAATGTTTATATACTTGTGGCCCTCTAATAGGATTCTGTCGGGTATTTAGGCGATGCGTTCAGGATTCATTTGCACTACCAGCACTATACATGTTCCACTGAACGCATTGCCTGTGGTTTTCCCAATGGAAATAACGTTGTCATTCACTGGATCGATGAAGCCAGCTATGAGCCAGCAGTAGTCCACATCTGGCATCATTGCATCCAGCCATATGCGTTGAGTTCTTTTACCCATATAAGATGGATAAAAGGTAAAATTTTTCGAACGAATCGGTGACAAAGCACATTTTTTTGCCGCCGATTCGTTCTTCATGATAATTGCTAGTCTTCCATACAGTCTGTCTTTTCTTATGAAAGTGGTTTCATTAAGGACTTCTGTGAGTACTGTTTTGATATCTGCTTGAGAATGCTGTTCAGGTTTTTTTGAAGTGTTGTTGATGGTGCGTAACACGACCGTTCTACTTTCAATGTCTTTGGTGAGTTCTTGAGGCATTTTTACCGATAAAATACCATTCTCTCCTTCACTTATGTATTGTTTGGCGTCTGTGATTCTTCGTGCCACATCTGAAATATTTTCGGGTACATATGTCAAAGATTTCTTTGTTGTTTGTGCAAATGAATTCTTGACTCTGTCGTCTGCTTTGCTTTCTGTTATGGTGTTATTTTCAAATGTTATTTTTGTGTTTGTTGTGTCTTTGTTTGTGGTGTTAGTAACAAAACTTCTGCGCGAAGTGAATTACATCCACACTGTAGAACAGACGACAGCTAGATTGGATAGATAGATAGATAGATAGATAGATAGATAGATAGATAGATAGATAGATAGATAGATAGATAGATAGATAGATAGATAGATAGATAGACGTTTGCGTTTAATGGATATGCATATATATATATAACGAAGAAATTCTGGTAAGGAACCAGATGGACCATAACGCACCAAAGTACTCAATACTTATTGTAGTAGAGTGGGTAATAGGAACAAGTATGACCCCGACGGCAGAGCTCAAGCCGTTTCGACGGGTATTTTAGTCCAAACATAGCCGTCGAAACGGCTTGAGCTCTGCCGTCGGGGTCATACTTGTTCATATCTCTCTCTCTCTCTCTCTCTCTCTCTCTCTCTCTCTCTCTCTCTCTCTCTCTCTATATATATATATATATATATATATATATATATATATATATATATATATAGAGAGAGAGAGAGAGAGAGAGAGAGAGAGAGAGTAATAGAGAGAGAGAGAGCGGGCTACTAATCTCAAGATTCCGAATTCAATTCGAGGCAGTGACCTGAACAAACGTCAATAATAACATCACTAGGACACCTGATGAAGGCTGGAGGATACATCAGCCGAAACGTTGTGTTAACAACAAAATAAGATGAGGGCACCTATCCGACCAATGTATATAATGTAAATAATTCCTCATCTCAAAAATATAGAACAGTATTTCTTTAGGTTGTTTCAAAGTATACTTTCACTTTCAAAGTATACTTTCACGTCAAGGAGTTCTATGCCTGGCAGCTTATTCCCCACCTCCGTTCGAGATACCAGCTTCCATCAGAGATGTTTTCACACACCTTTTGAACTTATTCTTAAGTTTATCAAGTGAATATGAGCCATCCTTCAGCTCACAATAATGAGTTGTTTGGGAAACCTAGAGTACTCCATTCTCACATATCCTACCAATCGGAAACGGTATTGCATGATAATTGGCTCGATTCTCTGACAGTGACATCTTTCAAGGTTCTCAACATCGCTCACATGCAGTGAGTGTAGATCCAAGATTCGACGATGGCACTCCAGCTGGTTGAAGGCCCCCAGGCTGCTTTAGATTTTTCCTGTAAGTAACCCACGTCTCACAAGAATACAGTAAATATAGTATAAATAGAGATACCTTGGTGAAACAATAATCGTTTCTCCAGCATTCCGAAGGCGTCACTAGCTCTGCTGATTCTTGATGATATTTCATTGTCAAGAATGCACCGCACGCTTACAGTACTGCCAGGATAAATCTAGAGTTCCTGACCATACACTTTTATGTTTGGTTCTACGTATGCTTTTCCTGGTGCTGGCTAGTAAATGGCCACATTTTTTTTCAATCTAATTGTTAAACCAAGGGCAGAACATGCATTGCTGAAGACGTTCAGTAGATTCTGCATATCTCTCCACGCGTCAGCAAAAATATTGCAGTCATCTACATAGAGAATATCCCTCAACATTGAATACATGAGCTTCGTATGTTGTAAGCTTCCCATATGTACGAAACCTGATGAATATTCCATGTCGACAGTCTTTAAATGCCGTTAAAAAAAGAACTGCAGAGAACAATGTAAAGAGTGTCGGTGCTGTTATATCACCTGTTTGAGGCCCTTCCTTGCAGCAATAGCTTCTGACACATTTCAATCAATATTCACAAAGGCTTTCGTTACCTCAAATCACTGGTGCGTGGTTATCAACATTTTGTCCCAATGTTTACAAGTATTTTCCAAAGAGCTTCTCTATTATCTGTGCCAAATGCCTTTACCAGGTTAATGAACACTTGAAAGCGATGTAACCTTGTTTCAATACTCTTTTCCTGGAGCTGTCTGGCAGAAAACATCATGTCCACTGCACCACTGTCCACGGGAAATCCACATACATACATTCATACATTCATACATGCATGCATCATACATACATACATATACACATACATAGACACATATACACATACATACATTCTTACAAACAAACATACATACGTACATACATTGTCTTGTGATCATCAGATAAAACTATAAATACTAAGATTCATCTCTAAGATACAATAAAATAATAATGTGTGTATGTGTGTATATATATATATGTGTGCGTGTGTGTGTGTGTGAGAGTGTGTCTGTGAGTATGTGTATATACAAATGAAAGAATGTAAACAAAGAGAGGATAAGACAACAAACCAAAAAAACAAAATGAAACAATTTTTTAAGGAGAAATTAAAAAAAAAAAATGTTTAACTACACATATACTGTATATATATAAATATAAATATATATATATATATCATACTCCAGAAAACTTGTAGAGTGCTCTGGATCAATTATAAACATTTATATTTGTTGAATTACCAACAAATTGTATATCCCTTCTGCTTATATATATATATATATATATATATATATATATATATATATATATATATATAGTAATAATAATCAATTTGAAGACTAAAATCCAAAGAGGGCTCGATAAGGATAAATATATATCAAATATATAAGAACCGTAGAGCAAATATTTATATATATATATATATATATATATATATATATATATATATATATATATATATATATAGTGTTGTATAAGGTATCGTGTCTATCAATAAAACCCTTATTATTCAGCGTAGGAATTTAGTAAATATAACACCAAAACATTTATCTAAGGTCACTCTACATTGGATAATATTTAATAAGAAGTCAAAAGTTAGAGAATATCTTTGAACATTTTTCTGATGAAATATGAACAATATTACAACAAAATATATCGACAACTAAAACAATAGCGACGACAACTATAACAGCAGCAAGAACAACAAAAGCAACGGACTTTGTACTCTAAAATAGGCTCTGATATTATATTACATTACTTTCTTGTATTGATGAAACTGACGTTACGCGCTACCACATCAAATATTGCATTCACACCTATTGAAATGACATAAACAATATACAATAACACTGGTATGGAATTCTTTGATTTATACGTCGCAGTAACCAGTTGTTATATAATTCGATAAATAGATTTCTTTATAATTCGATATATAATATATAATTCACACTGTAGATTCTCTTTTTTCTTCGGCAGAACAAAGATAATAGCTGTAGGAAATGTGTTTGAATAGTAATGAGTATATAGCAAAATATACCTTCCTTTATTACTCACACATATGTAAATATATATACATATATATATATGTATATATATGTATATATGTGTGTGTGTTGTGCGTATGCGCATGTGTGTGTTTGTTTGTGTGTTAGGTGTATATGTGTCTGTGTGTGCGTGTATGAGTTTTTTCGAATTGTGTGCATAAAATACAAATGGATAAGTTTTTGTGATAAAATTAAACTTCAATATTACATAATAGCGGAAATATGATAGAAAATGTATATAGTACACACAGACATACACACTCACACACTCATCCTCACACAGACACACCCATATATATACATATATATATATATACATTATATAT
>OZ024742.1:280403452-280413452 GCA_964016885.1 Eledone cirrhosa | reverse complement strand
ATTACGTTGTAGGAATTATGTCTGGTATAATCCCATTGTTAATGCTTCGATTAGTACAAAACTACCTCTTTTATTCTTTAAGTGAATTAACAAGCATTTCCCTAATTCCCATAAATACAGTAAAATTCTAAACTCTAAGACTGTTAAGCTATCATACTCACTGCACCAAACCAAGAAGCACACATGAAAAAACTTAACTTAAAGCGATTATTAAACAACACTACAAAACAAAATATTTTAGACACAGATGGGCATAACACTTGGAATAAATTACCTTTTTATGATGTCTACCTGTTTTATTGATCATTCTCCGGAATATAGAAGAATCGGAAACCAAGTTTCCTCAACTGTTCTTTTGTAACTCATTGAGTAACCCCTCACCGTACGTCGACTCTATCTAGTGTAGTAATTAACCCTTACTGCATTCAGGATAATCCTAAGCATTTCTTGCATAACCTAATATATATATATATATATATATATATATATATATATATATATATATATATATATATATATATATATATATATATATATATATATATATAGTGGATATACGATTTAAGTTATATATTTTACACTCAGCCTCACCGTTATGTCCAGGTCAGAATAAAATCTTTTCCTGGGTCATGTATTTTCGTTGCTCTGGTAATGCGGTTGGACTGCCGACTGCTATATCTGATTTTCTAAGCTGTCTGAACGTAATGTTATTACTCTGGGGTCTTACCTCATCCGAGTGATAAAGCTACAGACCGATTATGCATATGCGCTAGCTTGGCCGTATACTAAAGCTTCGTCAATGCTGTGCTAAAATTTATATTTACTCCTAGAATTAACGATTAACTGATTAATTTAATTGGATGTTTCTATTGATTGATTAATTGTTTAAGTTTGTTTGATAACTTTTAGTCGAGTGCTTTATTCGGTTTGTATAAGGGGATTCATTCCGTTACCTCAAATTAGAATACACCGCCTAAGCGGGGGTTACCTCCCTTGGAGAAAACCACGTATCTGTGGCGACCTTTAAAGTTACAACATACCTGCTTTGGCTAAGAACGAAAGACTTGCTGAAGAAGTAAATCCTATGTTCTGTCGTCAAAACCCATTATATTGCAGACTCCTGCAATAGGAATTTGTCGATCTTGGATTTGCAGAAACTTAGCGCTGATGTTGGATGTGATATTGTGATCTATATTGTGGATATGCGATGTAAGTTACATATTTTACACTCAGCCTCACCGTTATGTCCAGGTCAGAATAACATCTTTTCCTGGATCATGTATTTTCTTTGCTCTGGTAATGCGGTTGGACTGCTGACTGCTATATCTGATTTGCTAAGCTGTCTGAACGTAATGTTATTACTCTGGGGTCTTACCTCATCCGAGTGCTAAAGCTACAGACCGATTATGCATAGACGCTAGCTTGGCCGTATACTAAAGCTTCGTCAATGCTGTACTAAAATTTATATATATATATATATATATATATATATACATAAAAATGAAAATTCGAAGGCAAGGTAAAATTTCCAATCATTTTAATCACGACACATATTTCAATAAGAGATAGATCGATCGTGAAGCCATGATCGATTCTCACTGATCTCATCCGGTAACAACGAATTGTCTTCAGATTCTTGATATGAAGGAGAAAATTAGCAATGTTCACTCACAGAGTTTATTCCCTCATATGAGGGAATAAACTCTGTGAGTGAACATTGCTAATTTTCTCCCTTATATCAAGAATTTGAAGACAATTCATGTTCACCTGATGAGATCAGTGATAATGGATCATGTCTTCACGATCGATCTATCTCTTATTGAAATATGTGTCGTGATTAAAATGATTGGAAATTTTACCTTGCCTTCGGATTTTCATTTTGATATATATATATATATATATATATATATATATATATATATATATATATATATATATATATATTGTACCCTCAGATATATATTAACCTTTTTCAATAATCTCCATATGTAGAGATACAAATTGTCGTTATATTTAGTTACTAAAAATTTTTTTTAGTGGCGAGCTATAGCCGGCGAGTCTACGATTTCCCGCCTTCACTATCACTTTCACGACCTTTTAGACCTGTATTAGTTGGAGTGAGGTCATATATTTTGTCGTTCCAGGGGTTTTTAACCCTAGGACAGGAAAATGCTTCTCTGATGATCGTTGCTTTTCCATTAATATCCTGGTGATATTTAATGTTTTGCACCGTGAAACTGTACAGTTAGGGCCATTAGAATAGGTAAATATTTATATTATATTTTTTAATTTTGATTAATTTTGATTGTATATTAATTTTGATTTATTTTGAAAAATTGATTGAATTTTACTTGTTCTGCTTATCTTGATATATATATATATATATATGTATATATATATATATATATATATATATATATATATATATATATATTAGGTTATGCAAGAAATGCTTAGGATTAACCTGAATGCAGTAATGGTTAATTACTACACAAGATAGAGTCGACGTACGGTTTATTCCCTCATATGAGGGAATAAACTCTGTGAGTGAACATTATTGAAACATGTGTCGTGATTAAAATTATTGGAAATTTTACCTTGCCTTCGGATTTTCATATTGATACACTAATACTCCGTTTTACATCATCTAGCTGTTCCCTTGAATGGAATTGGAGATATACAAAAGCGTGGAGAACTTAATATTTCTAACAAAAATGTTTTGGATCGTTTTACACAACCAATAGTGCACCTTGAGGTTGAAGGAACAGAATAGCGGTCGCCCTCCGGTCCTCGATTTTCAGCCCCATGGATTTTATCTATTACATTCACGTATTATATTTCGAATACCTGATGATATCACCGGATTCATACGAAACCCGGTCATTGAAATGATCATAGTATAATAAACCTTTCAAGGATTTACACAAATCCAGCCTCCTGTCATTTCATTATAATATTTAACTCCGTAATAGCACCACCAACTACAAAAACAAAGACGGTTGATCTGCCTTACGTTAATACTCTCTATATTATTGCATTACGATTGACCATACGGAATAGACCAGCTCCATACAGTGGTGAACCTCAAACCTGAATATATATATATATATATATATATGTATATATATATAAATATGAGAAAAATGGGGCGCTGCGTTGTTGCACATGGGTTACATATGTATAAAATTAGTCCTTCATCAGTCATGTCCAACTTTCATTGGTATTTATATAAGTGGGACCCGCTTTTGTGTTTGAATGTATGTGTATGGGTGGGCGTATGTGTGAATGTATGTGCGTCTGTCTTAGTTTGTATATGTGTATGTATGTAAACACGTACGTATATATGTATGCATGCATTTATGTATGTATGTATGTATGATTGTATGTATGAATGAATGTATGAATGAATGAATGAATCTTCTTAAGCACTCTTCAGTCTCGATTAGATTCGAAACTTGTTTTCTCTTCTTTTCATCTTTGGGTCAATAATGATGAATTCTGATATGACAATATTATATTGTTAATTTCTTTTGTTATTGTCGTTAATAATATTGTCATTGTTGTTGTTGATTTTATTTCTAACTTTTTTTAAAATATTTTTCTCTTCAATGAAATAATAAATTGCAAAAGGTTTTTGTTTTTCCTCGAGGCCAAGATTTAATTGATGATTGCGACCATTGCCTTTAAATAGAATTACTAGCGAATAAACTGTCTGCTTTTCCTTGGTAACGAGTTTTAAACAATACAATAAGAAAATTAATAGCGAGAAACAAGAAAGTGTTTTGAATTACAATTAATTCTTGATTTCTGAAGAAATCAAGGAAACACACCAATATAAAATTAAAATAAAATAGACACAAAAGCCGCCGTCCAGTAATAATTGTCGTTTAACATTGGTTCACAATGTTTTTATTTCAAACATTAGCTCTATCTAATTATTTGATATTAGTTTAATAATCTGTAGTCTTTCTTTTATATTGTAGTGTTTTTGTTTGTGTTTGCTTTATCTGTGTTTTACAATTTTTTGTTGTAGTTTTTACTTTCTTCTTTTTATAAAAATCAACCGGCCTAATTGAATGAATAGAAAAACAATGCATTCACAGCCATATGCCCTTATCCATATATATATATATATATATATATATATATATAACTTTCTTTTTCTTTGCCACCAGATATATACTCTTGTAATAAGGTGGTAATGAATGTTTATAATTGTATATAGTATATAAGTATAAAAAATATTATTATTATTATTATTATTATTATTATTATTATTATTATTGGCGACCTACGTAGTAAATAGGAATCGTGAACTCCGCAAAGGTTTGTTATTTTCAGTTGTTTAAAATTGCCATTCATTGAAAATGTTTATTGTTAACTGTATATAAGTGCACATACATTGATTTCTGAAAAGGACACTCAAAAATATTGGGGCCTTGAGCCCAAAATTTAAACTTTTTATAATTATCAAACAAAAGTGTTTCTTTGAAAAATAATGGATGACTCAGAGTCACTCCTTCCTCACAATCCAACACCTCACACCGACACATTGTAAATATTGCTACGTTTGCCAACACTGGAATTGTAAGCAGTAGCAATATTTTTAATTTGTCTCAGGCAGACGTTCATTTCCCGCCATTAACAATGACTGCAGGTGTTAAAGCCGCCACCACCACCGCCACAACCACCACCGCGACCAACACCACCCCCCACCACCACAGCGACAACAGAAACAAAAGAAAAAAATAAATTAACTCGTGATATCGAAATGAATTCAACCAAAATGAACTCTTCCACACCGAACACCACTGACGCCACCACCACCACAACTGAAACTAAAATTAACAATAGCAAAAATAACGATAACAACAACAGCAACAATGACATTAAGAAAACTACCCTGAGTTTTGTCAGAGTAGCAAAAACGTGCGAAGCGATCCAGGTAACTCAGGAGGAATTAGAAGAAGCCAAAGGAATGGTAAAGAAAGATGGGTACAGGGTCAGCCCCCCCCCCCCGCCCCACACACCTAATAAAATGGAGCAACGTCGCCTATGCACCGTGACTTATCGGACAATTAACATAAAATCGCGCCGAGTGGAACGGGCATCCGAGTCCCAAATCCAAAAAGTTTTGGGACATGTGTGGGCAAAAAAACCCACATCAGACGTGGGCAGAAGTATGGAACCGTGGACGTGTTCTTTGAAACATCACAGGAGGCCAGAGAACACTCCATGGCCCCATTAAGAAGTGACGACTTCACACTCATCCCAAGCTATTGTGGCCAGAGACTTGTGATGATCAGGGTGACCCACGTTCCACCGGCCATCGAAATTCCCTGGCTAATGGCTGCCGTCCTCGTCGGCATCGAGGCCAACCCCAAAATAATAGAAATAGCAAAAGAAAAGCAGTAGAACTGGTCCAGATCTGGGATGGAGCTCCTGATCCAAGCGGACCATAAAAGCATTGAGGAGATCCCAGAGGTAATAGACCTCACTGACGGCAGCCAGCTCACCGTAATCGTCGAGAGCAGAAGACCTAGGTGTGTCGTTTGTGGTGAAGGAACCCACCTAAGGGCTTTCTGCCCTCAGGCTAAAAGGTTGAGGCCACCTCTCTTACCCACCCCAGTGACTCAACCATCATCACCACCAGCAGCAGAAATGGCAGCAACAACTGTAGCAGCAACAACAGAAGCAACTGTAACAGCAACAACCCCAGCAACAGTAGCAAAACCCATACCACCACCACCCAACGCCCCAGAACTAGCACCAGCGCCTACACCATCCACCACGCCACAACCAAAACCAACGCCTGTGGAGGATTTTCCACTCCCCGGCTTATCGCAACTGGAGACAGATTGTGACGACGAGGAGTGGGAAGCGGTTATAGGTAAAAAGAAAAAAGGAAACCAAAAAAAAAAAATTCTCTTCCTTCCCCCTCCAAAAACAAAATACAGAGGGAAACAAATAAATTATCGAACAAGAAAGTTAAGACAGATATGCCACCATCCACACCAGTATCACCAACCCCATCACCACAAACACAAAAACTATCACCATCATTAACCCCAACACCACCATCACCAACACCACAAAAGTCACCAAAAAGCGTAACAGAAACAAACCCACAACAAACGCAAACAAAACAAAACAACCAAAACGATACACACTACACAGCTTTAAATCTGAATAACCAATTATTACACTAGATGCAACACAACACTAGCATCACAGAAAAAGAATACACAACAACCCAAAAATTAACACCACCCCCACACATACAAATCACTCGCATCACACAGAAAACGTATACGGGACTAAAACAAAAATTCCCCAAAGACATCGGAGACTTCCGACAAACACTCTCCAGGAGGATTTATAAGGACATCCTTCCGGAGGAGACCACAAGCAGTGAAGAGGATGGACAAACCATCCTTCGTCTACGAGAAGTAAGGTAAGTGGTCTTCCCCATCTTTTCCACTCCATTTCAACATGACCTTACTCAGAATAGGCAGCATAAATGCGCGTGGCTTGGGGTCGTCATGCAAGCAGGGCCACCTGCTCAAAGACCTCAGGTCACTAAACATAGATGTAGTGGCCATCAGCGAGACCAGACTCTCCGAAGCACGGGCCTTCGCACCAATCTTCGGCGGCTACGTAGTGTACGCATCTCCCAGCCGTCCGGGATCGGGGGGTGAAGTTGCAGTGATTTTTCGGAGAGGTTTGGGTCTCGCCATACGGGCCATTTTCCTGGACCCAGAAGGTAAGTTGGTGGTGCTAGACGTGACCAGCGGAGACGGGCAAGCTTTAAGGCTAGTGGCCATCTATGCCCCGACAGGAGCAGAGCAGCCTGATTTCTTCCGGCGTCTGGAGACCTTTTTTGGAACGTCCCGCTCTTTAGTGTTAGTGGGCGACTGGAACGGGATCTTAGATGCACGCTGGGACTGTGTGGGGTTAGCGGATAGGGGAGGAGGGTGCAAGAGCCTCACCAACCTGCTCAGGCGTTTTGAACTGTCTGACAGGTACCGATTGGTTTTCCCTAATGTGCCAATGTGGACTTGGACAAATTGTATTGGGTCATCCAGATCATATCTAGATAGAGTATTTTGTAGAGAAATAGATAGGTCTAGCATAGGTTGTCCAGAATTCAAGATAGTCAGCTACGCGGACCACAAATTCGTGATCTGTGTGCTTGACTTAGATAGGCTTCATAGACGAGGACCCGGCTACTGGAAGCTAAACGCGTCCTTACCAGCGCGCAAGGCCTACAGAGACCTGATTAGCGAACTAGTTAAGCGGGCGTTGACGGAGGCCATCGTCAACAACAAGTGGTGGTTTGCTCTGAAAAGAGCAATTAGAATAGAGTCCATTAGGTTTTGTAAGGCTTTAGCAATAGAGAAAAATAAAGCAGGGGGAGAATTAGTTAGAAAATTAGACGAAGCGCTTAGCAAAGGCATCGCGACCGACGTACTTGCGGCGAAATTGGCCCTTGACCAATTCTTCAATGCAAAGCACGAAGGCTGCGTTGTCAGAGCTAGGGTGCGTGCTCTCAGACACGAGGGAACGAAAGCCGTTCAATGGGCCCGAGTAGCGGAGTCGCATCGTGGCAACAAAGCCACGATCCGGTCTTTGGTGGACCACGACGGGCGAATGCTTCTCAATCCCGGGAAAATGTGTGAAGCTTTTCAGCGACACTTCGCTCAGTTGTTCGGGGGCAGCGGTGGGCCGGATCTAGGGACAGGGCAATGATCAACCAGGAAAAGTCAGTGGGCCTGCAGCTCGGCACCTGGAGAGGCAGGTCTATGCCGTCCAACAGCGTCGTCGGGCGTTGGACTACGGACCAGTTAAATTGCTCGGGGTCTGGATCGATCCGGACATCCAGACGGACAAAAACTGGGACGAGGTGACGAGCAGGGTGGCATCTCTCACCCAGAAATAGGCCGAGAGGAAGCTATCCCTGAAAGGTCGAGCTGAGGTGGCTAACGCGTATATCGCGTCCGTCATCTACTACCGCCTGACCGTCGTACCTTGTCCTAAGCCCCGCCTGACTGCGCTGGAGCGTTTGCTCTTTCGCTTCTTGTGGAAGGGACGCACTCCGATGGTCAGGCGGTCCATCTGCTGTCAACACTCGCTATGTGGAGGGCTGGGAATGCCGTGGCTGATGATGCGCAGACACGCGCTCAGGCTACGACATCTCCACCTATTCCGCGACGGTGATCAGGTGTGGTCTCCGTTTGCTAGACACGTCTTTCCCCAGCTCATCTCCTTGACGGAGCTGCAGTTCTGGGTCAAGCGAATACCGAGAGGGAGCGCTTGGAGACTGGAATGTCTTCAGGCGCTCACAGCCCACGACCAATCGGGCAATGTGATCGGTGGAAACCCCATCTTGGCGTTCTATAGAGGATTAGTGGAGGGGAAGAGCGACGATGTACTTGGGGAAACTCTAGGCGTCGACGAAAATCAATTAGCCAATCTCTTTGGAAGAACTTTCGAGCCGGGGCCTATGGACAACTTCCAGAAATCCCTGGCCTGGCAGTGCTACCGAGGAGCTTTGCCAGTTCGGGATAAACTCTACAGGCATGGAGGTGCCGTCAGCCGGTCATGTCCGAGATGCGCGCACGGCGACGAAACCGTCCTGCACGCTCTTGTCCAGTGTCCGAGCATTGCTGACTTGTGGGTTTATGTCGAACACCTGCTGTCGCGTGTGGGACGGATCCAGCTATCAGCTGAGTCCATCGTGAGTATTGCCCCGCCCTCTTCCTTTAGCCGGGAAGGGCAGGCAGTTTTTATCTGTCTGGTGGCCATGGCGAAAGAGATAGTATGGTGGACACGTTTGAAAGGGCTGAAGACGAGCACTAACCTCTTCGGTGATACCCTGATTAACTTTTTCAAATTTCATTTGAAAAGGAAAATCAGGGTAGAAAGGGAAGTGCTCTCTTCCCAGCATTTTGTTGAAAGATGGGTGAGAGAGGCAAGATTGGCCCGAGTGAATGGGCCTACTCTGATTATGTGTCTGTAAATTAAATGTGGAAAACTGGGAGAGGGCACTTGCCCTGGTGGTCAGGGTCACTGTGGCTTTTTAATGGGCTTTCTCGACCAATGACCCTCGTAAATCTCCCCCCTATTGCTGAATTTTTCATTGTTCTATTATTACATCCTCTGTTTCTTGTTTTTTTTTACACGCAGAAATGCCCATTTGTACCGCCCTGTATTGTCCTGTACTGTCCTTAATGTCTACTTTATGTAAACCCTTTTGGTTAATAAAGAAATCATTATTATTATTATTATTATTATTATTATTATTATTATTATTATTATTATTATTATTATTATTATTATATATATATATATATATATATATATATTCGAAATTTAACAAAGCCCGACCGGAGTAGAAACTGCTAAATATTTGGCCGCCTTCTTGTCTCTCTGCCTTTTCAGCCCCATGGATTGTGTCTATTATATTCCTTTGTTAAATTTCGAATATCTGGTGATGTCACCGGATTCATACTGAAGCCGGGCCTTGAAATGTCCATAGTATAATAAACCTTTAAGGAATTACTCCAGTCCAGCCTCGTTTTATTTTATAATATTTAACTCCCTACTCACGACACCAACATCACAAACGAAGACGGGTGAGTCGCCTTACGTCGAGTGTTCTCCCTAAGATTACATCAAGGTTGACTATACGGAATGACCAGTTCTATCCAGTGGTGAACCAACAAACCTAAATGAATATGGCCTCAGCCGGATGGCTGAAACAGGTAAAAGGGTAAAAGAGTATATATATATATATATGTATTATATATATATATATATATATATATATATATATATATATATATATATATATATATATATATATATATATATATATATATATTATAATAATAAATTTGAAGACTAAAATCCAAAGAGGGCTCAATAAGGATAAATATATATCAAATATATAAGAACCGTAGAGCAAATATTTATTAAAATAACAGATTAAAGTTTAAGC
>OZ024742.1:280393452-280398452 GCA_964016885.1 Eledone cirrhosa | reverse complement strand
TATATATATATATATATATATATATATATATATATATGTAAGCTTTCAACCATTTATATTTTTATATATTTTTATATCTGTATATCTGTTTGACCCGAAATAGGAGATCGAATCTTCGCTGTGTGGATGATTAGTTTAACCACCATCTCAGTGTGTTTGGCCTTTAACGTAAGTTGTAAGCTCTAATTCATATGAATTATCGAGCGCTTGCCACACAACTCAAAAGTGATTCTCGTTAATTTTTCCTTATATATATATATATATATATATATATATATATATATATATATATATATATATATATATATATATATATATATATATATATAAGGAAAAAAGATGATAAAGATAAAATCGAAAATGCAACTGGAGTCTTTTTTAAAATATTTATTTAGACTCCAGTTGTATTTTTGATTTCATCTTTTTTCCTTATACTTTCACATGTGTAGGACATCTCGTTATTTTTTTCATTCTGTAAAAAACCCTCATTTTCTAATATATATATATATATATATATATATATATATATATATATATATATATATATATATATATATATATATATATATATATATATAAGCGGAGGATGTCTGTCTATGTGTCTGTTTCCCTAAAACTCGAGAAGTACCCAAGCGTTTTTTTTTCAAACTATACACATGGAACTCGAATGGCCCCGGAAGTGTTTTTAGCAAAAAAAAAATTTTAATTATTCTGACCTAGGGATCGAATTAGTGAAGTGGCCAATGCCTGTACATAATGAGGGAGTGAAAGAGGAAAGAAAGAAACGGAGAGGCGAAGTGAAGAAGTGGCTCTCTACTCCTCCTCCTCCTTCTCCCTATTCGTCACAGAGTTTTTCGATAGAGGCGAGAATTGTGAACGAGTTACAGAGAGAAAGAGTGAGAGTGAAAGAAACAGACAGATAAAAAAGAGGGGGATAGCGGGAGTGAGAGAGAGTGACAGACGCCATCTTTTGAGAGTTTGTGTGCGTTTGTATGCGTGAGTGTGTATGTGTGCGTGAGTGATTATAAACTCTCTCACATGGTCTGATGGAATTAACCCTTTAGCATTTACATTACTGTATATATACTATATTATTTTCATGGTAAAGGCTTTATTTCACATAATATAACAATCTCATAGATTTAATATTATTTATTTTGAGAACAATACCTTAACTCTTTAGTATTAATGTGAGTGAGTTATAAAGAGAAAGAGTGAGAGTGAAAGAAACAGACATACTAAAAGAGGGGGATAGCGGGAGAGAGAGAGAGAGACGTGGGAGAGGGGAAGGACAGCTATATGTGTTGCTGTCTGCATTACGATACATATATATACACACACACACTGATCGCTTCATAATGACGTAATGCACACAGCCGGGCATACAGACAGATATTATAAGGGCGCAACGTTATATCTATGTATCTATCTAAAAAGAAAGACTAATAATTATAGAGAGAGATCGCTAAATCGCCTAATGCGGTCCCTAGGGCATTGAACATTTGGAATATTTTTTGCTCAAAACACTCACAGGTCCATAAGTATTACATGTGTAAAGTTTGAAAGCAATCGGTGGGTGGTTCTCAAGTCTTAGTGAGCTGACAGACAGACATACAGACATTCTCTGTTTTAGATATATAGATATATATATAATTATATATTCGTGTACAGATATTTTTGCATACACAATAACAAAATATAAATAAACGTATTTATTTCACGAGGCTCAATAACGATAAATATATATCAAATATATGAGAACCCTAGAGCAAATCCAGAGTAACGCCGGGCCATTCTGCTAGTATATATATATATATGTATATATATAAATTCTATGTTGTCTCTCTTACAAAATACTAATTACTATGAAAGAGTAACAAACTACCAGCAATCAAAAACAATGACCAGATTAAACACACTGATTTATCGATACCAGGAAGACCTAACTAAAAAGGAACGCGCTTATTTAACACATTTTGAATACAAAACCAGCAACATTTACGGACTTCCGAAGATCCACAAGTGTAAGATAATTAACGATGCCTGTGAACAATCCACCTCAGCCTGCGTGAACACACACACTACCCCACATACCTTAAATTAAGACCAATTGTAGCGGGCCGACAATGTGAAACACACAGACTGACAAACTTTATAGACATACTACTAAAACCAATTTTCAAACACATACCAAGCCTTGTAAGAGACGATCTGGACCTCTTAAACCACCTCCCCAAATATGTCAACAACGACACTATTACTGTGTCTTTCGATGTAGTGAATCTCTACACAACGATCCTACACCAATACGGACTAGAAGCAATAGGATTCTACCTAGAGAAATATCCCAATGAGATACCTGGCAGAATAGAAAAAAGCTTCATCACCGAGGGATTAAAATTCATCTTACAGAACAACTTTTCTGATTTCGATGGCAGTACTTACAAGCAAATATCGGGGATTGCGATGGGTACAAAAGCCGCTCCAACTTATGCCAACTTCGTCATGGCATACTTAGAAGTCCAGATATATGAACAGTCCAAATCAAAATACGGATTGAACTTCCACAAATATTTATCAGAGAATTGGAAACGCTACTTGGGTAATTGTCTCATTCTTTGGTCCCATACACTCGACCAAATTTAATAAACGGCATCAATAACCACATCCAATTCACAATGGAATACAGCCAAGATCAACTCCCATTTCTGGACATCTTAATCTTAAAAAAAGACACAAATATTGAAACTGACATACACTACAAACCAACAGATTCCAAACAATACCTGCTATTCACCTCCAACCAACCAAAGCACAGGAAGACGAACATTCCTTTTAACCTAGCAAGAAGAATTTGCACAATTATCTCCAATTATGAAACGCGAAATAAAAGACTTCAAGAATTAAAGGAAATTCTACTCGAAAGAGAGTACCCACCATTACTAATAAATAATGGAATAGAAAGGGCTAAAGCAATAGGCATTGATGAATTACGAAAACAGAAACAAATTCAAGGTACGTCCAATATTCTATCATATATCTCAACACACAACCCAAGAAATACGGAAGCTTACATTACTATTCACAAGAACATCCCACTACTAAAACAAAACCCAAGAATGAAACAAGCCCTTGAAACACACAAAATAATCAAAAGCAAAAGACAACCGAAATAACTGAAAACATTACTCACCAATGCCAAATTACCTACCACAAACACACAACCAACTGTCGAAAAATATGGTCGCTCTAATTGTGGAACCTGCACTCACCTCATTGAAGGCAACACGTATACATTTAAATCAGGACAACATTTTGCTGTAAAAAAATCACTTAAATTGCTCATCAAAAAATCTACTTTATGCCAATAAATGTAAAGGATGCAATGAAGATTATATAGGACAAACTAAACTCACACTCAGAAACAGAATGACAGTTCATCGCCAACGGTTACGAGATCCAACCAGTAGACAGATACCACTAAGCGCACATCTAGACACATGCGCAAGTAATAAGACACCCAAATTCCAAGTCTTCCCATTTTACCTTTGCGCTAACAATACAACAGAACAAATACGAATAAATAAGGAAAATATGTTTATTCAAAAATATAGACCACCATTAAATATGGTTTATTATACATTATGTCAACACCAACATGCTAATCATCCAAATAGACACATACACACACATAACACCTGCTACTTTAGAAAATAAAAACCCGAACTAAATAAAACTTAACATACGTTTGCGCTGACAATACAACAGAACAAATACGAATAAGTACTGAAAATATGTTCATTCAAAAATATTCCTACTAAAGGAATCATTTTCCTACACACACACACACACACAATATATATATTCTCTTAATCTTAACATGCTAACCATACTCCCACACACATAACACCCATACACACACATAACAACCCTCACCCCACACACACACGAACTCCCCCCCCCCATTTCTATTAATAGAATCACTTTCCTACACACATATATACACACACACAAAATATATATATTCTCTCCATCTTAACATACTCCGACACACACCCACATAACACCCATATACACACACACACAACTCCCTCCCCCATTTCTACTAATAGAATCATCTTCCAACACACACACACACACACACACACACACACACACAAGCACACATATAAACATACACATCTTTACTTTCTTTATTTCAATAGAAAATCCGAATTCTGACACCCCAGTGAACTAACCATATTCACTGAACCAGAACAATTCTCCCATCCCATTTCTCTTGACCATTATCTTTTGCTTGTCATCAAATTCTCTTAAAAGGCTACAGAATAGATTTCCAAATAAGGGCGCGGAATTTATTGAAAACATGTTCACGTGACAGCCATAATTTCATTTATAGCCAATCAAATTACGTTTATTTAAAAAAAGCCTTCGTGAGCCCCTTTTTTTAAATAAAAAGAAATTCAAACACACACACACACACACACACACACACACACACACACACACACACACACACACACACACACACACACACAAACACACACACACATACACACACACACACAAACACACACACACACACAAGCACACGCATAAACATACATATCTTTGCTTTCTTTATTTTAATAGAAAATCTGAATTCTGACACCCCAGCGAACTAACCATATTCACTGAACCAGAGCAATTCTCCCATCCCATTTCTCTTGACCATTATCTTTTACTTGTCATAAAATCCCCTAAAAAGGCTACTGAATAGATTTCCAAATAAGGGCGCTAAATTTATTGACAATTTGTTCACGTGACAGCCATAATTTCATTTATAACCAATCAAATTACATTTATTAAAAAAAGGCCTTCGAGAGCCCCCCTTTTTTTAAAGCAAAAAGAAATTCAAACAGTCATTTATGAAAAAACAACCAAATCCTACGAACACACGATATCATAAAGAGCAAAAGACAATCTGTCAATGAAAAACATCCTAACACATGCCAAAGTAC
>OZ024742.1:280348452-280368452 GCA_964016885.1 Eledone cirrhosa | reverse complement strand
AAGAAATTAAAGAGAGAAAAACCAATAAAAACAATAATATTATATTATGTAAAGATACGGATGTAATGGAATTAAACCAGAGACACACTTGTTTACAATCTCTTAGGGGTCAATGAACTAGACAGAAGACAACGCAGAAATAAATAAAAAGTTTAGGATGATTATGGAGGCATGGAAACAAGAAAAAAGCACACATGTTATATGAAGATAAAATACAGATATCAGAGAAATAAAGCAAGAACAGGCTTAGTTTCCTTATGGGGTCAATGAATTAGACATGAGAAAATGAAAGGAAAGTTTACAATGGTGTATTATAGAATTATAAGAATAAAAAAATCGCACACTAATATGTTATATAAAGATATAAGAGAATTAAAGCCACGCTAGAATTATTTACTTTATCTTAGTGTTCAAATAAATAGACAGAAAACAAGATACACAAGTGAAAGACAAACTGTTTTCCGATGAAGTATCACAGAGGCTTGAAAACAAAGGAAAAACACTACCGTTATACAAAAGTACAAATATAAGAAAAGTAAACCTAAGGCTCACTTATTTATCTTCCCGCAAGAGACAATAGAAAAAAGACAACGCACACAAAAGAAAAAAGGTCTAGGAAGGAATACTATAGACGCATAAAGAAAAAGACACCAACCAAGAGAAGGACGAAATCCTTCAGGTTTAAATGACCAATAGAGTCGGCTGTATATCTCCACGGTTCCCCTACAACTCATATCAGAAATAGATATATTTTTACTTTGGCAAAGACATGCTGTTAATAAAAAATATACGCATTTATGTTTTATTCCAATTTTATTATAGAATATTGAATAAAGCAGACGTATAGACGAAGAGGAGACGCAGAAGCAAGTATCATAGATGACGTCTCAGACTGCGGCAAAAATATGTTTTACAATTAGTTAATTATTTCATAACCAACTGATTGGTTGATTAAGTAATTGATTAACAATAAACAAAAATAAAAGTGTACTGGGGCCTGCAATGTTGTTGGCAGCATGAAACAACCAAAGTATATATTGGTGTGCGTGAGATTGATAAAGAAACGACCATTTAATGACGTAGATATGATCAATTAAATGTTTTCAAAACAGGCTCCGGCCAATGACCCAAGCATGTTCTATAAACCCACCAGGTAACCTATCATAAACTTGAAAACTTCACCGCGCTCTTTCACCGAAAATTAGCTGGAGAGTTTTCAATATCCAGAACATCAGGTTATTATATAGTAAAGAAAACAAACAGGAACGGTAATGTTCTGCATTCCTACAAGATACATTAATCCTACATCCTGAACGATCCACACAAACATACAAATATCATCTTCCAAGCCAATTGCAATAACTCATTCCGAAGATATAGCCACGAAATGTAGTTGACAAAAGATTCTCCAAACATTTGCACTATTATCAGCCACTTATCACCAAGACACGTTTGCTTTTGATGTAGGAAGCAAATCCAGCAAGCCAATCAACAACTCTTCTCCATAGATTAGATTCTGTTCAACACAAACTAGCAACTACAGACAGTTACTAAATAAGCAAATAATTCTCCAGCTGTTCTAGGATCATCTATTTATTACTCTCAACAAAACACTATCGCACAGCATTATAACAAAGGAAAAAGCCCAAACCGACTACAGGACTTTAAACCAGATTTCATATCTATTAAACATACCAAATTATAACAATCAGTGTGTAATTGTTCTTCTAACTTTACATCGACAATCTACGTATTATTAACATCACAACACCGGTTGCACAACAACTGATTTCTTTGTAGACCACCGTCAGACTCGACGTTCAGTGTTCTAGGGTTTCGATCAACGGCTCAGACTCTATATGAGGTTGAAGTTTAAAGGACTCAGTATTTCACAGACACGTTTATTGCGGTGTTTCATTTCACCAACTATTCGCCAATCATGTCATGCATGTTGATTATGGCTATGTTTGAACATCGTTAGTACAAAAATCAAAATTGTTTGGGAAAATGTCGTACAGATGGGAAACGTTATTTTCTTTCTTTGTAACGAAGTCACGGAGTTCTCCGTTGCGGAAAGCTATTCCTTTCCCATCCATCTTCATATTTTCTTCTTTTGTTAGATTTTAGAATATTGGTTTCTCATTCTGTCCAAGTTTTTCGTCAACGAAAGCCAACGATACTAACAATTCTGGCAAACACAACAGCTGACGCTGAATGACTATCTCTGAGACACTAACGAACTGTTAGTCAGGGTACATTGGTAGCAGCTTAATCAAATCGAGATCATTCTTCGAAGCCGATCTGGAAATTATTGCTTTGCTCCAGAATTTTACATACACAAAATTCACTTTTTGTAGATCTCTTGACTTGTCTAGTGTAAGCATTTGTTGTTCTTTTAGTAAAACTATCCTGATCACGAGCCTGGTGTTAGTTTCTGGTACTGGGGAGGAGAGCTAGGTTGATGACAAACCACTAACATAGAGAAGTGAGATCTTTATGAACTCGGGGATGGTGATCTCAGAACAGTTAGATGATATACAACTATTTCCTCCTTTTTTTCTCGTGCTCATCCTCGTACAGGATAATTTTACAATGAAACTTATCTATGGAGACCCAATGTTCTTGAACCTTTTGAACAGTGGGAGACTGTGAGCGGATGATAGGTGAAATATTTCAAATAATTTCTGCCAAACCTGTTCAGGAATGTGATAGCGGCAAGTCTGCCAGTAAATGAATTTCTTCAGAGCTGAAACATTTCAATGCTCGTATTAGCTCCTTGGTGCAGGCTGGTGTCGTGGGCAATGGTACTGAATGTCATACTAGTTGTTCTATCCTCAATTTTGAGTCGTTTAATTTCTTTCAAAACAAATTCAGCAACTGTTGCCCAGTTCCATCTCTTGTAAGCAGATCATTTATGAGCTGCCATTTCCTTTTCCTGTAATTAAAACTGCCATGCAATCTTGGAGTGTGCTCGACACGGAAGCCGATTGTAATAATTTTCCATCCCTCAGGAGGATCTGCTAGGTTCTGTCTTTAAGTAGGAAATCTGATAACTCGATTTCCTTAGCCGCCATCTCACGGTGACTAGTTCTTGCTCGATAAACAGTTGAGGGATAAATCGGGAGTTCACACACATCATGACCAAATTGTTTGCAGTTGAGATGTAAGAAGTACTTACTTGTCGTACTAATAGTTTCTCTCTTTCCCATCTGGCAACAAAAGAGGCGCGAAGATTCGGATGTAATCGCGGTGATCTTCAGAGCGTTGCTGACTTGAAGATTTCATCATCATCATCAGGATGACAAACTTCCAAGAGCTAGTTTCTTAAACATCTTCTTGACTTCTTCATCCTGCTTTCTCTTTCTTGCTTTTAAATCATGAATCTTCATTTCCTTCTCCTAAATGGCTCCCACCAGCCATAAATGAAGACATCTGACCATCTCGCTGTGTCTGAAGGAAACTTAGTCTTCAGATGGGACATCCTTTCGTTCGAGTACGTCCTGGCTTGCATTGTCAAACATTTCCTCAAGATCACCTTTCCAAACCTCACGCTTTGCAAATGCTTTGTCAGTGATTATTCAGTGTTATTTTCTTTTTCCAATCATTAATACTCCTTATACAATTCCTTGGTTGAAGTGTAAATGTTTTCTTGTTCCGTTTAGATTGGGATTTTCAATTCTCCCAACACTCCCTAGATGTTCTCGCTAGTGGATTTTTTGCGGCAAGTGAAATTGTCTTCCCGAGTTCGAAGTGATGGTAGAGAAAATACGAGAGCAATTTTGGTGATGGTGGTAGTGTAGAGATAGGTGATGGTGTGGGTGTTGAAATTGAAGGTAGAGGTGTTTTTGGTGATGGTGGTGGTGTAGAGATAGGTGATGGTGGGTGTTGAAATTGAAGGTAGAGGTGTATTTGGTGATGGTGGGTGTTGGAATTGAAGGTAGAGGTGTATTTAGTTATGGTGGTGGGGGAATAATAACGGTATTGGCAGTGGTTGTGTTAAAATGCTAGTACTGGTGGTGGTGGTGGGGGTGTAGTTAATGGTGACGGTGGTGATGTAGAGGTACCTGACTACAATCATCAAGTTTTGAAGTAACTATTTTTCATTCTCTTAAGCGTAGTATTCAAAAAAGCACCCAAAGGCCCCAAATTGTGTAGCCCCTAAATAAATCTGTCTCTTTTCGTATTTTTGCCTATGTAGATTTAATATGAAATGGACTCATGTGGCAATCGATATGAGTTGATTCCACAAAAAATATTTTCTCTATAAATAGCAAATTCCCTAACGTGTATCCTTAAGGATGATCAGCCTGACACAGTGTCAAGGCTGGACCTTTGAATTAGATGTACAGTCCAGGCGGGCTTCTAAGCAGTTTGACGCTACCAAATTTCACTCACAATGGGTTGAATCAATGTGTTGAATCAACACTATGATGGATAATACTTGTACAAAATATCTAGCATTACAATGAAGCAGGGGAACATATGATTGCGAAGCGAACTTTTGGAACAATTGACGATGCTGCGTCCACGTCACACAATTTCAGAAAGCTCAAAAGTCAATAATTAACAGACATAACGGAACTGAATAAGGTATTTTTTTTTTTTTTTTTTTTTATTTTTAGAATTCATTAACATAGACGAAGCAATACAAATATTCAACGAAATAATTACAGATGTATCTAATAGTACACTTTGCACAATGCAACATAAATAAATACAAGCCTAATTATATAAAAGAAATTGGCAACATTATATAAAAAACGAGACATAAATCATACTATACTATGGAAGCCCACAGACACACACATATACACACAGACACAAGCGAATTAAAATTCAGTAACAATCAACTAACAACAAACAAAACAAATCCTAGATTAAACTGACTAACTGGCGGGCAGGCAGAATAACAAACTGACAAACTGATAGACATTTATATCCAACATGAATCTCAAAATGAACAATAAAACGTACACAATAGAGTAAATTGATAACACTACAAGTAACATCATCACTACTACACCATATGTAACAATAACATCCAAGAATAATAAACATATAACAGCAGCAACAACATGATCAAAAACACCACACCCTATGTAACAACAGTTTCTATTTTAGATGCAAGGCCTGCAAATTGGAACGGTGGTTAGTTTAAATCGACTTAATTACTTGACTGATATTTATTTTATCGTTCCTGAAAGAATAGAAGGCAAAGCTGATTTCGCCGAGATTTGAACTTTGCACTTAAAAACCGAGAGCAAAATGATCATGGTTTCTAATCAGAGCCCTAACAATAACAATCTCGAATAATACACCCACACCGCACCGTGTAATTATATTAGTTTGTAATTTCCAAACAGAGAGGCCTCTCCTTTGAAATTTGAAGTGTGTCTAAGCCAGTAAGCTTGCAGCTCATCTGAAATGAAGAGGTCGCTTTTTTGCGACTTTACGAATTACAATATATATATATTGTAATTCGTAAAATATATATATATATATATACATACATATACGATCATTGACCGGCTTTGCTAATTTTTTTTTTTTTTTTAAATATGGAAAAGTCGGCCATTGATCGCTCGTATACAGGAAACTGACTGGCCAGTCTGCTGATATGCGAATCTGACTGATCAGTGGATCTGCTAATTTGCATATCTGACTGATCAGGCAGTTTGCTAATATATATATATATATATATATATATATATATATATATATATATATATAAACGTTTGGAGTTAGAAGATCAGAACGATGCAGGCATGGATATAGAATATAAATACAAATGGAAAAGATATTGCTGACAATTAGTCTTTTACCTTAAATTTATTAATATCTCTTTTTCAAAGGGAAGTAAAATCCAGTGTTCTAATTAGCTTGCCAAGTCATGCTGATAATCTAACTCCAAACGTTTATATCTCACTACGCAATGCTTCAAGTAAACTACAATTTCCTCCATATATATATATATGTTACTATACATTATATTACTATACATTATATACATAAGGGCGGAGGATTGGCAGTATCGGTGGAGGGTCGGACGCCATGCTTTGCAGCAAAGAGTTACGGCCCTTTATGGTCTGAGTTCAAATCCTGCCGAGGTTAACTTTACCTTTCATCCTTATGGGGTCGTTAAAATAAAGTACCAGTAATACACTGGGATTATTGCTGGCCTTGTGCCAAAAGTAGAAACAATTATATATATATATGTATGTGTGTGTATAAAGTTATAGAACTAGGAGAAACAAGCGACATTGTATTTTTCTTTGTTTTTCCTATACTATAGCTTTAAATTAATATTTTCTCCGTGATCTTCCACTTTGACACTGTACATTGAACTCTCAAATTGGACTGTTACCGTACCTCCTGCAAAGACCATGTCGAGAAAAATACTTTGATAAGTAATATTCCTTGTTTACTTTGACTGCACATTGATTCACACAAACAAATGTTAACCTTACATATCTTCGTGTGTGTATATATAAATAATTATATATATATATATATGATCCCTGATAGAGTGTAGTGTCACCACATTTATATAGGGTAACGTTTGGGCGTGTAAACTTGCTGCAAATTATTCCTTTCCGTATCTGAACACAACGGAAAGAATGTGGGAAGGATATATAAAGTAGGAGTCAACACACATTGTTGGATTTGTGCTTTATTTATCGATTTGGAAAGGATAGAAGTTTAACTATACATATGATGGTGTTGTAGATGCGCCATCAATTATAATGGCTATAAATACAATAGTGATGATTATCATAATTCCCATCAGTTTGATAATGATTTTGTTTTGTTATTTGATACCATTTCTTCATATTAGCCTTCAATTTGATATTCATTCGTGTTTCTTCTTCTTCTTCTTCTTCTTCTTCTTCTTCTTCTTCTTCTTCTTCTTCTACTACTACTACTACTACTACTACTACTACTACTACTACTACTACTACTACTAACTTTTCTCTTATTCAATGTTATCTATTACAACCTCAACATACACGTCAATATCACCACCACACCCACCACCCAAAACAACAATTCTACCATAAGACACATCTAGCACGACCATTGATACTATCATCATTACAACTTTACTCTTCACTCCTTGAAATGTCTAAACATATGCGTGTGTTTAAATTGTAATAATTCAGTAAAGAGATATCGTCTGCTAAAATCAAAGGCGGGAAAAACGCTGATGTCAGACGATAAACAAATACTACGTTTGTTTGTTTTTAAGTGTTCTGTTCATTTTCTTTGTTATTGTTATACTTTATCGGCTGTAACATGGTTGCTTTCTATTTTCTTTCGCTTTCTTCTCGTCTTTGTTTGGATGGTTCGTTGTTTTTCCCTTCCATTTTTTTCATACGATTTCAATGAAAAATTGCCTTTCAAAGAATTGGTTTGTAAATCTCTCTAAATGTGTTTGTTTTATGTGTCTTGGTCGAACGTTGGACATACTCACTCCCTTTTCTGTTACTATGTATCTGTCACCTTCTCTCCAGCCGCCATCTTTCTCACTCTCTCATCCTCTCTCTCTCTCTCTTTCTCTCTCTCTCTCTCTCTCTCTCTCTCTCTCTCTCTCTCTCTCTCTCTCTCTCTCTCTCTCTCGCTTTCTCTCTCTCTCACACAGTCTGTTTTTTTCTGTACATCTCTATGCGTCTATTTATCTTTCTAAACTATTCTGCATTCTCTCTCTACTCACTTCCTCTCTCTCTCTCTCTCTCTCTCTCTCTCTCTCTCTCTCTCTCTCTCTCTCTCTCTCTCTCTCTCTCTCTCTCTCTCTCTCTCTCTCTCTCTTACCCCTTATCTCGCCCCGTAATTCATACATCAATACAACACTACTCGCGCACACAGACATATATATATCTTTGTACTTGTATGAGATTAAGATGATAAACGCTTAAAGAGAAGACAAACCAATATTTATGTCTACCTGTGTCACGATAAATACATACACAAATACACACATATTCTTTCTATTTGTAGTAGTTACCGAATTTTTTGTACCTCCCTGTCAATCAATCAATCTATGTATACATACACACATACACACATTCACACAGACACATGTACGCACACACACACATATACATATACACACACGCACACACACACACATACATATATATATATATATGTTTTTTTTTCACTTGTCTTCCTAACTACATATGTATTTATGCACATATTTACTCTTATGTATCTAACATTTTATATGCCTATCAATCATGTATTATGAATGCATACAAACATACAAGCACACACATGTTCGTACACACACACACACACACACAGAGAGAGACAGACTCACAAACACATGTGTGTGTGTCTGTCTGTGCCTATATATGTGTGAGAGGAATATAAAGTGTTTGATTTAATTTTTGTTATATATACATATATTAGTGCCTCTCTATATAATATCATTTATATTGTTGTTGTTGATGTCGTGTTTGTCGTTGGCTTTGTTTAATTATACATCAGAATTCTGAAAAGAATTAGCAAATATACATGGTAATAAAACGTACTGATTCAGTCAACTCTCTATACATACATGATGGCTGCAATCTCGGCTAAGAGTATTGCAGATTATAGAGTTTGGTGCACTTTTAGGCTACCTCCAGCCACACAAACCTGTAACAGATCCTGAACAAGCAATGCCTGTGCTTTGAAGGGTTTTTAAGTTGGGGAAGGCATTGCACTCGACTAAGCCCACTCTCTGAGCATCGAAAACACTACCCATGTGTTGGGAAAAAAAAAGAAAAAAAAAAACTTTGCTGAGCCTCCGCCCTTTGCCGGGTCTTATAATTCATCCCGCAGGGCGTCCAAATATCTCCCTCTTCTCCAACGACCCGACCATGAGACTGGGTTATATGTTACCAGTATCACTCGGGAGCGATCTAACATACATACATTTAAACCTGATGGCTGGCCCCTCGTTATCGAGTATGGTCATTGCACGAAAAAAAACAAAAACATAATAATGACAATAGTAATAATAACAATAATAATTGTTTCTATGTTTGGCACTAGGCCAGCAATTACCCCAGTGCGTTACTGGTACTTTATTTTATCGACCCCGTAAGGATGAAAGGCAAAATTAACCTCGGCGGCATTTGAAATCAGAATGACAAGGGCCTTAACTCTATGCGTCAAAGCATGGCGTCTGACCCTCTACCGATACTGCCAATAATAAAAAAAACATATATATGCAGATATACATATACACACACACACACACACACACACACACACACACGCATATACATATCTATATATACATACACACACGATAACAGTGCTGCGATAGAAAGTGGATTTTTAGCTCTGCCAATGATCTAAAATGTCTTGCACAGAGTTTGCAACCAAAACATTCACTGGGAATAGCCGGTTGTGACTGGAGTTCATGTACTTTTGCATGTCGTTTGAGCCCTCCTGCTGATTTACACTCTCTGCCACATGCTTGGCAGGCATGATGAGTATCATCTCCAAACAGCAGCATGGTAGTCAACCACTGGTCTCACTTTATGACTGCGAAGATAACATACCTATATACATACATCCATCCATCCATACATACATACATACATACATACATACATGCATACATACATACATACATACATACATACATACATCATCAGAACTGTCAGCGTACAACAAATACATTGCCCACAATACTTATGCTGTGCCAATACCTACGCCAACATTTGGCCTGCTGAACTGGTCATTGCAAGAACTAAGTGAGATGGATGTTAGAACTCGCAAACTTCTCAGTGTTTCTGGGAAATTTAACATCAATGGTGATGTGGATAGGCTATACTTCTCACGCAAGGAAGGTGGCCGGGTCAAAAATCAATATTAACAACATATGAGACTCGTATAGTAACACTGAAGCAACATCTTCAACAGAGGAAAAAGGTTGGCAACCATCTTGCCCAGGTTTATGAGCATGAAAAAAAATATCATTAGAATAGCGACTGATCTGGAGGAGAGATATGGAATAAAGCCTGATATAAATCTCTCACCCAGAGAAATCGGAAGATCCTATTCAATGTTCAAACAAGATAAAACAATTGACCAATTTACAGAAAAAGTTGTGCATGGATACTTGAGACGTAAAACACAGACCATAGAGGGGATAAACCACTCAAAAAGCCTGGCATGGAGTTCCGACATGTTTATGACATCACACCTTGAGGGATATCTCTATGCAATACAGGAACAAGAAATCCCTACCAAATATCTGCTGCACAAAAGAGGAGGGCCAGCAGCTGACAATAAATGTAGGCTATGTAAAACAAAGATCGAGGATGTAAGCCATATTGTTGCCAGCTGCGAAAGAATGTCATCTCGCTACTACCTCCCCTTGAGACACGATGGGATAGCTAGAACCATCTCGAACGCACTTCGGAAAACAAAATTAACAATAAACGAGGTAGAATATATTGAGACAGATGGCACTAAGGAATACTGGTGGAACCTGAAAATAAAAACTGCCACCAAATTAAAGCACAACCGGCCTGATATTGTTGTTTGGGACCACACATTGAAAACGTGTTCTGTTGTGGAGATCAGCTGCCCACTTGATGTAAACGTTGTCAGAAAAATACAGGAGAAGGAGGACATCTACGGACCATTGATGAGGAGTTTACAAATCCAGTATCCAAGATACACCGTTAGCTTCATACCCATCATTATTGGAGCTACGGGTTATATACCAACCCGCTTGGACCAAAGTATGACTGAACTTGGATTTGCGGACAAAAAGCACAGCTCCCTAATTCATAGTCTACAAATGGCTGCGATAGCTGGCACCTTCAAAATTTGCAAAACATTCTTGCGATTCAAGGGATGACAATTTCTTTTCTTTTACAACCTTGCCACCAGGAAGGTGGCCGGTCAAAAAAAATATACTCGAAATTAAGAGAAAGAGATAACATACATACATACATACATACAAACATACATACATACATACATACATGAGGTAATAACAACGAAATACTTGATGAATAAACGAGAGAGAAATGAAGGCAAAAACGTAGCCGTGAGAACAGATGCAGACTTCTGAATAAACATGGAGGGTGTCACCGTCATCCGAAGCAGCTTCCCAGAGATTTCATCACGATAATATCTAAACTTGAGGCATGATATTTTGGTTAAAACTCTATGAAATGTAATCCGTTGAAAGTAAAGGCATGAGAATAAACATAAAGAATGTTAGTGATGCTCACAGTATATGAATACCTACAGAATACGAAAGATTACTGGGGGAATGTTCCAGTCAATATCCTAATAAAATATGCCAAATAAAACACCAGACAGTGATGTAAATCATAGAAAAGACGGCATGCATAGTAGGGAAAATCAGATGTCAATATAATCAGCAGATGTCAATATAATGCTAAAGAAGAGTGAAAAGAAAAACATTCATGCTGAATTAATGAGGAATCTGCAGATACTCCACCTTGTCTATAACTTTAAATGTGTACTTGTGATTATTTGGACTCTACTATATGTTACTAACTGCCTTGGTCAAATTTTGAGAAGCTGGGCTTCACAACCAGAGAGACCAGGTATAGTTAGGAAGCTGCAAGTACAGTACATTAGAAGAAAAGTAATATTAATGTAAAACATTTCAGAAATTTAGCATATAATAACTACATATACACTGTTATGGATACAAAAACATATACGCGTGTACAAATATAAAGCAAAACATACAGATGCTGGCCTGCAATAGCATCCATAACTGCACATTCACACACACAAGAACATACATTTACGAAGTTGATGTTGTCTAAATTCCAGTGAAAGTTCCTTGTTTCTATGTTAAAAACCGGCTCTCTATCTCTCTCTCTAATGGGGAAAAATTATAAAATAATATAACCAGAACATACATACATATAACAAATATATATTTATACATCTCATCAGAAAAAGGATACAGTGTGTTTGGTGAAAGCAAATATACAGGGTGGTCCGAAAGTCTTGTAACCCTTTGTGCATGTCGTTATCGCTTAGTTTGTTGGCGAATGTTGGCTTAAACGATTAACATTATTATATATTATATTTAATGATATTATATATGATGTTAATAAAAATAAATCATGAAAGTTAAAACAATATGTAGGGGTAACAAGACTTTCGGACCGCCCTGTAGATTGATATTCATGAAACATATCAACGTCACATCGGTGAAAAACGTCATCACGTGAGATTAGCTGAAGGAAGAATATTTCGTACAAATATTTACTTGAATTCAATCGAGAATCTACATGGCTTTCACGGCACTTTCGTTCCAAAACCGGAGAAGATGATACCGCCTAATTCCTTTCGTGACTATATTTCTCTAGACGTATATTGAATGTGCTTCAATTAATTTAGAAATACAGACAGGAGGAGCCCAACACCCTCATTAAGCAGTGGTCATTGTATTAGCGCTTTACTGTGATAGAAAATCTTCAGGATATGAAAATGGCACAGAAACTGAATGTTTCTTGTTATATATAATGCCCTATATCGTCAATCTCAAAATTAACATCATATATATATGATGTTTTTGTGTCGTCGTTTAGTTGTCGGTGTTGTCGTCGTCGTCATCGTCGTCGTTTTCTTCTTCTTCTTCTTCTTCTTCTTCTTCTTCTTCTTCTTCTTCTTCTTCTTCTTCTTCTTCTTCTTCTTCTTCTTCTTCTTCTTCTTCTTTGTCTGCATATATATATATATGTATTAATATATTTCTACCTACATATGTATATATGTATATGTGTGTATATACATATATGATATATATGTATATATTAAATATGTAATCACATACATACCTATATATATATACATTTTACAGACATTCTTATGTATCTATAAGTGGTATATGTGTCTTTGAATGCGTACAAACCTGATTATATCTATAGAAAATTGACAATGTTATTCCGCTGTCTAAATTGCTATAGAAAATGCTAATTTTGATTATATGATTAGTTTTGTCCCTTTAAGTACAAAATAATGGATAATTCTATCATTCAGATTACAGCAACATTGCACAATTTCTCAATAATTAACAGAAAATATGATTATAATGTCTCCCAAACAAGCAATTTATTCTGTTGCAATATACCTTACACGTAGACTAACAGTAATATTAAACATATCATTTCTTACGAGACATTAACGCTAAAATATTCAATTATACCGTCTTGCAATCTAAAACCTTCTACTAGACTATGTTTTTCTGGTTCTTTATCAAATGATTTTATGTTTTATATTAAGTAAAAGTTAGCTTTGCGTAGTTAGGTGCATGAACGCTAACACCACTTCGTCTATCACTACAAATATCGAGGTGCTATTATATGTAGTGGATGGTAAGTAACTAGCATGTTTTTTCTGCAATGTTAACTGAACCAAACTGGATATCTGAGCAAGGTTTACCAAAACTTGCAGGGCGCCAGCAAAATGTCAGGCATTCTAGAAGTGAAATAATACTCTATTGTACTATGTAACAGCAATATCGCTATTCTATGTGAAGGATATTATATACTTAATAAGTCTGCTCAGCAGAATCAACGGAGTAGAATATTAAGAACATGCAATCAATCACATTTTACCAAAATTCATGAGGCATTCGCAAGAATTCAGTCAATATGGAAACTTAGACGAGACCGTCTAAAACTAAGCTTCAGCACTATAATTTATTGTTGAGTCAGTTCTAATCCATTGTTTAGAGTGTTGGCAAGTCATAAACAGAGATATCTACTTGAAACTATCTGAAAATACCTGAATAAAATTTGCCGCATACTGTGTACCTACAAAGTGTCGAATGTGGAGCTGTACCATATTACCTGTTACAATAGTGTGGTCCTTGAAATACAACAATTGTAGCTCAGATGGTTAGGACAAACGCTGAGAATATACCAGAACATTATACCAAAAGTAATATTTATATGAAAGCTACGGAAAGTGAAAATCTGGACAGCTACATTACGCCTAGTTTAGTACAGTTGAAAATGAGAGGAGATAAATGTATCTTGGATGAAATAAGATACAGAGTGTTGCTTAAAACACTTCTTACATAAGACAAGGTAAGGCGAATTGGTTAAGAGTATTTTACATGGTTCAATGTACAGTTAGGTTCCTAAAGATCATCTTAAATTGGGTCATATACAGAGTGATATTAAACACTATCTTACATAGGGGATGTTCAAAGAGATGTTAACCATTCTTTTTATGGGGAAATGTACAGATACATGTTAATTATCATCTTACGCGGGGATTAAGAGTGCAGATACTCGCTAAAGGCACATAAGGCAATGTGAAAACAGTTGTTAAACATTCACTTAAATAGGACTCGCTAAAGGCTATCATACATGGAATAATGTACAGAGAGTATTTAAAGAGCATCTAACATCGAGGGATATACAGACTTTTTGAAGAACGTCTTACATAGTGCCATGTACAATGAATTGTTAAAAAGGACTATTCATGAAACAATGTGCAATGAATTGTTAAGGCAGTATCGGCAGGGGGTTGGACGCCATGCTTTGACGCATAGAGTTACGGCCCTTGTCATTCTGAGTTCATATCCCGCCGAGGTTAACTTTGCCTTTCATCCTTATGGGGTCGATAAAATAAAGTACCCGTAATGTACTGGTTATTGCTGGCCTTGTGCCAAGAGTAGAAACAATTATCTCACATATGGCAATGTATAGAGCGTTGCTAACGGCCTGTTTGAATGGCATTGAAACCTTATTTTCCAATCGAGAAGAATTGTTTTAATTATATTAGCCCAAATTTACGTTACTTTACTTTCTGAGAACACTTTTGAGTTTCATCCTTTTGATGAAGTACCAGTAAAGTATTGAATCCTTTCCCCCGAAATGTGTGTGCGTGTGTCAATATTAGAAGCCATTATTGTAGCCCCAAATGCATGACCTTGTATTTGGTTCTATGTTAGACAACGTTAGCTTTACAAATATAACCTTTGTCAAATGCAATATAATATATATATATATCCTTTGCCAAAATATAGGGAATTTCCCCTTGTGACTTACGCATGTGCGTGTACTATGCTCTACGTCACTCGCAAAGTTGGTTACAGAGTAGAATTACCTGTTGATAACGTGATATTCCTTGTTCGAGCTTTATGCTGAAAGCATATAGTTTTAAGCAGAATAGTATTATTGATTTAGGTGTCATAGAAACCCTGCATTTGGATTTTGCCACCAGTTCCATTGGGTCCAGGTTTTTATCATTTATTTTGTTTGACCTGTTTAGCTTGATTTGTCTTTTGGCTTAGGTGGTTAATGCCTTCTTAACCACTTTTTCAGTTTGTATGGGGTTTTAACATATTGTTTAGCTCTGGTTTTTTAACTATTGAGCGCTTGCCACCATTTCTACGATTTTGCGTTTCGTTTCGCTTTTTCTACCAGCCGAAATACGATTCTCGCTGAATTATATATATATATATATATATATATATATATATATATATATATATATAGAAAGCTTCATGCGGCTCTGAGATTTTCAATAAAAAGTTTCTGTCTTGAGATAAGTGAATTCTTCAAGTAGTATTGAAAATGTATATTTTTTCTTATAGAAAAGACAATTCAAAACTATAGTATTCAATCAAGTGAGATATACAGAATAATGTAATTATTATGATATACCCATGCTGTCAATCATTGTTTCTTGATATTTTTTTAATGTAAAATCAATTATAAATTCAGATTTTCTCGACGAATTCCATTTAGTTTTGAAATTTTCACTTTCTCTCTAATTTCCCTTTGGATTTGAACAGTTTCAATCAAAGAAAAGAACATTTTTTTCATAATTTAGAGAAAAATATCGTTCCTGATATAAACACAAGACCTCACAGATTTTCACAAATTTGAACGGGTATACAGATAATATTGAAATCAACGCTGGACTTTGGCTGTGCCTATGCCTCTCTAGGTATCGCCATTATGGATTATGCCTTATATATATATATATATATATATATATATATATATATATATATATATATATATATATATATATATATATATATATATATATATATATATATATATATATATATATATATATATATATATATATATATATATATATATATATATATATATATATATAAGGAAAATATTTTTAACTACACATATACTGTATATATATAAATATAAATATATATATATAAATATAAATATATATATATATATATATATATATATACATATATATATATATATATTTATATATAATAAAGTATTTGCGTATCGAGAGAGAGAAGAAAAGGAAGGATAGGTGAGACATGTAGTTATTTGCCAAATAGCGTATGCAAAAAGTGCTCAATACTAGTGCCGGCATTATAAACATTTTAGAAGTGTTAATATTTAGTGGGCGAGAGAGTTAGCAGAGCGTAAGCACGTGGAAAAGTAAGAAATCGGAAAACAGACCGTTAAAACATGTTTATTTAAAACAGAACCTACGTACTTTTCGCCCAGTTGGGCTTGTCAAGTGCATAAATAACCAAAAGTGTTCCTTATATTGCTCGGAATGAATTATGACGTGACCTTAACCCCCAAAACACTTTCCAGGCAATGTAAGGAACACGTTTGGTTATTTATGCCCTTGACAAACCCAACTGGGCGAAACGTACGTAGGTGCTGTTTTAAATAAACATGTTTTAACGGTCTGTTCTCCGATTTCTTACTTTTCCACGTATATATATATATATATATATATATATATATATATATATATATATATATATATATATATATATATATATATATATATATATATATATATTTATATATATATATAAGGAAGAATCCACGAAACTCGCTAGCCTCGTATGGTCCCTCAAGGACTCAAGTATAGACTACTCCATTCAATGGAAATCCATCACTAAGTCCAAGCCATACGCATGGGGCAAGCCGTCGTGTGGACTATGTATTGATGAACGAATAACTATTGTAAAGAGATTACGCAATAGTGATTGCCTAAACACGAGAAATGAATTCGACACACGTTGCCCACACGTCTGGAAACACCTGTTACATAACTACAAAGCTCCGGATTGAATTACAACACAATCCTAATTTTCTTATAAACTAGACATTTTTCGGACTTTCGCAGTTATCTCCCGTACACCTCTCGTATGCAATTCAGTATTGCCTCTGTGAAGGGATCGTTTCTGCGCATGCGCGTTCGTACGGTTGTCCTTCCTGTTCCGTATAACGATGTCCATTACCAGCTGAGGATGTGCTAAGGTGAAAGAATTGTTCTCGGTATGGTGAACTAACTGTTGTGTAACCACTTCTACCTAACTCGTCCCATCGACTGAGTGCTCTACCACTACGGATATTATCTTCCAGTGTTACCAATATATATATATATATATATATATATATATATATATTATTTATTAGTTCACTACTTGTAGAGTTTAAGCAAAGAATACATGCTTTCACCATAACCATATACGGGATCTTCTGAACCTGAGAAAAATCAAACTGTAAATAATTCCGTCAATATGTGGAGCGAGAAGAACAATTTATTGCTATGAAAAAAAACACATTTTACAATGAAAAAATCAGGAGATTAAAAGCTTTTTAGAATAGCTGAAAGATCTCCAGCTTCCATATATGGAAAATGATGTGAATAAAAGTTAAATGATTAAATAAACAAAACTGAATGTATTCATTGTTAGTAAATGTAATAATAATTTTTTCTACTTTTGGCACAAGGCCAGCAATTATCCCAGTGTATTACTGGTGCTTTATTATATGGACCCCATAAGGATGAAAGGCAAAGTTAACCCCGGCGCGATTTGAACTCAGAATGGCAAGGGACATTAACTCAATGCTGGAAAACATGGCGTCTGATCCTCTACCGATACTGCCAATCCACCAATGATTTCTGATTTAGGAACAAGGCTCGTACATAAGTATGTGTTGGTCAATATAGAAGCACGCGTAAGCGAGGGTATAGTGTATAAAAACATGTATACATATACGCATGTACGTGCATGCATGTACACATGTAAGCTTACGTGCATTTGCATGCTCACATACATATACTCTCGCACATTGGCATATAATACACACATATGCATGTGCACGCACAGATATTCAATATACCCATGCACATACGCATATCCATACATATTCATGCACACACACAGACACACGCACGCACGCACCCACACACATATACAACAACGCACGTACGCACACACAAATTCCGTTTACTAACAGGTAAATATGGTGATTGGCAGTATCGGTAGAGAGTCGGAAACCATGCTTTGACTCATAGAGTTACGGCCCTTGCCATTCTGAGTTCAAATCCCGCCGAGGTTAACTTTGCGTTTCATCCTTACGGGGTCGATAAAATAAAGTACCAGTTATGCACTGGGTATTTTCTGGCCTTGTGCCAAAGGTAGAAAAAGTTATTTTTCTGCATGAGTTAAACTAATGGGGGAAATACATCGGAGCAGTGGATTGATAGCTGAAATGTTCCAGTGGCACTAATTTCCCATTGATAAAGCAAGTTATAGCCATTTACGTAATGCTTCATAGCTTTACCTAGCTTCTGTGTATGGTACGTCCTTTTAGACTCCGCTAGCAGTGGCAGTTGCAGAAACTAATTCATTGATACGGAGCCGGAAAATCAAGTTTTCTACCGATACGAAATCCTTTTGCTCACTATTTAACGTCTAAAACTTGGGTTGGTGTCTTGATACGTTGATTAAACTAAATTATTGAGTGAGTGGGAAAATGACCGACTGTGTATATGTCCTCTTCGACAGTATCGTTTCTTTATAATGTATATATATATATATATATATATATATATATATATTTAGTTTCTGAATTTGTTTAGCAAGATTCTTTATCTGAAAACGTGTGTTGAAACCGATATTGTTATATTTTGGGAGGGTCAAGTTGCCAATAAGAAACGCATGCACCAGTGTTTCACTTTAATTTATTATAAATTTTATAAATTTTATACAGTTTCGGTTGGTTGGTTCCACAACCAGATGGTTGTTCATATATTGTCAAAGTTCTTTCGTCACACATTATGTGACCTCTTCAATGACTGGGGATTATTTTCTTTGTGCCTCTCCTATGTTCTGTCCTACGCCATCTTGTTTTTGTGTATGTTTTGTTCTTAGTTTGTTACATCCGGGTGTCTGTGTGTGTTTTTATGTGTTTATGTATTTGTTTATTTACATGTTACTAGTTAGTTGTTTGTTCTATGTGTGTGTGTGTTTTCATTTTGTCCTTAATAATAAGTTGTGATGTTGCTATTCCATTCATGTTTTCTATTTAATTTTGGTTGGAGTTCATTTATGTTTATTGCCTTTGTGATTTGTCTAAGCATTGCGTCTTTTCTGTGTGTAGATTCTATTTTTATCTCTATGTTCTCTAATTTGCCCTCATGTTCTATTTTAGCATGTTGGTGGAGTATTGATGAGTATTTACTATCTTGGAGTTCTCGCCATTGTTCACTTAATCATACTCCTATGCTACGAGCTGTGTCACCTATGTACATTATATTCATATGTTTACACTGTCCCTCAGTACAGCTTATGCTATATACTATGTTTCTAGTTTTACAGTTAATACGGGACTTAGCTTACAGATGATGCATTTCCTATCTATGGAGGGAGGTCTTTGAAAAGGGTATGTATTACTGATTAGTTTTTTATGGAGGTACCTGGTCTTTCCCCTATCTTAATATTTAGTTTAAGTTTATATAGGGCCCTTCTAAATGTGTATGCTAGTTCACCTCCATGGGTTGTATTGATGAACATTACACTCTGGTATTTATTGCTAACATACCATGAGTTTATTTTATTAACCGTATGCCTAATTCTTTCTATTCTATTCCAAAATTTGCTCCTATGCAAGGGGCAGGTCCCATTTGTATCATTATTCACCATTTTTTCCCATTCGGTCCTGGCTTCTCTATATACTCTGATTTTATCTTTC
>OZ024742.1:280338452-280343452 GCA_964016885.1 Eledone cirrhosa | reverse complement strand
AGTATGGTGTCCGACCCTCTACGGATACTGCCAATCCACCGCCCTTTGTTTATACTTGTGGCACAAGGCCAGCAATTATTCCAGTGTATTACTGGTACTTAATTTTATCGACCCCGTAAGGATGAAAGGCAAAGTTAACCTCGGCGGGATTTGAACTCAGACCATAAGGGGTCGTAACTCTTTGCTGCAAGGTATGGCGTCCGACCCTCTACCGATACTGCCAGTCCACCACCCCTACGATAATAAATGATATCCCATTTTCCTTTTTTGCTTATACATTTTGCTAAGGAAGAACATACGATGTCATTGACCACTTTGAAGAACCATTCTACAACAAGGGAAAAGGGCAGAAAATATTCTCAAACAGGAGAGCTGAATTGAACGATAACAGCTGAGTGGACACCGTTAAAGCAATCCAAGTGTCAGGTGGTGCACAATTAACGTGCACCCCTGACACTTGGATCACTTAAGTAGACCAGAGCCGAATAAGAACTCAGAACGCAGAGCTGAAACATATAACATAAGTCCTCTTAAGTGATATTCTAAAAAAAAAAGATGTAAATCAACTGTTGCTTCTGTGAGATTCAAACCCACGATAGACAAGTATAAATACATAACATAAAGCATCTCACCCCACACTCTAACAACTCTGCTAAGCATGACCCATAACGCTAATCCACCGAACCACTGTCGTTAAATACACCACCATCACTACTACTACTGTCTTCCTGCCACCATCAGCACAAGTTACTGTTTCATGTTATATATTTGCACCGACACCGCCATCAATACATTCTTCAAAAACGTTCGTCAAAAAATACAAATTCTCTTTTTCCTACGATGTATAATTTTACAGTGTTTCAAGGAACTTATCAAATTGAAGGCAGTGGAGTGTAAAGTTGAAATAAAAGTTGAAGAAATTAGAGAGATTAAATTAAGATTTTTACATTTACTCCGATATATTTATAACGATTAAATGAAAGGAGAGTCTTGAGAAAGTAACATTATAAAATGAGAAAAATAAAACTAAAAATGGTTGAAATGGGCCGCCATGAATATTCAAAACAAAGGCTGGAATTATATTATATTTCCTGCTGAAATCATCATACGAACGAACCAGATGTACGTGTCGGTGTGTGAAGTATGTGAAGCGTTGCATACTTACTTACGTTTGTGTGCATATGTGTATGACTCTGTGAGTTATAGAGAAAACAGGTGCTCTAACACTGCATACTGATTAGAACCCTGTATGTCTATCTATATGTAAGTTAGTGTATATGTATTTATGTGCTCATATATGTAATGTATATATATATATATATATATATATATATATATATATATATATATAAACATACATAGGTATATGTATAAATATACATATATATATTTATATATATAAACACACATATACGTTTATTCATGCAAACACACACATATGTATACACACACACATATATATATGCATATATATATATATGCATATATATATATATATGCATATATATATATATATATATATATATATATATGCTTATATATATATATATATTCATATATGGTTATATATATATACATATATATATATACATATATGCATATATATATATATATATATATATATATATATATATATATATATATATATATATACATACATATGTACATATATATATATATATACATATATGTATACATTTATATATATATATATATATATACACACACACACACACACACACACATACATATATATATATATATATATATATATATACACACACATATACACATATATATTACTAAAACTAATGGGGAAAGCGATAAGAAAATTATAGTTCGGACATAAAATCGTGATGAAAGTGAGAAGGTGTGAAGGAGATTGAGAATAATAAGTTGTATGGTAGCTCATAGATATAGAGCAATGCCTTCATTTATGTACATCCATACTTGCACACACACACAGACACACAGATGCAAATATACATACATATATATACTGTGAACTATTACCCATTAGAACGTCGGATTAAATACCGCGTACTATTTTGACACTGCGCTCTGTGTTCGACTAACACCGAGGTAAATGTATTGATTATATTTTTTTGTGATCGATAAATAAATTACCGTTCCAGAGAGGTGAATTGCGTGTCGGATTGTCGAAGCGTTGGACGATAGGCCTTGCGCTATTTGTTCCAGTACTTTTGTATTTGTGACAGTAACATCTGTGACTGTTACCAAATCTAGTTATATCTGTTTTATACATAAACATCGCTGTGTGTTGCTAGCTAAGAGTTTCAGAAGAATGATTTTGATTAAAATTATTGTCACGCTAATGTTCAAATGTTGTTGATAATTAATAGAACAAATTTTGGATGTTCGAAAAAAGAAACTCATGACAAATTAATTAGCTGCAGACATACCATAGTGTTCTTCATAATAGAGGTGTATATGGAAGTATATAAAATATGCTTGTTTCTACTTTAGGCACAAGGCCAGTTATTTGTAGGAGAGAGGAAAATGTATTAAATCGGCCCCAGTGCATTACTGGTGTTTTATTTATGAACCCCGTTAGAATGAAAGGCAAAGCTAACCCTTGGTGGGATTTGAACTCAGAACGTAAAATGCCGTAACTCTATTCCGCAAAGCATGGTGTCCGACGCTCTACCGATACAACCAGCCCATAATAAACTCATATATGCCTCATATCAAATGATTCAACTGCAAACTTCATATAAGTTATAGGTAATAAACATCATACAGGCATGTGTTTGGTGTTCTCACACGTACCTATGTAGTAGTGGAATATTGACAGCTTACAATACCTGTAACGATACTTATGTAGCAATATCGGGAGAGCATCGAACATGCTTTGCAGCATCGTTACGGACATTTACGGTCTGAGTTCAAATCACGCCGAGATTAACTTTGCCTTTCATCCTTACGAGGTCGATAAAATAAAGTACCAGTAATGCACTGGGATAATTTCTGGCATTGTGCCAAAAGTAGAAACAATTATAGATTAACATATTGGTTATGATATTTATACGCGTCTATTAAATAACAACCTAGCATATCATGTTGAACTAAAAGTGCAAGGAAGCCAATCAGACAAATCTTTCCAATTACTAATACTATCTACGGTTTCAACTCAGCCACCCTCCTTCACAATATAATGCATTGCCTGTATAATTACAGGTTTGTTTCACACTGCCTCACTGATTACGCTTAAGGATTAAATTAAGGGTAAATAAAAGTGGATACTTGCATGTTTGAGTTACTGCTACTCATCCACACAAAGTGATTTCTTTTTAGATTTTACCAAGCTAGAACCTTTTGGGGGTAATTCCTGTATGCCGAAACTAAGAACGTCTCACGAAAGAGTTTCAAGCTTCTTAGAACTTGAAACCCATTTTAGAGAATATGTTTCATCAATAACAGACTAATACCCTGTAATTTTGATAACATCTCATACACAAATGAGTAAATTTTAATCATTATTGTAGTAAACGCAAATAATGAATAAAAATATGTATTTGTTGTTTAACAACCATCTTTCGTGATCGAGGATGACGTGGTAATGTGTACCAGGATTTCGCTAATAAGATTAAGTGAGCATGTAGTCGCTAGCAGATGCAAACACCCTCTCAATCCTCCCTCTTTGATCCAGCGGAAACATCTAGAATGTGACATGTTTAGGGGGAAAGGGCAAATTGGCTTTGAAAGCATTTGAATGAGAACGCTTATCTTGCTCTGGCTCTACCCCTGGAGCACCTGCCGGTTCGTTTTGCCCGTAAAATCTGTCCAGCGATTTTTTTTCCTGAGACATTCTAACCACATGCCCATAGTATCTGAGCTGTGATCTATCAATTCGTTGAAGTAGTGGTTCTACCTGGAGTGATTCTTTGATCTCCGAGCTACGCATTCTACCGAGTAACGTCCCCATTTCGTCGCTTGTATTCAAATCATACTATTCATTTCATTACCCAAGATTCATGACTATAGGCAAGTGTTTTCACGAATGCCGAATGGAAGATATCGACTTTGGTTTATACACCTACCTCCCTTCTTCTGATTACTGAATGATGAATGGAAGATAGCGAATTTGGCTTATACACCTGCCTCCCTTCTGATAACTGAAAGCTGAAACTGGCGCGCATTGCTGCCCCAGCTCCTTCAATTCTTGCACTTAATTCAGCCTCCTACCTTCCATCACTCTTGAACACGGCCGAAGATACTTGACCTTCACCTGCTTCAATGGAACTCCATTCACATGTAGTGTGCACTGTGCAGGCTTCCTTGAGAGGACGAGTGTCTCGGTTTTTCCGCACTGATTTTCATTCCAGACATGCAGCATTCGGAATCAAAATTATCAATCGCAAGTCGAAAATCCCTTGCTGTCCAGTTAACTAACACATGTTTGCAATTTCCAGCCAACGGATTTTACATCCGCCAGTTGTGATACCATTTCCAACCCGGAGGAGCATGTCAATTCTTTTCTTGAATATGATGAACAGGAGTGGTGACAGTACGGTCCATATCATGTCCCGAGGCCTTTTCGAGGTTCACAAAACAAGAATATACCTCTTGGCAATATTCCCACGATTTCTCGAAGACCTGCCGCAGTTTGAATATTTTGTCGGCTCTGCTGCGTCCGAAGATAAAACTGCTTATTTCATCAGCTGGCTTGATCTCCACAATCTCCCTGCATCTTGTTGCCAGACATTTAGCATTGACTTTAACGGGGAAGCTAAACAAGGAGATCCCACTGTAATTGGAATAATCTTTCTTGTCTCCCTTTTTGAAAATTGGGATTATGACACCCGATTGTCATTGCTTGGGTGCCCTTCCAGAGATCCAGGCCACCTGGCACAAACGAATCAGCCAGAGAAGACTTTCTCTATTTAAGGCCTTTGACATCTCAGTCCGGAATTTATCTTCCTCAACAGCCTTCCCACATTTGAGCTCTTTACCTACTCTTGTGACCTCAGCCCCCTAGA
>OZ024742.1:280325952-280330952 GCA_964016885.1 Eledone cirrhosa | reverse complement strand
ATCATACTTGAACATTATCTAATAAAGGATTTATTGTCAAAATTTCGCTTTATCTTCTGTAAATATAAACTATAGATCTATATTTGTTGTAGTGTTCGGAAGGTATTCATTGACGTTGAGAGTTTATCTTGTTTAAAGCGATTCAATTAGTTTCCTTTTAATATCTTGAGAAAGATGTCAATAGGAATCCAGGTTAAGTGATGTTGTCAAGATGGTACAAAATATTTGGTTCATGATTTCATGATATCCTATATGGAATTTGTTAATTTCGCATGAAAGCTATTGTTCAATTATCTGAATATAATATACTTCATGAATCTTATAAAATAATGCTATGTTATTAAACATACAACACCTATATAGAAAATTAATACTGGCTATATATAAATTATTTTATTAAGTCCTTTACATTTTACAAACATAAAATTAAATAAGATATAAAAATAAAAGCTAAAATTTACCATAGATTTACCGAGGCAACACACGGCAGTTGTTGCGACGACCAACCGGATTTTTAATATTTAATATTTCTCTCACATTTCTCCTCTTTCTTTCCGTATATAATTTTATTTTATTTATTTATTAAATTTATTCATTTATTTATTTATTTATTTATTTATGTGCTTCCTTTTTATAAATAGCATAATGCTGAAGTTAAGATTTTATTAAAAGTCTGGCTCGTGTTTAATTATTAAAATATATTGTTGGTAGTTATGAAGTTAAGATCGTAGGAGTGGGTGGAAAAATGAAAAAAAAATAGTGTTATTGATGGAAAAATATGTGGCACCGATGATAGTTCTGTTTAACTGTTGAGAGTTAGTAAAGCTCCTGATATTTTGTATGCACTATAACGCTTTCAACGTTGAGGTTCACAGTTGTATAAGTGTAAATATAGTTTAGTTGTAGAATGACGTCCGAACGAGTATCCTCCACTACTAACTAACGTTCCCTCTGCCTGAAACAGACACTCCACCTGCGGGTGTCAACTCCAGCTCAATATCCGTGTGTCCGGATGTGGTCCGACGTCAAGAACTCCGGAGGTCTCCACAGCTACAGGTTCTACCACAAACCTATTCGAGAGCGACCGATACTTAGACAATTTACACTCTTCGGCTTGGTGAGTTGCAGAGCCTGGACTGATAGCCGAACGCAACAGGTTGCTATTTGAGTAGGTGTCCCAGCATGTAGCATCCCAGATAATGGACCCACCCCGCGAACACGATGATTGTCATGCCGTCTGGCCATTTGCCGTCCCATCGGTTCAGGCATACTGGCTCGTAGAAGGAATGGAGGCCTGCACTATCCAGGCCATTCTTTATGTGCTCGTTGAGAGTAGCATGGCGTGGGAAGTGACCAGCTCTGTACCAGCATGACAGTGAGTGGAGACCGAAAGGAGCCATAATATTACCGCAACCGCATTTGTGAGGTTCACAGATGCGGAAGCCGAGCCTCGAGAAACACCAATGCACAAGGAGGTGGACGTTAACTGAGCGGTGGCTGATGTGGTTCCATGCCACTTAGGACATCTCATGCTCCTCGATTACAGAAGAATCAGTTGTTCCGAAGAGAACCCTATTGATGAGGAGAGGATAAAGTTCACCATCGAAAAGAAAGATGACCGGGCCAGTGGAACTCAAACCACAGACCGGTAAGTTGGCCTGCTGCCATCATGTGTCGTCAAACCGGACGTTACATATTTCCTTCGCAGCCACTCGGATGCAAGCATCGATATTTACGAGGAGAGATGTTTGGCTGTAGCACGGCGCAGAGCAATGTTTATAATAGCTTCAGCATGGTGAAGCAGTTCTTCAACAGAAAGAGTGCCGGATGGGAGTCGATCAAGCACAGTCTACTCGTCATGGATTCTAGCTGGCGTTGTCTGAACCTAAGGGTAGAGCTAATGACAGGCGGGAGAATCTGTTATCCGGGGATAAAGACCTCTTCCTTGGTGGTCAGCTGCATCTGATGTAGGAATGATCACACGTTCGAGACGGAGGCTACGAATCCCTCAGCATGATAATTGACGTTCACGACCTACGACTTGGATGAAACGATCTCGAGGCCGATTCTCGCTAGAGTAGGAACGACTGATACCGGACGTTGAGAGGAGTGTGGATGCTCCAAGAAATGCTGACAACCCCGAGAGTGAAGAGGAGGGAGCCCAATGGATCGCCCTATTGGACGACGGTTGAGAATGGTATGATCTTCTCTGCGGTGAGGAACATACTCGGGGACCGGTATGAAAGGTAGGCCAGTAGGTAGGCGTTGAGGCACGGCTGAGTAAAGCTTCAAGCATGATGTCATGGCGCACAAGTTGCAGGCGTTTCTCATGTCAAGCTTGACGATGCGAGGACTCGGCAGTGTCTCGGAAGGACATTAAAAAAAAAACTCCTTATCAGCCGCTGGCCATGCCAGTCTCCTCCTGCACAGGGCTGAGTTCCTCGCCTAGCTCAGGTGCAATAAACGTGCAGATGATCTTGTCTGCGAGCCTCGGGAAGATATTACCTACCGTGATCAGGTGTATCCACTGTCTTTCTTACTGTCTGTGAGCGTTGAGGTGGGCTGAAAAAAATAGACAACGGGGAAAAGTGACCAGGTGGCCATGAATTAATCTGTTGATGAGAGTCACGATGGCGCGTCAGCAGAGATGATGTCCTCCTTGGAGGCCACGTAAACTGGTTGAGGCTCAGGTGTGTGTATGTGTCTGGGATCTGGAGGTGGACCGGGATGTTTAAGCCGATGAGGAGCCAATACCTCATCGGTGGAGTAGAGAACGTTGTAGTCAGCTTAATACACTGATTCCACCTGAGATATACGACGAAGGCACATGAATGTGTGTAATGCTCAGTTATATACATGTCAGATTCATAGTTTCATGAGAAGGTAATTCGCCCTCTTCCTCTTAAATTGAATGAATAAATGACTGAATAAATAAATAAAAATCAGTATTTGCATCCTGGAAAACAGTTAGTCTGCTGTTGAAAAAGAAAAAAAACAGAGCGGCGTGAAAATTTAATTTCACTTTATATTTCCTTTGTATCAAACGATATGGCGTGATGGTTCGACGGTTGAGTTATATTCCAACCTTGTATAATCGGAGCTTGCTTTTATTTTTATTTGTGGGAAGTGGGTTTTGGGAATGTGATAGAGTTTGTGTTTATGATTCTTGGAGTAGCTTGTTCATAACTGGCTAGTATGTTAAATTTTAGTCCATATTTGAGGTTGCTGTCTGGATTGTTTTTGTTTCTCTGAGCAAATGAACACCACCATACTCATTTAAGAAGATAGTCCGTATCTTGCCATAAATGATTTTGATGAATTTTCTTTTGGCGAATCACTATATAATTGCTAGACAAATCAAATTGCTTGTGCAACATTTTAAAGGTATCATTAATAAGGGGTGCAACAAAAGAAGCTTAGTATTAACTAAGATTTGTTTGTTGCTTCTAACAAGAGAGAGCACAATCTAAAAGTGAACGGATATTTATTTATAAGAATACGTACAAGTTTCTCTTAATTAAAATTCAATAGTTCGTTGAAGAAATGATTGATGAAATTCTTGTATTGATTGCCGATTTTGCAATAGTATCTGTGACGCAAGTAGCTCGCTCCATTTGTTGAACTGTACACCATTGTCTCGTTCTTTCGTCGTTGTTCTTATACACTTGCTAAACATGGCTTTTATATTACTCCACCATTTCCTATCCGCACTTGATTTTGTTTGTCTTCGTCTGGTTACATGACCATCCTCGTCTCACATTGAGGCACATTTCGAATATATCCTTATATAGGTATTCTGCACTCGCCCTATAGATCCGCGTAAATTGGGGTTCTTTTTAGTAATGTAAAATACTCTAAGACAGCGTTTAACTTGTTAGCTAATCTTGTTAGCTTCTATAACCCAGAATATATATATAGGGAGAGAGAGAGAGAGATAGAGGGAGAGAGAGAGAGAGAGGGAGAGAGAGGGAGTGAGAGGGAGAGAGAGAGAGAGAGAGAGAGAGAGAGAGAGAGAGAGAGATATGTAACTCTGTTATGTGTGTATCTGGGAGTGGCTGTAAGCGGGGCTACGAATATGTGTTGAAATGTCTGACGTTGAAAAAGAAGAAAAGCAAGAAGGATATACAAGGAAGTTTTGGTACGTGTTAACAAAATGGTTAAAGGGCAGAAGATAAGTGATAGAATTAAAAATTTAATCAATATATAAAAATGTATACGAGTCTTTAATTGCATTATATGAAAAACAAATTTCGGAAAATTAGGCCACTTTATAACGAATTTTATAATATTTATTGAGAAAGGAAGTAATTTATACGTATTCCATTGGAATCATTTAAAGATCTCTACATCGTTGAATTCTGTATTCACATTGTGTTCTTCTTGTCATAATGCTGAATTCACATTTTTACGTGTTTTCGTTTTCTTTTCATGTGTTTGCATTGGAAATATTGTTGCTGATTCTAAAGACATTTTTATTTCATTATTTAAACAATATTCTCTCCTTTTTTAGTATTTACAATATGACTAGTAAATTTAATTACTCAAGTACGAAAATGTGATACAACATTTGAAGCGTTGACATGAAATGTAATATATCGAATCGAATTCCTATATGCAACATAATTTTTCTGTCATATTAGATTACGAAAACAAAATTTATTAGGTCTATAGATGTTGTCCCTTTGAGTATATTATTAGAAAAGCTGTTCTTGGTCTCAAGCGATTTTCACGAATGCATGTGACGAAAGTTTTTTTAAAAGAATATATATGTTATAATTGGCACTATTTTACACTATATTAGTTTCTGCGATCCTGTTTATTATTGTAGGCAAGAAATGATTTGTAATTGTCTGTAAATAGCTATGTCATTTATTGGCACAATGTAAAAATGTTTATACAATTGATTCCCAGCTTCTAAATCAGATTGCTACATTATTCAAACTTCACGTATGTATAAAACCCTTATATAAAAGATCTGATGTACGTCTAGGATTTGGTGG
>OZ024742.1:280235952-280320952 GCA_964016885.1 Eledone cirrhosa | reverse complement strand
CTTGACCCAGGACTGCAGCTCGGTCAGCGAGACGAGTCGTGGGAAGGCTCGCCTCACAAACGGGGCCCACACCGGTTGTCCGGTGAGGAATACGTAGAGATGCCGCAGCCTGAGCGCGTGTTTGCGCATCGTCAACCACGGCATCCCCAGCCCTCCGTTAGAAGGGTGTTGGCAGCAGATGGATCTTCTTACCAAAGGAGCCCGCCTCTTCCAAAGGAATCGGAAGAGGGCGCGCTCCATTTTGGCGAGCGTTTTGGCTGGACAAGGCACGACGGTCAAGCGGTAGTAGATGGCGGACGCTATAAAAGTGTTCGCCACCTCCGCTCGACCTTTCAAGGATAGTTTGCACTCGGCCCACTTCTGGGTGAGTGCAAACACCTTGGCCGTCACTTCGTTCCAGTTCTTCTCCACCTGGAGGTCCGGACCAAACCAGACCCCGAGCAGCTTTACCGGTCCTTCCGTCCAGCGTCCGACGACGCCATCGGAAGGCATCGGTCTGCCTCTCCACGATCCGAGTTGCAAACCGATGGACTTGTCCCGGTTCAGCTTCGCTCCTGTGAGACTTTCGTATTCCTTTAGTAAGGTGCCGACTTCCTCGATTTGCGAGGCGCTCGACACCATTACTGTCACGTCGTCGGCGTAGGCCGACGCCGCTTTCCGCAGTCCCGGTTCCAGAGGGATGCCCTGCAATAGCTCCAGCTTCCGCAGTAGTGGCTCGAGAGTCAGTACGTACAGAAGGGAGGAGAGAGGGCATCCCTGTCGAATGGATCACGTAATATGGAACGGCTCCGAGAGGTAACCGTTCACCTTGACCCTTGAGCAGATGTTGCTGTTGTGCATTGCAGCAATCCAGCCCCTGAACACGGGTCCGAAGCCTGCCGCCTCGAGCACCGCATCCAGGTAACGATGGTCAACCCTATCGAAAGCCTTAGACTGATCCAAGTTGATCAGGGCCCCACCGAAGCCGGGTTTACACCCTACCCTCTCTATGATGTATCGCATGAGGTGGAGGTTGTCGTGTATGGACCTGGTCGGGATCGCGCATGTCTGCGCTTCTCCCACCAGGTTCTCGACGACAAGCGCCAGCCTCTTTGCCAACACCTTGGCCAAAATCTGTAACTCTGTGTTTAGCAGAGTTATGGGCCGGAAGTTGCCTATGTCATCCCCCTTATTCTCGTCCTTCCTGATTAGTGTGACCACGCCCCCGGTTACAGAACTGGGAATTCTCCCGTTCTGTTGCCAGTTGCAGTAGACCGCTTCCAGGAGACCGGAGAATAAGTCCGGCATTGCTACGTAAAATTCTTAGGGTAGACCGTCGAGACCTGGAGATTTGCGTTTGCCGCATTGGCTCAGCGCGTCCCCTATCTCAGTGGCTGAAATCGGCTTTTCGCAGAACTTCGCCTCACTGTCCGAGAGTCGCGGTAGGCCGTCGAGGTATGGACCGAAATCCATAGCCTCTCCCGGCGCGCCGCTCCCCCCGAACAGCCGAGCAAAGTGCCGCTGAAAAGCCGCACACATCTGCTTCGGCTCACGTATCACGCGTCCGTTTTGGTCCTTCAAAGACCGAATCGTGGACTTGTTGCCACTTTTTGCCTCCGTCACCCGGGCCCAGCTAACAGCTTTGGCTCCCTCGTTTCCCAGAGCACGTATTTTGCTTCTGACAACGCAGCCCTCGTGCTTTGCGTCGAAGAACTGGTCCAAGGCCGTTCTCGTTGCTAGCACGCTGGCTACGTTGCCACTTCTAATTGCCTCTTCTACTTTATCTACCAGTTCCTTCTCGGTTCTATTTCTATCTAACGCTAATTCTTTACTAAAAACTATCGAGTCTAATCTAACTGCCCTCTTGAGAGAGTACCACCATCTGTTGTTGACAATGGCCCCTGTCAAGTGCTGTTTAACTAAAGTGCTAATCCGTCTACTGTAGGCTTTGCTTGTCGGTAACGACAAGTTCAGCTTCCAGTAGCCGGGTCCTTGTCTATGGGTTCTATCAAGGTTGGCCATGCAGGTCACTAGTTTGTGATCTGAATAGGCAACCATGAACATTTGTGGACAGCTTAACATGTCCCTATCCTTATTTCTAACTAGAACCCTATCTAGGTACGATCTAGATGTTCCGCTACGATTACTCCACGTCCACATTGGCGCAGTCGGAAAATCTAGTCGATATCTATCGGCCAGGTCAAATCGGTCGATTAACTGTTTGAGGCTGTTACACCCCCCTTTGTCGGGACATGCTCCCACATAGTCCCAACGTGCATCTAGGATTCCATTCCAGTCCCCCACTAAAAGCAAGGAGCGGGACGTTCCCAGAAAAGTCTCTAGACGTTTGAAGAAGTCTGGCCGCGGTGTCCCGGATGGGGCATATGCGGCCACCAGCCTGAAGGCTCCACCTTCACTACCGTCAACGTCTAGGACCACCAGTCGACCCTCCGGGTCCAGATGTACCGTCTGTGTTACGAGGCCCAGGTGTTTCCGCAGCAAAACGGCAACTCCGCCCCCACCCCCCGGTTGACAGAGAGATGCGTAGATTTCAAAGTCATCGAAGATGGGGGCCAGCTGTCGCTCGCCGTGGATCCTGGACTCGCAAATGGCTACCACATCCAAACTGTGTGACCTGAGGTCGTTTAAGAGTTTGCCCTGTTTCCAGGGCATCCCCAGGCCGCGTACGTTCACACATCCAACTCTTATATTGGCCATGTTGGTGCTGAAAAGTTAAAAGAGGAAAAGAGATCATTCACCCTTCGCCTCCTGGGGACCAGGCCGCACGATTTCCATGGGAGTGTTGGAGAGGTTGTCTGGATGGGTGGTGGTTTCCGGCGGGGTGGGGACGCAGATGTTTGGTGGGGTGGGGTCTGGTGGAATGGTGGTGTCTGGGGTGGAGAGGTATTTGAGAAGGACGCGGTTGAGTGGTTTCACGCAGGAATTCCCCACATCCTTCTCAAATGTTTCTTTTAGGGACCTATAAGTTTGTATAGGGACACTAATCAGTTTTAGGTTCATTTTTTTGCTATTTTTTATAGAGTGGGCGAAAGTTTTCCCTTCGGTGAAAACCGAAGGGTCGTTCGTAATGGTCTCCATTAGTGTTTTGTTTTCAGTGTTTATGTAAGTGTAAGTGTAATTTTCTTGTGTTGTGTTTGTTTTTGTCTGTAGTTCTTGTGTGTGCTTTCGTTTTGTTGTAGGTATTTTGTTTTCAGGAGGTGGGGGTTTTGTTTGTGATATTTTTGTTGTTTGTGTTGGTGGTTGTATGTTTGTGGTAGTGTTTGCTGGTTTTTTGCTTTTGTGATGTCTTTTCTTTCTTTTCGAGCGATGGGGTTCTCCCTCGTCTTCACTGGGTGATGGCGAGATAGCCTCATCTGTTGTATCGTCTGTGTGATTGGGGAGGGGTATGTCTTGGGGAGATGTTGTGTCTGTATGTGATTTTGCAGTGGTTTTAGGTGGAGTGAGGTTGGGTGGGACTGTGTTTGTTGTGGTTATTTTTGTGTGTTGGTGTTGTTGTTGTAGTGGTGGTGTTGGTGGTTGTGTTGTTTTGATGGGTGTTGGCAGAAGAGCCTTTTTTTGGTTCATTAGTTTAGGACAGGAAGCCCTCAGGTGACCCCTGCTAAAGCAATGGTAACATGAAGGCCGCCTACCCTCAACCGAAAGGTTTATGTAGGTAAGTCCGTCCAGGAGTACACGCTGTGGGATCATAGCTATTCGCTCTGGGCTCATTTGCACCAGAACTTCAATGCTAGTCCCATTGAATACATCTCTGGGGGACTTGCCTACTGACAGTATTCTGTCTTCATCAAAATTGATGAAGCCGCACAGTATCCACCATATGTTCACCTTTGGTGTGACACTTGTGATTCTGATCTTTTGTGTCCTTTTTCCCATGTATGTAGGGAAAAAGGTGTACAGGTTGGATACAATTGGCGACACAGAGTAATTTTGGGCCGTCAATTGATCCTTCATCAGTACCGAAATACTCCCAAAAAGTTTGCTTCTTTGAATGAATGCAATATCATTCATTGAATCTTTGAAAACCAGTTCAATATCTTTCTGTGACAATTGGACTGGTTTTCGGGTAGAATTGGAAACTGTCCTAAAAACTATCGTTTTGAGAGCAGTTTCCTTGCGAATTTCTACCGGAGAATTGATGTTGAAAGCACCATTTTTTTCGAAGGTGACATATCTCTTAGCGTCCTTTAAAAGGTGTTCAGCATTTGTTATGTCGAGATATATCAATTGTTCTTTCTTTTGAACTTTCTCCGCAAAGGAGATTTTTGGTTTCTTTGTGGAATCCGTATTGGTGGTGTTGTCATTATTGTTGTTATTCTTGTTGTTATTCTTGTTGTCACCGATGTTGGTATCATCCGTATTTTCCTTGGTGTTGTTGTTGTCTTTGATGCTGGTGTTATTGGCGTTGTCTTTATTTTTTTCTTTGTTGTTGTTATCATTGTTGCTTTTATCATCATTATTGGTTTTGCTGTTATTTTTGTTGTCATTGAGCTGTTTGGTGTCATTTGTGTTGTTTGGATGTGAATTCGTTTTTTTATTTTCATTTTGTCTTTCCATCTCTATAGTATCTAGTGAAGAAGACGTTGTTGACTGCGAGCTTTGTAGTCTTACCGCCTCTCCACCACCATTATCGTTGGACGCAGCGTTCATAACGTAATCAAAATTTTACAATATTTTTTCCAAGATTCGATGGAGAAAAATTTTTTAAATGGATATTCCGCCCCTGAAGGGGCGAAAATGAGTTGACCCACCACCTGAAGGTCCAGACGGGTGGTCAAGTTACACAATGATATAAAATTGAACTAAAAACTCACGTTTTTTCCTTACATAAATTAACGGAAACTTCTCCGCGAAGTGACACACGACTGATAGAGAGATAGATAGATAGATAGATAGATAGATAGATAGATAGATAAAGAGAGAGAGAGAGGGAGAGCGAGAGAGAGAGAGAGAGAGAGAGAGAGAGAAAGAAAGAGAGAGAAATAGAGAGAGAGAGAGAGAAAAAGAGAGAGAGAGAAAAAAAAGAGAGAGAGAAAGAGAGAGGGAGGGAGAGAGAGAGAGAGAGAGAGAGAGAGAGAGAGAGAGAGAGAGATAGAGAGAGAGAGAGAGAGAGAAGAGAGAGAGAGAGAGTGTGTGTGTTTGTGTGAGTTTCATTTCTTGTGTTTTACGGAGATGCAACCATAGTCAACGGAGCCATCTTATGTATGAATGTATGTAAATGGATGGAGGTACGTACGTTTGTATGCATATATATATATATATATATATATATATATATATATATATATATATATATATATATATATATATATATATATATATGTGTGTGTGTGTGTGTGTGTGTGTGTGTGTGTGTGTGTGTGTGTTATAAGGCGCTGATACGTGTCTGGGTCACCGCTATGTTACTATACTGTCTTTAGCCGTCCTTGTCCTTCTTTGGTAGGTCATTGATGAATGAGGTCTTTGTGCCCGTTGCCCTCATTTTTATTTATTGTCGCAATATATACTCATCTGAGATTTGAGACACCAGAATGTCAAGTTGGTTTTTGAAAAAAATTATTTTTAGTTGCATATTAGAGAGCTTGGTGTTCTTGAACTAGAACTCCTTACGCATGATGGGGCCTTTGAGAAATTTGGCTATACTCAAAGAAGTCTTGTTCCGGAGTAGTGCATGCTCTGAGAGGCTAAAATCTGTCGCTAAACATTCTGGGATCCTTCATATATATATACTTCACTACGTGTGTTTCCCCTCATTGCTCCAGCTAGTAAAACAATCCTTAAATATTATTCGGTGAAGGGTGAATTCACTTTCATACAAAAGAAAGCTGGAAACGATCCCTAGTCATTTACGTAATTTGCAGAGAAACAAATATTGATAAAATGTTCAAACCGTAATGAAAAATATAAACACTAACATCCGATTCCATATTGAGATCAGTGACGAAAAACTCCCATTCATAGATATGCCAGCAATAAAAGAATATACAAAATCTTATATATATTTCAAATCTCCAAAACCCCGACAATAACACCATTTACACCATCTGATTCAAAACACATTCGGATCGATATATCATCCAATTAATCTAGACGAATTTACACAATACTCTCAAATCGAACAACAATAGATCACATACTCGAAGGGGTAAAAAAAATACGCAGCATGAGAAATGATCTTCTCAATTTATTCAAGAAGAGTACTAAAAAATCAAGGCAAATTAGCTCACATGAATTCCGAGAAACAAGAACGAATAGAATAAGAAAAGTGAAAAAAAGATTATGCCATATATTTTGACATTTAATCCAAACAACTCTGAAATCGATGCACTTATACTCTCATTCAGAAGATCAACTGGAAACTATAGTAGAAGACATATGCTGAAAGTGTCAGGCAGTGGAATTGAAAACGAAAACTCATGATAACGAAGCGAACTCCCTAACCACATAAAGATGCTCGCACATATACACGTTTTTTCAAGAAAGTCTAATATCTAGCGATATGTAAATAATTGTTTATACTTTTACCACAAATCTAGCAATTATCCCAGTGCATTACTGGTGCTTTATTTTACCGACTCCGTAAGGATGAAAGGCAAAGTTAACCTCAGCGGGATTTGAACTCAGAACATAAATGGCCATAACTCTTTGCTTCAAAGCATGGTGTCTGACGCTCTACCGATAGTTCCGATCTAGGATCTTTTAGCAGATGTAAAATGTGAATTTAGAACAATAATACTAAAAACCAGAAATATGCTGACTTAAGTTTACTTTTGCCAAATTTGAAAAATGGTGAGGTAACAATACAAATTGACTGAAAAATGCATGTTGTCTGATGCTTTTGGTTTAACATCGTATGATATGAATTTTGTATTGGGAAATCGCTAAACAAATGGTTACATTGCCTAAACAGAAAACTAAGAACTAACAACTTTCAACCACTACATTATACTCCATATTGATGAGGAATAACTTTGACAGGCCGATCCACTAGTTGAGAGCTATATGTTATAATGTCTATGATATTCTTATTTACATCCTTTTGCTCTTTATGAGGCATTCGAAGACGTTTGGTGAGCCAGGCCTTTTTCTGCCACTGCTTCCACCACAGATCTCAACTAGATCTTGATAGATCTGCCTTGTTTCCTATTCCATCCTTCTGACTTCTATTTAAATGAGGCCAAAACTGCTGTCTTTGTGGCTATGTGAAGCAGTTTTGTTACATTATAAATTATGGTCCTTTCCGAAACAATCAATCAAAACTTTTCTTCTCCCAAATGTTTAAATTTGGAGGACATTGCGTATTTTCTAGACGACAGCGGATGAGAAGAAAATATGGCTACCAGCTATGCATTAATGCTCGCCTTAACAGATGCACAGTAAGAAAAATATAATTATATTCTGTGGTTATTAGAAATGTTCATTTCAAGATTCTTTCGACAAATAATCTATTACATAACTAAGCACAAACGTGTCAAACATATTTTATTCCGTTTCGTCTGCAATAAATGCCTCCAAACATATTCTAGTCTCTCTCTCTCTCTCTTTCTCTCTCTCTCCCTCTCTCACTCTCTCTCTCTCCTCTCTCTCTCTCTCTCTCTCTCTCTCTCTCTCTCTCTCTCTCTCTCTCTCATATGTATATGTATATATAATAGTTTCTATATTTAGATGTTCTCACGATTTATTAAGCATTTTCTAAGCAATCAATTAATAAATCAATGTAGTGTCTATGGATGTATGCATGATGAATGTATGTATATATATATATATAATATATATATATACATACATTCATCATGCATACATTCATAGACATTACATTGATTTATATATATGTATATTGATATATATATATGTATATATATATGTATATATATATATATATATATATATATATATATATATATATATATATATATATATATATATATATATATATATATATATATATGTATATATATATATGTATATGTATATATGTATATATATATGTATGTGTATATATATATGTATGTACATATATACGTATACACATTTTGGGGGACACCCTTTATATAAAGATATATATATATATATATATATATATATATATATATATATATATATATCATTTATATATATATATATATATATTGCGTAGACATATATATATATATATATATATATATATATATATATATATAGAGAGAGAGAGAGAGAGAGAGAGAGAGAGAGAGAGATTGAGTGAGAGAGGGAGTGAGAGAGAGGCATGTCTACGCAATTCACTGCCGCGCGTGTCTACTACAATGATTTTCTCAAAACATTTTTTTTATTTTTATGCATCTTATTGCTCAATACATCGTCAATTATAGCTTTCCGTCTAATTATTTTACCCAATATCCCCACCCTGATTTCCACCGTCACCATCGTCATCGTCACAATCATACCCTTACCTACCTTTTTATTACATCATACCTATACACCGGTGAACACTACAGATATTATACTATTTTATATTCTATTATGTTATATTATATTGTATTTTATTATATTGTATAATACAAAACGGTTCCATCATTGTATACGTATGTTAAAACACATTGCATAATATACATTTTAGAGAACGATTGATTGGCATGCTTTATATAATAGCCAAATTACTACGATGATCAACCTAAATTCTTGAATAATAAAAAGATTGCACTCTACTCCGTTATATTTCCATCCAGTGGCTGATGAAAGCATTAATCTTGGTTTACCTTGTGTACGCTGTAATAGTTTTCCCCTTGGTCAGGAGATTTTCCATACAAATTGATACCTACGCAATACAGATTCATTATATATACCAAATTATGGAGATGCGTTATAGTACTGGGCAAAATGTCTTGAGATATTTCATTACGGTTTATTACATTCTGACTAGAAATGCCGCTGGGGTGAATTTTGCTTTTAATCCTTCTTGTGGTCGATAAAATTTAGTATAAGACAAGTACGGCAATTGATGATATTTCCTGTCCTTGCGCGTTTTTTTCAGAAATCATTATGTATTCCTAAATATAACCGTATGGGATGGACACGACCGGAACGCTTTTAAGCAAATGTTTGCTATAGCTAGCGTTACCTATAGGTAAGCAACAACGATAATACTTTCTTGATACCACAGCAGCACAACGCTTATAGCTAACAGCACATTACTTCTGTATATACTATGGCTGCTACTTGCAATAGAGTATTGAAGACTAGTATGTGACATGCTTTCACTGAGGGTATATAGGCGCATATGTAGACACCTCAACCCATTTACCTTTCATATACCGAAACATGACTGATGATTTGTGTATCAAACTTAAAAGGTTAATATGCAAATTCACACTCAGCATGATTTTGCACTCAGAGGTCAGAGACAAGGAACAATTATTCAACGCCTTAAGGACTCTACAAAATCGAATATTTCATATGATTTCATCTATAAAGTTCCATATACCACGTGTTAGTATGTGTGTAGCTTTGTGTGTTTGCCTTTAGAACGTGTGGGGCGAGAGGGGGGTGGTGGACAATGAGAAAGAGACCTTTCTTTATGGAGCCAATCGGTTGTTTTGTTGGTGATTTTTATTGGTGGTGGTTCAGCCGCTCATACTGGTGATTTTGTTGATCTTGTTGGTGCCGTCGTTGTTGCTGCTGTTGTTGCTATTGCTGCTGCTGCTACTGCTGCGGGTGTCATTCTTTGTTGTTTTTGTTGTTGCTGTGGCTTTTGAGGGCCTGGTGTGGACAGCAAGGGTGTTCTGTGATTTCCTGTCTTATTAAACCAAAACGCTCTTAAGTGACCCGTTTCTCGCTGAGATGACAAAGGGATTCGTTACCCTCAATGACAACGTTTAGCGCCACGCCATCCGGTAGCTAAATGAGCTCAGTGATGTTTTCCATTTTTTTGCATTTTATATATAACAGAATTTCCAAATTCCCAACTAACGTTAAATCTGGGTGCACCTGACTTCCAAGAGTGTGTCGCTAAACTTTCTTACCACACTTGCCAATATCCATCAGACGTCCAAAGCTGGTGAGATACCTCTGATTACGTCCCTTACAGTTGTTCCTATGCACGTAGGATATAACACCTATTTGTCTGTCCGAACGGGGATTAAATAATGCTTGACGACCACTGCTTCGGTTTGGATGAGTATTGAAATGACCGCCTATTGTTTTGCTCTGGCAATATGCTCTTTCAAACTAACCTTGAGCTCCTACGCCTGGCAGTTTCGATATCATCGCAATCTTTCTGTAAGGTAGGGTGTTTTCTTTTGTCGACAACACGTTTGGCTGGACGGCTATATACGCGTTTGTATTTTGCCGCTTGATATCTCGGCTGGCTTTTTTAAACAACAGGACACCTGAAAAATAATGATGTCCTACCCTAACGAAATCTCTCGATCGCTCTGTTGATCAGAGATCCAGTAGTTCCAAGTTATTCAGCCACCTATACTCTGATGTATCACATGGGGTGGAGGTTGTTGTGAAAGGATCTGTTTGGGATGGTGCAGAACACTGACCACAACCACCATCCTCGTCACTAAAACCTTAGCCGAAAATTTAAACTGTGCATTTAGCAGGATTATGGACCTAAAATGATCAATATGTTTACCTTTTTTCTGGTCCTTTCTGAGCAGTACCGCCGTTCCTCAACCCACAGCATAGGAAATTTTCCCGTTCTGCTGCCTGTTGCATTTGACGTCTACCAAGAGGTCACCGAACAAGCTTGGCATGTAAACGTACATTTCGTAGAGCATACCATTCAAATCAAGCGATTTCTGTCATCGCCTCCCGTATCTCAGCAGCAGTTATCGGCCTTTCGCAACACTCTATCACTGTGGTCATGAGCCGCCACCCAATGATCATGACTATAACTAATTATATAGCGAATTAGCGAAGTCGTTTGCGAATCAGATTAACATGATTAGTGGTATTTGTTCTGGTTCACTGTGCTCCGTGTCCAAATTACACCGATCTCCACTCTGACTTTCTCAACAAATATTATACCAGTCCTGTATTAGGTTCTATTATTCTTCGTCTATCTCTCTATATTAGATTATTTCCTTTCTCATTCTCTCTTCGACTGTATTTCGGCCTAGAGAGAAATGCGCTCTACCAGGTTTAAAATGCCCAAGAAAGGCCGTGTGGATCCATGAGGTCTTAAGGGTCCTTTATTTTTATAATATTATTATTAATAGTAATGAGAGTAGTAGTGGGAATATGGTTTAAATGGTGATTATGCTCTTTGTTATTGATCACTGAATACATGAATGGAATTAGATCTTCTGTTTCAATGAAAACAAGGATATATTGTTTTATTCGAATTAAAGAAATTAGCGGAAATATATTCGGTCTAAGGTTTTAAAATATGAACATATCTATTATATTGAGAGTTTGCTATATAAATATGTATATATATATATATATATATATATATATATATATATATATATATATATATATATATATATATATATATATATATATATATATATATATATACATACATATGTATATATATATATATATATATGTATACTTATATATATATATATATATATATATATATATATATATATATATATATATATATATATATATATATATATATATATATATATGTATACTTATATATATATATATGTATATATATATATGTTTAGGCTATATATATATACTTTTCATAATACACATCACAAACACACGCGCACATACATACATATATATAAATAATATATATATATATATATATATATATATATATATATATATATATATATATATATATATATATATATATATATATATATATATATATATATATATTGATCAATGTCGTTGAACATTTCAGCTAAGACATCCGTCAAAATCAGGGTATATATCGATATAATTGCTAAAACAACTATTTTTAAACGACAGAATGTGATAAAGAATTTAATAAAAGAATTGCACTATAACTAGTTCCATCAATAAATACAACATTAAAATCTACCAATAATTTATCTGATCATTACCTCCCCCTCAAACTTCAATTAAATTGCTATTTTCTGATGCTTAGAAATTTACTTCCAATCTTACTACAGAGCAAGACAAAACACTGTGTAAGAATTAATAGAAAAAAATTCCATTGATTTATCTCGTATATATTTCACGTCTTTGCAGTTTTTTTTTTTATCAAAATATATAAATACGTATATATGAGATTAGAAGTGTGCGCATGCCCATCAATTACAGTGAAAATAGTATATCACTATAAATTGTAGCTGAGAAAAAACTGTGTATATAGACACACACACACACACACACACACACACACACACACACACACACACACACACACACACACACACACACACACGCGCGCGCACACACACACACACACACACACACACACACACACAAAGAGTGACATGGTCGGCTGTACAAGAAGGTTTTTATTTACAGTGTTAACAATTGTTTCATTGATCAGGCAAAGCCTAAAGGTCGCTGATCACTCGAAATTGCGTCACTCGACCTTAAATACAGTGCGTGTCTCTGATCAAATCATCAGAATACTGGTATTTATAGATACATCGCAGAATCAAGTGAATGAAAACATTAATATGAAAAAAAAATGATTACGGAAATAATAATGAAAAAATAAGTATAGAGTACTCACAGCCTCTAACTGGATTACCTAAAACGATAATTTCTTATCCCATATATATATATATATATATATATATATATATATATATATATATATATATATACAATATTAATAAATGTAAACTATATTTATAAAACCATATTTATTTCATTATACATATTTCAGGGATACCAAATTAAATTATGGTATGCCTTCATCAGACAAAATACAATATATAACAGTTTTACACATAAGCTTTGACGTACCCTTTTAAAGTGCGACCATTATTTTTGGAAGCCATCTGGATAGTGAATTGTTTATATTATTTTAATAAGTCTTACTGTTAAGGACAATTAGGAAAAGAAGGAGAGAAAGAAAAAAGACGGAGAGAGAGAAAAAAGAAAAAGAAAACACGTGGAGAAATATCGGAGAGAGAGAAATGCATGGAGAAAAAAGGAAGAGATAAATAAAGACAGGGGGAAAGAAAGAAAAAAGAAAAAAGGAAGGAACAAGATAAACAGCGGAAAGCAACAGAGAGATATCAAATCAACAGACAGATAGAAAGACTCAAGAGAGAGAAATAATATATAGAGAGAGGGGGAGATAATGGAAACTTTACGTCATGTCATATTAAGTTGAGTTAACAATTTATATGAAATGAATAATAAAAATATAAATATTAATATTCATGAATGGGACATAAATATATAATATGAGAAATTAAACATTGTTTAATAATGATTATATGTTTAGTTTAAAAATTGAGATCAATATACTAAAATTTGAGTTTAAGCATCCAAAATGTACACATTGCTAGAGAAACCACTATCTTACGGCAAAGATACACAAATATATATACATATCTATATATATATATATATATATATATATATACGCACATCCTGAAAATAGAAATTATATCTACTCAAGCCTACAGTATAGACATACAAAACACAAATGATTTCTCTTAATCAATGCTATACATTCCTTGTGTTATAAAAAATTCACAGTATATATACATAAATATATACGATTAACATTCATGCCTTCATATATACGATTACCATTCATGCATTTAACATTCTGTTAAAATTATGCATATCTGCAATCAAAACTGTGTGGGTAGGCATGCACACACATAACTCTCACCCACACACATACATATACATATATATATATACACATATGTATAAATAAATATTTGCGTGCGTCTTCACCAATTGTTAGACCCACATCACTCATGTACACATACAGACAGATATACAATCATAAAAAAAACATATAACACTTTTATATGCATGTTAATACACACATACATATTTGTATAGAGATAATCAAATATCAATATATTACTAAAGGATTATACTTTGGAAATATAATTATAACAATATACATTTAAAATACCAAAGGATTATATTTTGGAAATACAATTATATCAGTATAGTCTAAAGGACAAACGAATTCTAGAAATATCAAAACACTAAATATCTTTAAAACACTATAGAGTATCTTAAGTTAAAATAATATGTTTCATATATATTTAGTATAGAAATTTATCCTACGTATCTTTCAATCAAGATATTGAAAGGGTAGACTTATGAAAATTATGAGAAGCTATCAGAATCAAAACAAACCTAATAAATAAAAATAAAAATAAAAATAAAAATAAAAAAAAAAATTAAAAAAAAATAAAAATAAAAATAAAAATAAAAATAAAAAAAAAAATAAAAAAAAAATAAAAAAAAAAAATAAAAAATAAAAATAAAAATAAAAATAAAAATAAAAATAAAAATAAAAATACAAATAAAAATAAAAATAAAAATAAAAATAAAAATAAAAATAAAAATAAAAATAAAAATAAAAATAAAAATAAAAATAAAAATAAAAATAAAAATAAAAATAAAAATAAAAATAAATTTAAAAATAAAAATAAAAATAAAATTAAAAATAAAAATAAAAATAAAAATAAATATAAAAATAAAAATAAAAATAAAAATAAAAATAAAAATAAAAATAAAAATAAAAATAAAAATAAAAATAAAAATAAAAATAAAAATAAAAATAAAAATAAAAATAAAATAAAAATAAAAGTTAAATAAATATTATATCAATATAATTAAAAAATTTAAAAATTTAAATATTTAAAAAATTTAAAAATTTAAAAATTTTTAAAAACCCAATGACTACAGATATCCTTATATTTAGTATAGAAATTTATCTTACGTATATTTTATTTAAGACATTGGAAGTATAGACATTTTAGAGTAGTTTATTATATCTATGTTTATATTTAGGAAGAAAATTTAAAAAGAAAAAGGTGAAGGAATCTAATGATTTATCAACAGGTTTCATATATTAACTAAATTATATTAATTAATTATACTACATTTTAAATTTATATTTATATTTAAACGTTGAGTTCAATCTATGTCTGTAGCAACTGAATAAATTATTCCTTAAATTAAGGGAAATTTTGGACTTTAATATAAAGAATATTTCTTCAATACAAAGATCACAATTTTCTGAAGAGGAATTAAAAGGAGTAGCATCTGAAATAATATTCCAAGTCATCGAATATTTAACATTATCTCGTTTAGGTCCCATAGTAGGCTAGATAGCGAAGTTGAAGATTTTTTGTATGGATCTGTGAAATAATTTTTATGATTATTGAAGCGAAATTTAAATTCTGTAGTTTTGATTGCAGATTTGCATAATTTTAACAGAATGTTAAATGCATGAATGGTAATCGTATATATGAAGGCATGAATGTTAATCGTATATATTTATGTATATATTCTGTGAATTTTTTATAACCCAAGGAATGTATAGCAGTGATAGAGAGAAATCATTTGTTTTGTATGTCTATATTGTAGGCTTGAGTAGATATAATTTCTATTTTCAGGATGTGCGTATATATATATATATATCTATATATATATATTTGTGTATCTTTGCCGTAAGATAGTGGTTTCTCTAGCAATGTGTACATTTTGGATGCTTAAACTCAAATTTTAGTATATTGATCTCAATTTTTAAACTAAACATATAATCATTATTAAACAATGTTTAATTTCTCATATTATATATTTATGTCCCATTCATGAATATTAATATTTATATTTTTATTATTCATTTCATATAAATTGTTAACTCAACTTAATAAGTTTTCATTATCTCCCCCTTTCTCTATATATTATTTCTCTCTCTTGAGTCTTTCTATCTGTCTGTTGATTTGATATCTCTCTGTTGCTTTCCTCTGTTTTTCTTGTTCCTTCCTTTTTTCTTTTTTCTTTCTTTCCTCCTGTCTTTATTTATCTCTTCCTTTTTTCTCCATGCATTTCTCTCTCTCCGATATTTCTCCACGTTTTTTCTTTTTCTTTTTTCTCTCTCTCCGTCTTTTTTCTTTCTCTCCGTCTTTTTCTAATTGTCCTTAACACTAAGACTTATTAAAATAATATAAACAATTCACTATCCAGATGGCTTCCAAAAATAATGGTCGCACTTTAAAAGGGTACGTCAAAGCTTATTTGTAAAACTGTTATATATTGTATTTTTTCTGATGAAGGCATACCATAATTTAATTTGGTATCCCTGAAATATGTATAATGAAATAAATATGGTTTTATAAATATAGTTTCCATTTATTAATATCGTATATCTACTCCAAATACTTGTCGAGTGCTTTATATCAGTTATAAAAATATTTACTTGTTGTATCCCAACAATTTTAAATAGAACTTTTGCATATATATATATATATATATATATATATATATATATATATATATATATATATATATATATATATATACATACATATATATATATACGAGATATTAACATATGGAGACTATATTTATAAAACCATATTTATTTCATTATACATACTTCAAGGACACCAAGTTAAATTATGGTGTGCTTTCATCAGATAACATATAATATAGATCAGTTTTATAAATAAATATTGACATACCCTTAAAGAATGCGACCATTTCTGTTGGAAGCTCCCGGATAGTGGGGTTATACATTTATTTATACTATTATGCAAATTAGTGTCGGATATTTTAAAATCACAGTAGATTTATAATAAGCCGTTGGGGTATGGAGAGAAGGAAAGAGAAAAAAGAAAAAAAAGAAAAAAGAAAAAAGAAAAAAGAAAAAAGAAAAAAGAAAAAAAAAAAGAAAAAAAAAAGAAGAAAAAAAAGAAGAAAAAAAAGAAAGAAAAAAAGAAAAACGAAAAAAAGAAACAAAGAAAAAAAAAGAAAAAGGCAGCTTTAAGAGGAAAATAAGAAAACGAGAAAAAGAGAAAGAGAGAAAGAGAAGAAAAAAAGAAAAGAGAAAAGAGAAAGCGAAAGAGAAAGAGAAAGCCCTAAGTGATAGGTTGTATTAGCATAACTTTTAAGATGAAGTGAAAAAATAAATAATTTTGGATGAGTAAAGTAAATAAGTAATTAAGCGTGAATGGAAAATACTCGTGAATAGAAAATGAATTTTATGCAGGGTTTAAATATGATTAAAAGATTAGTTTTTCAATTAAATTATCCATCATGTTATTGAGATGTATACATTAAAAGTTGAGATCTATACATTAAAAGTTGAGATCTATATATTATTAAAAATCTATAGTTATAAAATTAAGTTAAACATACTGAGAGTTAAATATTCTATAAACAATTTAAATGTTATACTGAATTTTTTATACATATTCTTATTTTAAAATTATATCTTAAGATATTCTGTAATTTTTTAAAATTATATTTTTTTTTAATTATATTGCTTTAAAGTTATATTGCTTATAATTGTAAGAATATATTTCCAAATCGTAATATAATTCATTTTTATCTTATTTTTTAATATATTACGTATTTTTTTTATATTATGAACTTCAATTATACTATGTACTGTACATCTCTCTCTCTCTCTCTCTCTCTCTCTCTCTCTCTATATATATATATATATATATATATATATATATATATATATATATATATAGGAACCAGTAAGACCCCGACAGCTGAGCTCAAGCCGTTTCGACGGCTAATTCTGGACTCAGAATTCTGAACTCCAGAATTAGCCGTCGAAACGGCTTGAGCTCAGCTGTCGGGGTCTTACTGGTTCCTATTACCCACTCTACTACCTCAAGTATTGAGTACTTTGGTGCGTTATGGTCCACCTGGTTCCTTACCACATTTCCTTCGTTATATATATATATATATATATCCCTCTACCCCAACCATTTTTTAGACACAGCTAACAGATACAGCCAAACAAAATAACACAAGACAGGGAGGAGAGACCGATAGTAACAAAAATTATCAATCTTACTAGTGCAGAACCAACACCCAACCTTATCAACTTACTCTCCAAATGTCTTAAATTCACACCGACCCCACTACGTCCTAACTACTATGAAATGAAGGAAGACATCACAGACTTCTGTAGAAAGTTACGACTTAGTGAACAACTATTCGACCAGTACAATGAGGATGAATCATTAGCCAGAAATAGAAGCAAATATACCCCTTCAAAAGGTAGAAATAAAATCCTGGACGAATTCTGTGACCACATCACAAACTTCCCTTACCAACACTTGCACAGACAAAAACACAAGCCAAACCTCAACAAGAAAGAATGGGAAGAATTAAATAGATTAAAAATCGACAGAACCATTACAATTAAAGAGGCTGATAAAGGGAGTACAGTAGTCCTAATGGAGACAGAATTCTATATCAACTTAGCGCTCTCCACTTTGGAAAACGAAACATACTACGAAAAGGCTGAACACTACAATCAACAGAAAATTATGAGAAACCTAAAAACTCTAATCAACCAATACAAAGAAGGACTCACTAACAAGGAATTCAGCTTCATCACAGACTTCACAAGTAAATCCAGCCTTTTCTACGGTATCCCTAAAGTACATAAAAGCGAATCAATAAGTAAGGCATGCAAGGAAGCCACAGACATAGTCATCAATGTCCCCTCACCCAATGATCTCAAATTAAGACCTATAATAGCAGGCCCCGCTTGCGAAACGCACCGTCTTAGCAACTTCATTGATACCCTTCTCAAACCCTTCCTCAAGCACATCAAAAGCTATATAAGGGACGACCTAGATATGCTCAATCCCCTCCCTAATATGCCACTTTCTGAACAAACCCTACTAGTGACGTTCGATGAAGTCAACCTATACTCCAACATCCCCCACAACCTAGGAATAGAAGCTATCAAATTCTGGCTGGATAATTTCCACAATGAACTCCCACAACGCATCAAAAAAGAATTCGTGATAAAGGGACTCAAATTTATCTTGGAGAACAATTACTTCGTTTTCTATAACAAACCCTACAGGCAGAATCTGGGACCGCTATGGGAACGAAAACAGCCCCCACTTATGCCAACCTAGGCATGGGATACCTGGAAATCACCCTCTACACTAAAGTCCTAAACAAATATTTGGAAACACCCTCCACTTACACATTGAAAGGAACTGGAAGCGATATCTAGATGACTACTTCATCCTTTGGCACGAAAACATCGAAAAACTTAAAGAATTTCACACCCTTATAAATGGGCTCAACACAAATATTAACTTCACGATGGAATACAGCCATCAACAACTCCCCTTCCTCGACATCCTCATTAAGATCCATAACAAAAAAATAGAAACAGACATATACTACAAGCCCACAGACTCCAAGCAATATCTCCCCTTCAACTCTTGCCACCCTAGACACGTTCAAATTAATATTCCCTACAACTTAGCCAAGAGAATCTGTACTATAGTCTCCAATAAAAACATCTGCTACTTACGGCTACAAGAACTAAAGGACACACTCATAGGCAGGGACTACCCTGCATCACTAATTGATAATGGAATCCAACGTGCCCTAAAACTCAGTACCCAGGACCTTAGACACCCTAAATAAATCAACCAAAACTAAAAGCCCTTCCATACATCTCCACACACAACCCCCTCAACAATGAGGCCTTTGACACCATCCTCCAGAACATCCCTGTATTGAAAAAGGACCATAGAATGAACCAAATTCTATGAACACACGATATCATAAAGAGCAAAAGACAATCCAAGTCAATGAAAAACATCTTAACACATGCCAAAGTATTGCCAACCACAACAACGAAACCCACAGTAAAAAAATGCGATAGACCCAACTGAGGCATTTGCATCAACCTAATAGAGGGTTCGGAATTCTATTTCAAAGATGGACAACGTTTTATAGTAGAACACAATTTCACATGTGCATCGGAAAATCTAATATATGTATTAACTTGTTCAGGTTGTCGAGAACAATACATAGGCCAGACCCAAAACAGCCTCCGCCAACGCATGACTGTCCATAGATCCCAAATCAAAATACGGGAATACAGGAAAATACCACTGAGTGAACACATTGATACCTGTGCCGCCCAAAATCATCCCAACTTCAGAATCTTTCCCCTCTACAAATTTAAAGATAATGCCACCCACACCCAGCCTATCAGCGAGGAATCTTACTTCATTAACAAATACGGACCCCGTCTAAATAATTCTCCCTAAGACGAACCCACAACATACACACGTCAACATACATACCTACATCAGCACACATCTCTACCCACATATAAACACAATGACATACGTAAACACACATGCTCTATGGTGCAACACAAAAAAATATATGTGCATATATATATGTATATATATGTATATATGTATATATATATATATATATATATATATATATATATATATATAGTGAATATATGTATGTGTATATATATATAGTGAATATCATTTCACAACTTTTACTGTTAAGATTTTTGATGTTCTATTAAGAGAACCGATTTTACTGAAAAAATCGAATAAAGTACACCATTTTACCAGGGGGAAAAAATACTGGTCCACCCACACACACACACACCTACACACACACACACATATATACACACACACATACACACGCGTACATCAACATACAAAGAGACTTATATATACACACACACACACGGACTTCTCCGTATAAGACAAAAGCTGAAAAATATCTTTTGACATGCTAAAATACCCCCCATTGCTTTCAGACATATTCTTACTGACCATCCCTGCCACCACGAATTACTCTGCTATACACACACACACACACACACACTTATCTTAATAGCCATTTGACACACATCGCTGCTAACCATTATCACAACATCGAACACCTTACTAATACTACTAATACTACTAATACTACTACTACTACACACACACACACACACACACACACACACACACACACATATTTGTTGTGAAAGAGTAATTTCTCAATCTTGGCGCAAAACCAATTTTTTATTCACATGACCTCTACCGACCAATCAAAATTGTTTTGACCACAAGAATTTTTGCTGGAGCCACTTTTTCAACATAAAAACAGTCTTGGCGCAAAATCAATTTTTTACATTCACATGACCTCTACCGACCAATCAAAATTGTTTTGACCACAAGAATTTTTGCCACACCAAAGTAACGCTGGAGCCACTTTTTTAACATAAAAACAGGTAGAATTCCCAAAACTAATCAGATCAGAGAAAACAGCACGGACACTCTATCTCAAAATTATTTTTGAAAAGCATTTAGAAATGCGCAACCAGTAAAAACTTAAAAACTTAAAACCACAACTGAATACTAACCCATACAATCACTAATACTCTTTTATTCCTAATTAAACCATTTTTCAACTGTGAACAATTTGTCAGCATTTTCTATTCCGTTTACCAATATATAATAACTTGTGTGTCACACCTCTATTCTTTTAACTATATATATATATATATATATATATATATATATATATATATATTTATATATATATGATGCATATCTACCTGTATGTGTATCTACGTCTATGTGTATATATGTGCGAGTTGTGTGTATATATATATATATATATATGTATATATATATATATATATATATATATATATATATATATATATATATATGCATACAATTCAAATGCACTAGATTATAGGGGTTTCCTTGAGGATCGTGATAAACAAACTTATATAATAACAGTCACGACTACATAACAGGTGGATTTACTAAATATAAAATTTATAATATAAGGTTTGTATTATAACATAAGGTTTCTATAATCTTAAATTTCCTTTGTTATCTTGACATTTTAACATTTAATATAGGTAAATAACTTAATTTCCTTCACGCTGTTTTTCTATTACATAGAAATGTTTTTCTCTGTGTTTTTTTTTCTATGGTTTCTCAGAAAATTATATAAGTTTAAGAAAATTCCTATATCTTATACATAAAAAGTCCTTTATCTATGTGTATGGTATGTGTATGTATATATATATATATATATATATATATATATATTTATATGTATGTGTATGTATATGTGCGTACGTATATATATGAATATATTCTTTTAATAATATATGGCTTTTAATAATATATAGATTTTTAATTATATATAGATCTCAACTTTTAATGTATCCATTTGATGGACAATTTAATTGATAAACTAAACATTTACTCATATTTAAACACTGGTTAAAATTCATTTTCCATTCACGAATATTTTCCATTCACGCTTATTTACTTATTTACTTTACTCATCAAAAAATATTTATTTTTTCACTTCATCTTAAAAGTTATGCCAATACAACAACCTATCACTTAGGGCTTTCTCTTTCTCTTTCGCTTTCTCTTTTCTCTTTTCTTTTTTGCCTCTCTTTCTCTCTTTCTCTTTTTCTTGTTTTCTTATTTTCCTCTTAAAGCTGCTTTTTTCTTTCTTTTTTCTTTTTTTTCTCTTTCCCTCTCTCCATACCCCAACGTCTTATTTTAAATCTACTGTGATTTAAAAATATCCCACACTAATTTGCATAATAGTATGAATAAATTTATAACCCCACTATCCGGGAGCTTCCAACAGAAATGGTCGCATTCTTTAAGGGTATGTCAATATTTATTGATAAAACTGATTTATATTAGATTTTATCTGATGAAAGCACACCATAATTTAACTTGGTGTCCTTGAAATATGTATAATGAAATAAATATGGTTTTATAAATATAGTTTCCATTTGTTAATATATCGTATTTTTACTCCAATAATTTGTTGAGTGCTTTATATCAGTTATAAAAATATTTGCTTGTTGTATCCCAATAATTTAAATAGAACTTCTACATTTATATATATATATATATATATATATATATATATATACATGTGTGTGTGTGTGTGTGTGTGTGTGTGTGTGTGTGTGTGTGTGTGTGTGTGTGTGTGTGTGTGTGTGTGTGTGTGAGTATATATACATATATATATATATATATATATATATATATATATATATATATATATATATATACATATATATATATATGCGAGAAAAACCACAAACCCTCCATCACAATTCTACTTTTGAAAAGCACAATAATTGCGAAACCGGTAAAGGAATCAAATAGATATATATATTTTTTTTAAAGAATCCAGTTGCATTTTCGATTTCATCTTTTTTCCTTATACCTTCACTCCTGTAGGACATCTCCTTTTTTTTCATTTTTTAAAAGAACCTCACTTTCTAATATATTTCCTTTGGGATTTACAGAAACCTAGCGGTGATATTGTATAATAACTCTACGATGTTCCAGGTGTGTCATAATTTTTCCAGAGTCGGTTTTTTTCGTTGTTCTGACCCTAACGGCTCGCCTATCGGTCGCTGTCTTCAATTTGCATAGCTGTCTAAACGTAATGTTATAACTCTAAGAAAAATTCATTATTGAGTGCTTTAACTGCACATTCCGGCTGCTCTCGTTAGCTTGGCTGCAACCAGAGCTCCGATTATGCTGTACTTCCTTCTTGTATTATTATCTCCTAGATTTAATGATTCATTGATTAATTTAATTAGACAATTCTATTGATTAGTTAATTGCTTATGTTTGTTTAATAACGTCTGGTTGGGAGCTTTTATTCGGTTTGTGTAAAGGATATAATTCTTTCGTTCAAATTTTGAATTTGACAGCCAAAACCGGAGGGTAGCTCCCTACGGATAATCCACGTGAGTACTGGCGGTGTTTACTGCTAGTTCTTATAACCGGGGCGGCAGATCGAAAAGTTGTTGACGAAGTAAATTCCACTGTTCTATGTTCCAAAACCAATAATTTGCAGGCCCCTACAAATGGATTTTGTTGAATTCAGATTTACAAAAGCTTAGCGGAGATATTGTATAATAACTCTACGATGTTCCAGGTATGTCATCATTTTTCCTGAGTCGGTTTTTTCGTTGTTCCGGTCCTAACGGCTCGCCTATCGGTCGCTGTCTTCAATTTGCATAGCTGTCTAAACGTAATGTTATAAGTCTAAGGTAAAAATTCGTTATTGAGTGCTTTAGCTGCACATCCCGGCTGCACTCGTTAGCTTGGCTGCAACCAGAGCTTCGATTATGCTGTACTTCCATCTTGTATATATATATATATATAAATCAGGAAAGAAGAGTGACACGGTTTGCTATACAAAAAAGGTTTTTAATCTCATTGCTGAGAATTGTTTCTCTGAACTTGTAGGTCAAGAGATAGCTATCCGCTTATTTTCACGTTACTCGATCGCCAATACAAAGTTATAACCAGTCAGTTCATTGGAGCCTGCGAGAATGAAGAGAATATACAGGCATGAAAAGAATATACAAGCTACTATATGCAGAAGTAATGGCATTAAGTTAGAACAATAACAACAATATCAACAATGCTAGCAATAAATTATTTGAAATTATCAGAACATCATCTAGGTGGGAAGTATAGTATATCTATGATTTTAGCGTGTAAAACTAGCTGACATGAGGCAGATGTATAAAATTGACATGTAAAATTCGGAGTACCATAACTGGACTACACCTAAGTGGACTGCATATAACAATTATTTATTACGCCGTATATATATATATAATTAAAAACATGTGAAACATAAAGAAAAGAGAAAACTAGGAAGACACAAGCAGATGGACAATACCTATTCATCGACTATATTCTGGGGATAATTACAATTTCGGATGTTTCTAAATATAAGAGTGTTCACCGCCAGTGCATCAATAATATCAAAAGGAAGATAGTTATTCTGGATATTCTTGGAAAAATCCAAGAAGACATATCTACATATGGATATAGGAGAAGAAATTTAATACAATCGAATGCAACACACAATTGAAGGTAAGTAACAGTAATATGGGATATGAAAGTAATACAAGTTACTTAGAAAGAGAATCTGTTCTCATGCATATATATATATATATATATATATATATATATATATTTATTTTTTATTTTTTATTTGTTTATTTTATAGAAGGAGCTTCTACAGGACTAGTACTGTTTCATTCAGATGAAATCTTCAGAAAGCTTCCTGAAGATTTCATCTGAATGAAACAGTACTAGTCCTGTAGAAGCTCCTTCTATAAAATAAAAAAAATTTACTCTGCCATGTATTGAGTACCTTACTTACTGTGGTTATCCCCGACTAAACCGGGGACCTACGTATATATATATATATATATATATATATATATATATATATATATATATATGAATTTTACAGTTAGTTACGGAGATAATTAGATAGATACATATAGATTATAACGTGAAGCCCCATCGTGCCATCTTTGGCTGGTTGACTTAGTCCTCCATCCATTTTTTCAACCCGAACAGGATCTAACGTATTTTTAGTGGAGTTCACTCTGTTTCTTGCCTTCGGGTCGAATCAACAGTTTTTGATGCCTTCCACTCCTCTTCCCTCCCTCTACTCAGTCCCATGAGCTCTGATACAGGTAAAATTCCGATATAACAAACTTTTCAATATATCGATTTTTTTTTCAATCCCCGAGGTAATACCAAACAAACGCCGGATTTGTTTCGATCGACCTCGTTATAAGGAAATTTTAGTCATAACAAATGTTTTTTTTATACCCCGTGAATTTGGTCATAACGAAATTTCACTGTAATAGAAACTGTCATTGACACCGGCATCTCCTCCTTGGCCGAACGACAATGAATAAATAAATGACCTTGGCCTTCAGTAGATGTAGCTGCTCAATCTTTCAGATCGATCGAACGGGTATAATTTTCTGGTTTGTTCTTACATTCTTTTTTTCCCCTCCATCGTTCACATTTTAACTGAAATATATCTATACATTTAGTTAGCAATCGCAAATAAATATCTGTTCAAATATATTGCTAATAAATGATATGGGGTACCGTGGCCCTCGCAATACTTGGCAGGAATTTTGTTAGCAATATTAAGTTAAATTTTATATGCCTTTATGCATGATATATGTCTACATTATATATTGAATTCCTTTCTATGGGATTTAAATGATATAGGTAATAAAACTTAAACAATTACATATATTTTTAACTAATATTAAATATTTATATGGAATGCTGACAGGAGGAAAATAATTGATAAAAATAGTTTTATATTTAACTTGTGTATGTGTCGTTCAAGGAAATAGACATCTGACTTGTGCATAATAAATACTGTCCCATTAGCTATCTCTTCTCAACATGTATGTACAAGTAAGTGTGAGTATGAGTAATTGTATATATGTAGCCTGAATTTGTGTCCGACGCTGTCTTCCTATTTAGCGTTGAAAAATCGGTGTTCTGTCAAAGGTTTTGTCTAGGTATTCATTAAATATATGTCATAAATACCAGATTGAAATGTGTTCTGTAGTTTCTACAATCATTGAAATCCATTGAAGTTGGTACTCCAGCGTGGCCGTCTGTCCAATATTGAAACTGAAAAATAAAACAATGAAAGAATGCATGAAAATATATTCATCTTTTATATTCTATTATAAGCTGTCTTCTTCTTCTTGTGGTATCAGTGTATCAGTGTTTGACGAACCATGACGTTCCACCCCGTTCGATCCCGGGCGACATCCCATACTTCTGCGGCTTTGATGTTGAAATTGTAAAAAAACCCCACCTCCTATGACTATTCTGGCGTGATTCTCAGGCCACCAATCTTTGGTGAGAGGAAAGTCATATTACCCACTCTACTACTCCAAGTATCGAGTACTCTGGTGGGCTATGGTCAACCTGTTATTTTACCAAACCCTATCTGATATATATATATAATTGCTAGTATCCGACTTAGACCACTTGTTATGCATATAATATAGTTTACATGTCACTCAACTTACCTGCGTAGACCTCAATTTCAGATGTCATGACATCAAGATTAGAAAAATGTTTGAGTCAGATCACTCGCGAGACGAGATTTATGGCCAAACTGCAACTGTGAACTTCCAGCAGATATCCTGGACTTGAACACCGGCCTAACGATCGAAGATCACCCCTAAACATCCTCCCAACATTACCCAGCAAATAGACAACGACGTTACCAGAGTGATATTCAGCCAGTCCTTCGAAAGAGCCGCCACTTACTACAAGATTGCTTTTACAAGGGGGAGTAACAAAAATAAATATTACATTGAGCTGTCTTTCACAAAGGAAGGAATGCCATAATCCGAAAAGTCATATGGTACAAAACACTCCATAATCTCAATGGTTCCACGAATATAGCCTGAAGCATTCTTTTCCCAGCTCACATCGGTACAAGATATTCAATATGCTTAAATGTATTTACAGCTGCCTTGACAAAGTACCTTACCGCTCTATGTTGTTAAGGCATCTGTAACTAAATTTTCTAAGATACTTGTAGACAATGATCAAGTCGAAGACAACAGAAACAACTCCAAAACGAATTGGGATGTCAAAAAACACGAGCATATAGGTATGTCTCATATCTAAATTTCGTTTCATGATTACGGCTTCTAACATACCTACATTTGTCATAGTTTCTCCAAATATAAACCTGAAACGACCTTCAGATATTCAAACAAGAGGCATACTACCATAATATTATAGAGTAAAATGACACGAATCCGGACAGGTTGAGTTCTTTCAAATTTGTATTTCTGAAATAGAAATTTGAATGAACTCGACCTGCCTGGCCTCCTGTCATTTTACTCTATAATATGATATTTATTTCCATCCCCGCACCTCCAGCAGGATTCAACATATATGATGGATACGTTGCGTTACGTCGAGCGCTTTCCTACAATTACATAATGATTAACATTGTTGAATGAACAATTCCACCCAGTGGTGAACCACCGAATTCAAACGATATTAACAAATGAAAACTATATTTATAAAATCATATTTATTTCATTATACATATTTCAAGGACACCAAGTTAAATTATGGTGTGCTTTCATCAGATAAAATATAATATAGAGCAGTTTTATAAATAAACATTGACATACCCTTAAAGAATGCAACCATTACTATTGGAAGCTCCCGGATAGCTTTATATCAGTTATAAAAATATTTGCTTGTTGTATCCCAACAATTTAAATATAACTTTTACACACATATATATATATACATATATAAAAGGAAAAAAGATGAAATCGAAAATGCAACTGGAGTATTTTTAAGGATATTTATTTGTTTCCTTTACTGGTTTCACAGTTCTCATGCTTTTCAAAAGTAGAATTAAGATGGAGGGTTTGTGGTTTTTCTCGCATATGACATAAGAAAACCCACAAACTTTCATATATATATATACATTTGGAAACATGAAAACAATGGCTATATATATATATATATATATATATATATATATATATATATATATATATATATATATAGCCATTGTTTATATATATATATATATATAACATGATATTAAATAAATGGAAACTATATTTATAAAACCATATTTATTTTATTATATATATTTCAAGGGCAACAAAGCCAACCTCGGTGCGCTTTCATAAGATAAAATATAAAGGTTTGTTTTATAAATAAAGGCGTGCCTATGAAAATCATACCTTATCGGTCGGAAATTCACTGGTTAGTGGAAACATATTAGGGAATATTCAAAGTTATGTATGAATATGCAAATGAATGTGTAAATAATTGAAAAAACAACCGTTTATGCCGCTGGGGAAAGATAGGGAAGAAAGAGAGAGAGAAAAAATATTAATATTATGAGATAGAAAGAAAGATGAAATGTTCTTCATACTTAAATGTAAGAACTCTATTAATATACGTATGAATTTATTTAGTTCTTGTAAACATCGTTTAAAGTCAACATTTAGAACTATATATAAATTATAATTACACTTATAATATTTCTACTTGTTTCTATATATTGTTTGCTATATTTTCACTTCTTATAACTTCACTTATTAAAATTTCTCAAATTATATACATATATGATCCTAACATTTTTAAATTTTAATTTTTAATTTTAACTTTAATTTTAATATTCTTTTAAGGTTTTTTAATTCTTTCTTTTTTTTTTTTTTTTACTCCTGAAATCTTTCTTTTTCATTATTTATTATTCTTTACTTCCAAAATATTTTTTACTTCCAAAATATTTCATATATTTAGAAATTAATTATTTTAAAAAAATTACTTATTTTTTTAAAAATTACTTATTTAAAAAAAAAATCTACTTATCTCGTATGAAATATTTTTTAATAATTTTTAAGATTTGTTAAAGATTTTTTTTAAAGAGTTTTAAAATTTTTTTTTTAAAGATGTTTAAATTTTTTTTTAATGTTTTTTAAGTACTTTTTTAAAGTATTTTCCGTACATTTTTTTATAGATTTTCCAGAAAGTTTAATATTGTTTAATATTTTTTAAAAACATTTTTTAATATTTTCTATTAGATTTATATCCAATAACTAATTCAGGCTAAATATATCTTTAAACATTTATATCTTCGACAAAATGGTGTCATACTAACTAATAAACAAACAAATCTGGTGGTTTTTTCCGTATCTTTCCAATTTAAAACATTTAAAATATATAAATATTCTTATTAACTCAGTTAACTTAATTACTTACAATACACATAAACCAATATCCCTCATAACTCATTAAAACAATTATATATAACTATATATACCCATCTATCCATTCATATATCTATTTTTCTATCTATCTATTTTTTTTTATTTTTCAATTTATTTTTCAACATATTTTTATATATATATTTATTTTTCTATATATACCTATTTTTTCTATTTACTTATAATAGTAAATATTATATTATATTATATTAGAAATGAATTCTAACAACATAATAATAGTAAATATAAACATTAGTAGATATAAACTTAAAACTTATTTACGTTACATGTGTTCTATTCATCCTCTTGTAAATTTCATCTCTCTTTCTATCTCATAATATTAATATTTTTTCTCTCTCTCTTTCTTCCCTATCTTTCCCCAGCGTCATTTAAATAAACGGTTATTTTTTCAATTATTTACACATTCATTTGCATATTCATACTTAACTTTGAATATTCCCTAATATGTTTCCACTATCCAGTGAATTTCCGACCGATAAGGTATGATTTTCATGGGTGCGTCTTTATTTATAAAACAAACTTCGTATTTTATCTGATGAAAGTGTACCAAGGTTGGCTTGGTTGCCCTTGAAATATATATAATAAAATAAATATGGTTTTACAAATATAGCTTCATTTATTTAATATCATGGAATATTAAACTCCAGTAAACTGTTGAGTGCTCTAAATCAGTTATAAACATTTACGTTTGTCGGAATTCCAACAAATTAAATACAACTTCTACATATATATATATATATATATATATATATATATATATATATATATATATATAAAGATTTACATATACATAAAGTCACAGATATATATGTGGCAACCGTTCACGATGTGGCTCAATGAAGAATTAATAAATTAAATAATCAGAGCAATATATTATAAATCATGGGAGAGGAAATAGTATATATATTTTGTCTAATGATTCTAAGTACATGATTTATAAAATATTGCTCTGATTATTTCATTTATTAATTCTTCATTGAGCCACATCGTGAACGGTAGCCACATATATATCTGTGACTTTATGTATCTGTAATTCTTTATATTTAATAATCTCCTGTTGGGTTGAGATGTAATTTGGGCGCTATTGGGCTGCGCTTTCTAGCAACCAGCCTACTCGCCGTAAACGACTAATCACATTATTTCTAACTTGACCACTGCCACGTCACGTTCTTAGCCTTTTTTAAATCTATTTCTGGCGGGATCGCTTTGGAAAATTAGCTGTCCTATTGAGTTTGTCTCCTTATGAGTTCGATACTCGTGATTTATCCTTAATAGAATATCTCAAAAAACGAACGAAACCATGGTAGGGATATAATTACGGTAAGTACGCATTTCTTCTAACTTTAAATTTATACCTAATTGTGTATGGTTGACAGTATATTTGGTCAGTTTCTACATGGTGTTGAAATGTTAGGTAAATACTCTATTGTGGTCAACCGCGAACAGGCTGCTTTCGGTTATTTATCAAATATTTCTTCATAGGAGCCTTTATTCTTAATTGAATTTTTATATGGTTAATTATGCTAATTGGGAGAGGAAATAGTATAATATATATTTTGCCTAATGATTCTAAGGACATGATTTATAATATATATATATATATATATATATATATATATATATATATATATATATATATATATATAAGTAGAAAAGATGAGATCGAAAATGCAACTGGAGACTTTTTTTTAATATATATTTATTTGCTTCCTTTAACGCTTTCGCAGTTCTTCTACTTTCCAAAAGTAGAATTGAGATGGAGGATCTGTGGTTTTTCTCTCATCTGGTTGGTCTTTGAATGTTACTTGTGTTTTATACGCAAAATAGTGGCTCGAAATGCCAGGTTTTTAGAGAAGTAATTTGGTTGGTTGGTGAATAAGTATAATAAATTTTGCGCCAGTTCGCGTTACAAAGTTCTTATTATATTTGCCTTCAAACAAAGGGGGGACTCAGGTTGTTTTTTTCATATATGAGTGAACTTTGGTTGGTTGATGAGTCAGTGAATAAGCACATCAGCTTTCGCGCCAGTTTGTGTTTGAATTTCTTTTTACATTAGAAAATAAAAACCCGAACTAAATAAACCTTTACATACGTTAATGCTCTAACACATTTACATGCTAACCACACCCCCACACACACATAAGTCCCTCCCCCATTTCTACTAACGGAATCATTTTCCTACACTCACACACATTTACAAAAAATATATATATTCTCTCCATCTTAACATGCTAACCATACTCCCACACACACATACACACAATTCCCTCCTCCATTTCAACTAATAGAATCATTTTCCTACACTCACACACACACCCACACACACACATAACATATATATATTCTCTCCATCTTAACATGCTAACCATACATACACACACACATAACACCCATATACACACACACACATAACACCCATATACACACACACACACACACACATAACACCCATATACACACACACAGACATAACACGCATATACACACACACCCAACTCTCCCTCCCCTATTTCTACTAATAGGATCATCTTACTACACACACACACACACAAGCACACAAATAAACATACATATCTCTACTTTCTTTATTTCAATAGACAGTCTGAATTCTGACACCCCAGCGCACCAGCCATATTCACTGAACCAAAACAATTCTCCCCATCCCATTGTTCTTGACCATTATCGTTTGTTTAGCACAAAATCCTCTAAAAGGCTACAAAATAAATCCCCAAATACGGGCACGAAATTTAATGTACTTGTTCACGTGACAGTCATAATTCCATTTATAACCAATCAAATTACATTTCAGCACATCAGTCGTGCTCAGAACAACTCTCTGCATCCATTTTTCTTGACCATGATCTTTTGTTTGGCAATAAATTCTCTAAACGGCTATAAGAAAATTCCCAAATACGGGCGCGAAATTGAATGTACTTGTTCATGTGACAACCAAAATTTCATTCATAACTAATCAAATGATATTAATAAAAAAAACCCATCGTGAGCCACCTTTTTTAAGTAAAAGAAATTCAAACACAAACTGGCGTGAAAGCTGATATACCTATTCACGTGACTGCATCAACCAAGCAAACTTCACTCATATATGAAAAAACAACCTGAGTCCCTCCTTTGTTTGAAGGCAAATATAATAAGAACTTTGTAACGCGAACTGGCGCGAAATTTATTATACTTATTCACCAACCAACCAAATTACTTCTCTAAAATCCTGGCATTTCGAGCCCCCTTTTCCCCTATAAAACAAAAGTGACATTCAAAGACCAACCAGATGTGAGAAAAACCCCAGGTGCTCGATCTCATTTCTGCTTTTGAAAAGCAGAAGAACTGCGAAACCGATAAAGGAACCAAATAAATATATATTTAAAAAAAAAAGACTCCAGTTACATTTCCGATTTCATTTTTTTTCTTATACTTTCACTCGTGTAGGACACCTCGATTATTTTTTATTTTGTAAAGCAAACCTCACTTTCTAATATATATATATATATATATATATATATATATAATATAAAAAAAACGAAAAATCTGTGATGCATCTAGACCTAGTTTATTGCGTGTTACCATTGTTTCGCCGGCAGAGAAACAATTGTAACACCCCGAGACATGATCATTGTATGGATCTGCCTGATTCTATAACTGCGGGTTCTTCGGACACATGCAATGCTTTCGGAGCAAATTTTCTCACAAAACACCTTCAAAAAACATCTTCCACTCTTGTCTTGCCATTGGCTATTGTTTTTCTAGGTCATCATAAATTCTGATCAATATTTGCTGCCACACTGTCATCAGCTCCTCTCCGTCCGACACACTTCAACGGACTCATGCTGGGTTTGGTATCTCACTAGTCCGCTCACACTCGCAAATATATACCCACACATACACACACACATATAAATACACATACACATACACACACACGCAGTCACATATATATGCACACACATATGTACGCACACATGTGTAGACACACACACCCATATACATACACACACACACACACTTCCACTCTTACACATTACACCCCATATACCCACACCCATATACACACCAACACACGTCCACTGGCGCCTGCCTATATAACCCCATACATTCGGTCTCACACGCACGCACACGTACACACACGCAGACACTCGTACACGCATACAAGGACACATATCAGCGTTCGCGTACATCTGCACATATACACAAACACTCACAGACATATACATAGAAGCACACACGCACACACATACACGCCTGTGCTTATTGATAGACAACAAGGACAGACACACTTCCAAAGACACAAACACACATACACACCTACATACAGACACGTATATACATCTACACATATGTATATGTACACGCACATAAACATACAAAAAACTCTGCCCTATGTAGGTGTACTTACACACGCATACACACACACACCCACATACGCCCCCCCCCCACTCACTAGCTCATATACATTCCAACAAATACGCGCCCAATTACCTCCGTGTCCACGTACATCCACAAAGAAGATACACTCACGCATGTATATATCTCTGTCCTTACACCAATGATCATGTCTCGAGCTATCTGCCAGCGAAACAATTGTAACACGCAATAAACTGAGTCTAGATGCATCACTGATTTTTCGTTTTTTTATATTATATCACACTCTGCTCTGTAAGAACATAGAGTGGTCAACTGGCATACCGCCTATGGAAGCAACATAGCTACCATTAAACACACGTGTATATATATATATATATATATATATATATATATATATATATATATATATATATATATATACATGTGTGTGTGTGTGTGTATGTGTGTATGTGTGTGTATATACATACATATATATCTATATATATATGTATATATATATATATATATATATATATATATATATATGTATGTATATATATGTATATATATATATATATATATATATATATATATATATATATATATATATATATATATATATATATATATATATATATATATATAGTAGAATAATCGAGTATCGAAAAATCGGCGTACGAGTTCACGATAAACAAAATTCGAGATGAGCGGCAGAGGGCTCCATGATTCAAATAAATCAGAGCTATAACTATCGTTAAAATACCGTCACACGTAGAATATGTCTACAATCAACCAAACGACCGAAAAGTTGCGATATGGAAGATTCGGGACACTCAGATAAATTATCAATAAATCAATAAATCAAATGAATGTAAAAAGCATATATATATATATATATTGCTAATATGCAAATCAGGCCGATCATTCACTGTGTATTTTTGAAAATAGTATATATTTTCATTAGCTCTGACATGGCTATAAGATTGAGGCTAGGTGTGTGTGTGTGTGTATGTGTGTGTATGTCCGCCCAGATAGGTGTGCAATTACGACTCGGAATATCTGTGTATGTGTGACCACACGTGCGTGTGGCTGTATGTGTGTGGAGGGACGGGCAAGCAATGGAATGGCAAGAGAGGTAATAAAACCTCTCATACACTTAGCAGTAACCTCTGGTGACGAGATTAGTGTAAGTGACTGCTCACGCCTGAATGGAATTGGTCAGTGGGCAGACTTGAATGGTCATACCCAAAGATGACGTCTCGAACTACCAACTAATCGGAGTACAGCGCAAATATGATGAAGACAGATGATAGAAATCTAAAGATCAGAGTCTAGCAGAAAGAGGACTTTATTCGAAATCACTAGACGTAACTGAGGAACCTGCGAATCCAGAGTCAGGTTCGATCTACAAACAGATCACACCTCGAGCTGTTTGCTGGAGAAACAATTGAAATACGTAATAAATTTGTTCCGAAGCATCACTGATTCTTCGTTTTACATATTATAAATATAAAAAGTAGCGAAGCAAGCAGTTATTAAACAATTCTCTAAATAAATTAAAAAACGATTTAAATAATCACCTGTTCCATTGCTGTTACCGACGGTTTCATCATTCCAAAAGATTGAAAATCCAGAGAATTTCCAATATCAACATGTTTATAATATACAGCTATTATCAGCGACCTGATTTTGCGTGTGCGTCATTTTAACGGCTTGACCGCATGCGTTGGGCAAGAAGCGAAATATTTACTTACTATGGGGCTTGCAACCTTATGGTGTGGAAATAGGCTGTCTGAAGATTCATTTCTTTCCATTGGAAATTCTCTGGATTTCCAATCTTTTGGAATGATGAAACCGTCGGTAACAGCAATGGAACAGGTGATTATTTAAATCGTTTTTTAATTTATTTAGAGAACTGTTTAATAACCGCTTGCTTCGCTACTTTTTATATTGTTCTGGCATCTCGAATTAGTACCATTGAACCACAAGTATTATAAACAACTTGCATATTTCTACAAGTACATTGTACCTGTTGAGGTATTCATCCACTTTTATAATTTTTCTCCTTATCTAGAGAACAAAACGTTGAATAATGCTGCTAATTTTAGTGGCAATATCAACATGTTTATAATATACAGCTATTATCAGCGACCTGATTTTGCGTGTGCGTCATTTTAACGGCTTGACCGCATGCGTTGGGCAAGAAGCGAAATATTTACTTACTATGCGGCTTGCAACCTTATGGTGTGGAAATAGGCTGTCTGAAGATTCATTTCTTTCCATTGGAAATTCTTTGGATTTCCAATCTTTTGGAATGATGAGACCATCGGTAACAGCAATGGAACAGGTGATTATTTAAATCGTTTTTTAATTTATTTAGAGAATTGTTTAATAACCGCTTGCTTCGCTAATTTTTATATTGTTCTGGCATCTTGAATTAGTACCATTGAACCACAAGTATTATAAACAACTTGCATATTTCTACAAGTATATTGTACCTGTTGAGGTATTCATCCACTTTTATAATTATTATAAATATATGTATATATATATATATCAAGGAAGTGTTCGCTCTACATGCAGTTCTATTCACATGCCAACAAAAGAGCAAAAATGAAGAGTTCATTCAACTAACCAATATAAAATTGAGGCTTGTTTGCATAATTGCAAATGAATCGAATGTGATTATTAATATATATAATATATATATGTATATATATATACATATATATATATATAAAATTAAAGGTTATCAATAATGTAGTGATAATATATCGTTACGTTAGAGATGAACAGCGTACGTGTAGGTTTGCTCAACGAGTATAAATTATATTCCGGAGAAAAATGTAGAAAAGATGAATATAAAATGAAAGTGCTTTTTAAAAAAAAAAGGAATTTATTAGGTATTGACATATGTTTCTGTAACAGACGGAATACCTATGTATCGCTGCTTGCGTAATCATATAATGTTAGCAAGTATTCGATAGCAAATGTATAATCAGTTGTCACTTCTTCAGAGATTTTGGATAAACTGGATGAAATCAGAAAAATTTAAGTATTTATATTAGTTGTAATGGAGAAAGAAAAGAGGGGAAAGTATATGACAGATGGTAATTCAATTTACTGCTAAACAAGTATATAAAGGGTTTCTAATGAGAATACAATGAGTAAATGGTTTATTTTATCTAAATAAGAATTTTGGGGAGTGCCTATTTTAATCTATACTTGACCAATTGAACAATGGACAGGGCTGGTCATTTGGTGTAGTAGTATTATTTATATTCCCTAATGCATATACCAGCTGGCTACTAGCATTGATGTTATTCAGTAGAAGTCGAAATTTCACCCTTCCTCAATTGACACTTTATAATTAATACTACTACACCAAATGACCAGCCCTGTCCATTGTTCAATTAGTCAAGTATAGATTAAAATATATATACATATATTTATATATATATATATATATACATATATATATATATATATATATATATATATATATATATATATATATATATATATATATATATATATATATATATATATATATAAATATATATATATATATATATATATATATATATATATATATATATATATATATATATATATATATATATATATATATATATATATATATATATATATATGTATTTAAATAGAGGTGTAACGCATGAGTTGTGATATATTAGTAAAAGGAAAAGAAAATGCTGACAAATTTTTCCCAGTGAAAAATAGTTGAATTAGGAATAAGTATAAATTAGTAATAAGTATTGGTTAGTATTCAGTTTTAGTTTTAACTTTTTACCGGTTGCGCATTTCTAATGCTTTTCAAAAATAATTTTGAGATAGAGCGCCCGTGATGTTTGCTCTAATCTGATCAGTTTTGGAAATTCTTCCTGTTTTATGTGAAAAAAGTGGCTCCAGAGGTATTAAGATTTGGTTGGTTGTTGAATGTCACGTGAATGAGTACTATAAATTTCGCGCCAATTCGTGTTGCAAAAATTCTTGTAGTGAAAACAATTTTGATTGGTCGGTAGAGGTCCCGTGAATGTTAAAAATTTATTTTGCGCCAAGTGTAGGTTTGTCGAAGAGTGTCCTTTTTCGCCTGATTGAGAAGTCACTGAAAAATAAGTTTATTAAGACAAATATGTGTGTGTTTGTGTGTAGTAAAGAGGTTGATTGTTGTGATAATCGTCAGTAGGGATGTGTGTGTGAATTGCAGTCATGTTGAAAGGTCAACAGTTCAGGTATCTATTGAGACAAATATGTGAGTGTGTGTGTGTGTGTGTGTGTGTGTGTGTGTGTAGCAGAGTGGTTCGTGGTAGAGGAAATAAATTCGGTCAGTGTGTGTGTGTGCGTGTTTGGGGAATATTTTAACATGTTGAAAGATATTTTTCAGCTCTTGTCTTATACGGAGAAGTGTATGTGTGTGTATGTATGTTTGTATGTTAGTGTACGCGTGTGTATGTGCGTGCGCATGTATGTGTGTATGTGTATGTGAGTATATATGTGTGTGTGTGTGTGTGTATTTGTGGATGGACCAGTATTTTTGTGATACTGGTAAAAATGGTGAACATTATTCGATATTTTCAATAATTTGCAAAAACGATTCCCTCGAAAGAATATCAAAAATATTAATAATAAAAGGGGTGAAATGATGTATAGTATTTTCATAACACCGAGGTTTGTGTGAGTGTCCAGATTTTACGTACTGCCAGGGGAATCCATTAGGCCCTGTAGTATGGGAATACTTGTGTACAATACTTGCATACATATACGCACACATGCATTGCACACTGATGGGCACATACATATTTGTACAGAAGTATTCCCATACGGCAGGGCCTAATGGATTCCCCTTGCAGTACGTACAATCTGTACACTCACACACACCTTGGTGTTATGACAATACTATACATCATTTCACCCCTTTTATTATTAACGTTTTAGATGTTCTTTTGAGAGAATCGTTCTTGCAAATTACTGAAAATATCGAATAATGTACACCATTTTTACTCGTATCACAAAAATACCGGTCCATCCACACACACACATACACACAAACATACAGAGGCGTACACTAACATACAAACAGACATACACACACACACACACAAACACACTTCTCCCAATAAGACAAGAGCTGAAAAATATCTTTCAACACACGTACACACGCATTCCTACTGACCGAATTTATTTCCTCTACCACGTACCATTCTGCTACACACACACACACACACACACACACACACACACACACACACACACACACACACATTTGTCTCAATAGACACCCGAACTGTTGAGCCTTTCAACATGACTGCAATTGACACACACATCCCTACTGACCATTATCACAACAATGAGCTTCTTTACAACACACACACACACACACACACACATATTTTTATCTTAATAAGCTTATTTTTCAGTGACTTCTCAATCAGCCGAAAATGGACACTCTTCGACAAACCTACATTTGGCGCAAAATCAATTTTTAACATTCACGTGACCTCTACCAACCAATCAACATTGTTTTGACTACAATAATTTTTGCAACACGAATTGGCGCGAAATTTATAGTACTCATTCTCGTGACATTCAACACCCAACCAAATCTTAATACATCTGGAGCCACTTTTTTCACATAAATCAGGAAGAATTTCCAAAACTGATCAGATTAGAGCAAACATCACGGGCGCTCTATCTCAAAATTATTTTTGAAAAGCATTAGACATGCGCAACCGGTAAAAACTTAAAACTAAAACTGAATACTAACCAATACATATTACCAATTTATACTTATTCCTAATTCAACTATTTTTTACTGGGAAAAATTTGTCAGCATTTTCTTTTCCTTTTACTAATATATATATATATATATATATATATATAGATATATACAAGTTAATATAAATTAATATATGATAAACAGAAAAGTGTTTGTATTGCAAAAGACGAAGTTAGCTAGAATGAAATAAACTAATTCAAATAAAATATAGTTTGCCTGTCTCGATTTAAAATAATAAATCAATAAAAACAAACCCATATTGGCAAATAGCCGTGATAACTCGACAAATTTAAATTTCAAAATCCAAACCTGTTCCGCAGATAAATTTGAATTTCAAAACCCAAATAAGTTTGGCAATGATAGTATAAACATTGAAATATTTCAATTGTCTGTGCTTCTCAACATGTATCCAGAAAAATTAGGATGCTTCACCTCTAAATAATTTAGAAGGTCTGGTTCACTAGCGCAAACGCACGTGGTTTTCCAGCTGACTAGCTATCTCATATTTATAGCGCTAGAAATAACAGCCGTTTATATGGGATTATATATATATATATATATATATATATATATATATATATATATATATATATATATATGCAAAAGTTCTATTTAAATTGTTGGGATACAACAAGCAAATATTTTTTATAACTTATATAAAGCACTCAACAAGTATTTGGACTAAACATAGGATATTAACAAATGCGTTTTTATTAATATATGTCTGTATGTATGTATATGTATGCATGATGCGTGTCTACCTATTGGCTGAGGGTACACACACATGTATATGTATGTATATGTGAGAATTATATATGTACATGAGCATGTATATCCATACAATTTGATTGCACTTATGTATAATGTTTATCCCAATGATTCCTGACAGATAGACATATAATTAACAGCCATAAATGCATAACAGTTAATCTTATATATATATATTAAAACATTTTTATTTAATTACATAAAGTGTGTATAACATTAAATTAAAGAATCCTTTATGCTTTGTGTGTATATATTATATACGTAGTTAGATATGGTATGTATTTTATAAGTGTGTATATATATTTATATGTATTTTTGCGTGTGTGTACGTGTTATATGATATTTAGTTCTCTAGCAATATATGGATTTCTTAATGTATAGATCCCACATTTTTAATATATTGATCTCAATTGTTAAATGGTTTACTAAACATCTAATCATATTTAAACAAAGACTAATTTCTTATATTATATATGTATATTGCATTCATGATTATTAACATTTCTAATTTTATTTATTCATTTCATCTCAATTGGTAAGTTAACTCAACAAGATATGACTTAGTGTTTTCGTTCTCTCCCCTTCTCTCTGTCTCCTCTCTATCTCTATATTTTTCTCGCTCTGTTGTTTTGGTATCTCTCTCTTTTGTCTAATTTTTCTTTTTTTCTTTTTTCTTTCTTTATCTCTTTCTCTCTCACTCCTTCTTTTTCTTTCTCTGTAATCCAACGACTTATTTTAAAAATAAAAATATCCAATACTAATAATAATATAAGTAAACAACTCCACTATCCGGGAGCTTCCAACAGTAATGGTTGCATTTTTTAAGGGTATGTCAATATTTATTTATAAAACTGATCTATATTGTATTTTGTCTCATGAAAGCACACCATAATTTAACGTGGTGTCCTTGTATAATAAAATAAATATGGTTTTATAAATATTGTTTCCATTTGTTAATATCGTATATATATATATATATATATATATATATATATATATATATATATATATATATATATATATTAGTAGAAGGAAAAGAAAATGCTGACAATTTTTTTCCCAGTGAAAAATAGTTGAATTAGGAATAAGTATAAATTAGTTATAAGTATTCAGTTTTAGTTTTAATTTTCTACCGGTTGAGCATTTTTAATGCTTTTCAAAAATAATTTTGAGATAGAGCGCCCGTGATGTTGATGTCCATTTAATAGAACGAATGAAAGCGCATATTCAACATTGATGGAATATTCATTAGAATCATTTTATAACATTGGCAAAAAATATTCCGATGTCAAAATACTTATTTACTTTACTCTAAGCCGATATTTTATAACTTTAATCGTGCTTTATTTTCTTAAACATGAATGCGGAACTCCGTACGTTTCGTTTATATCATTGCACATTGAGTTAAATATACATTCCGACTTACTTTCCCAGAGGGAACAACTAAATAATTGCATTATAAGATTGTCATAGACAAAATATATGATGAGTTATAGAGCATATATTTTCTTCCACATCAGCAAAATTAGTCGTAATAGGCAACATGGCGATAAACGAAAAAAAGTGTAACTTAGTATTATATAATTGCTTAGATGAAGAATAACGAAGGGACAGAACTCGCTCCAGAAGGATAAACAATAAAGTGTTGTCTAGATAGTGTCGACAAATTTCATGCTGAAAGCATTCGGCGACAAGAAAATAACTGTAACAAAATGATAAACAGTAGTTTGAGCAAAATTCCTCCATATATTTTTCACCATTTTTATATTTTTATTTTCTAATAATATATTTAGTCACACATCTCTATATGTTCTCAACGTAACGCTTTAGTTTTGGGCGTAAAGATGGAAAAAAAAGGAGAATTTTTCATTTGGTTAACCACAGAAAGGCACCAAGATGTCAATTATATGAGATTTTCTCAAATTTTTTTTGTCCATATATATATTTATATATGTATGTATATATATGTATATATATATATGTATATATATCATTTATACAGCTCGAACCGGGATTGATTGAAGTATATTGAAGTATATACTATATTACATATATATATATATTTATATATGTATGTATGTATGTATGTATATATGTATGTGTGTGTGTATGTATGTATGTATGTATGTATGTATGTACAACCTGTCCCATGGTCGGGTCGTTGGCGACTAAACTGGCAAACCCACCAAGGTTTCTTGGTGAGGAGGGTGACTTTGGACATCCTGCAGGACTAAAAACAAAACCTGTCAAAGGGCAAAGGAGCTCTTAAGAGTCAATGGCCATCCAAAATCACCGGGAGAGATGACCCCTTAGCCTTTGTCAAGGCAGAATTCTAGGAGAAGGAAAACTCTGATATAACACCTGCAACCCTGATGGTATCCAATGATGTTGACTTGTTCTTCTTTTTGGTAAATATCATCTTGGTTAAGAGAGTGGGACTGGCTTTGTGCAGTGCCTTTGCTCACTATAAAAGCTTCACGGCACAGGCATTGCTTTATATCTGGAGATCTCTCTGCACTTGTCGTCACATGGTACCATGGGCCCAGCACTATGTGTCAGTAATTGTCACAAGTGTAGTGTTTGTACCAGAGTTTTCAAGTCACTGGCTGGACTAAAAAGTCACACTCGTTCAGCGCATCGGTAGGGGTTCTCCTACATGGATATAAAGTAGTGGCCGTACTCGAAAACGAGTTGGCAGCCACCATGTATGTATGTATGTATGTATGTATGTATGTATGTATGTATGTATGTATGTATGTATGTATGTATGTATGTATGTATGTATGTATGTATGTTATGTATGTTATGTCAGGTCACCAGTTGGTGCTACTGGTAACATGTATCCCAGTACAACCTGTCCCATGGTCGGGTCGTTGGCGACTAAACTGGCAAACCCACCAAGGTTTCTTGGTGAGGAGGGTGACTTTGGACATCCTGCAGGACTAAAAACAAAACCTGTCAAAGGGCAAAGGAGCTCTTAAGAGTCAATGGCCATCCAAAATCACCGGGAGAGATGACCCCTTAGCCTTTGTCAAGGCAGAATTCTAGGAGAAGGAAAACTCTGATATAACACCTGCAACCCTGATGGTATCCAATGATGTTGACTTGTTCTTCTTTTTGGTAAATATCATCTTGGTTAAGAGAGTGGGACTGGCTTTGTGCAGTGCCTTTGCTCACTATAAAAGCTTCACGGCACAGGCATTGCTTTATATCTGGAGATCTCTCTGCACTTGTCGTCACATGGTACCATGGGCCCAGCACTATGTGTCAGTAATTGTCACAGGTGTAGTGTTTGTACCAGAGTTTTCAAGTCACTGGCTGGACTAAAAAGTCACACTCGTTCAGCGCATCGGTAGGGGTTCTCCTACATGGATATAAAGTAGTGGCCGTACTCGAAAACGAGTTGGCAGCCACCATGTATGTATGTATGTATGTATGTATGTATGTATGTATGTATGTATGTATGTATGTATGTATGTATGTATGTATGTATGTATGTATGTATGTATGTATGTATGTATGTATGTTATGTATGTTATGTCAGGTCACCAGTTGGTGCTACTGGTAACATGTATCCCAGTACAACCTGTCCCATGGTCGGGTCGTTGGCGACTAAACTGGCAAACCCACCAAGGTTTCTTGGTGAGGAGGGTGACTTTGGACATCCTGCAGGACTAAAAACAAAACCTGTCAAAGGGCAAAGGAGCTCTTAAGAGTCAATGGCCATCCAAAATCACCAGGAGAGATGACCCCTTAGCCTTTGTCAAGGCAGAATTCTAGGAGAAGGAAGACTCTGATATAACACCTGCAACCCTGATGGTATCCAATGATGTTGACTTGTTCTTCTTTTTGGTAAATATCATCTTGGTTAAGAGAGTGGGACTGGCTTTGTGCAGTGCCTTTGCTCACTATAAAAGCTTCACGGCACAGGCATTGCTTTATATCTGGAGATCTCTCTGCACTTGTCGTCACATGGTACCATGGGCCCAGCACTATGTGTCAGTAATTGTCACAGGTGTAGTGTTTGTACCAGAGTTTTCAAGTCACTGGCTGGACTAAAAAGTCACACTCGTTCAGCGCATCGGTAGGGGTTCTCCTACATGGATATAAAGTAGTGGCCGTACTCGAAAACGAGTTGGCAGCCACCATGTATGTATGTATGTATGTATGTATGTATGTATGTATGTATGTATGTATGTATGTATGTATGTATGTATGTATGTATGTTATGTATGTTATGTCAGGTCACCAGTTGGTGCTACTGGTAACATGTATCCCAGTACAACCTGTCCCATGGTCGGGTTGTTGGCGACTAAACTGGCAAACCCACCAAGGTTTCTTGGTGAGGAGGGTGACTTTGGACATCCTGCAGGACTAAAAACAAAACCTGTCAAAGGGCAAAGGAGCTCTTAAGAGTCAATGGCCATCCAAAATCACCGGGAGAGATGACCCCTTAGCCTTTGTCAAGGCAGAATTCTAGGAGAAGGAAAACTCTGATATAACACCTGCAACCCTGATGGTATCCAATGATGTTGACTTGTTCTTCTTTTTGGTAAATATCATCTTGGTTAAGAGAGTGGGACTGGCTTTGTGCAGTGCCTTTGCTCACTATAAAAGCTTCACGGCACAGGCATTGCTTTATATCTGGAGATCTCTCTGCACTTGTCGTCACATGGTACCATGGGCCCAGCACTATGTGTCAGTAATTGTCACAAGTGTAGTGTTTGTACCAGAGTTTTCAAGTCACTGGCTGGACTAAAAAGTCACACTCGTTCAGCGCATCGGTAGGGGTTCTCCTACATGGATATAAAGTAGTGGCCGTACTCGAAAACGAGTTGGCAGCCACCATGTATGTATGTATGTATGTATGTATGTATGTATGTATGTATGTATGTATGTATGTATGTATGTATGTATGTATGTATGTATGTATGTATGTATGTATGTATGTATTTATGTTATGTATGTTATGTCAGGTCACCAGTTGGTGCTACTGGTAACATGTATCCCAGTACAACCTGTCCCATAGTCGGGTCGTTGGCGACTAAACTGGCAAACCCACCAAGGTTTCTTGGTGAGGAGGGTGACTTTGGACATCCTGCAGGACTAAAAACAAAACCTGTCAAAGGGCAAAGGAGCTCTTAAGAGTCAATGGCCATCCAAAATCACCGGGAGAGATGACCCCTTAGCCTTTGTCAAGGCAGAATTCTAGGAGAAGGAAAACTCTGATATAACACCTGCAACCCTGATGGTATCCAATGATGTTGACTTGTTCTTCTTTTTGGTAAATATCATCTTGGTTAAGAGAGTGGGACTGGCTTTGTGCAGTGCCTTTGCTCACTATAAAAGCTTCACGGCACAGGCATTGCTTTATATCTGGAGATCTCTCTGCACTTGTCGTCACATGGTACCATGGGCCCAGCACTATGTGTCAGTAATTGTCACAAGTGTAGTGTTTGTACCAGAGTTTTCAAGTCACTGGCTGGACTAAAAAGTCACACTCGTTCAGCGCATCGGTAGGGGTTCTCCTACATGGATATAAAGTAGTGGCCGTACTCGAAAACGAGTTGGCAGCCACCATGTATGTATGTATGTATGTATGTATGTATGTATGTTTATATGAATGTATGTATATATGTATGTATGCATGCGTGCATGTATGTACGTGCATATATGTATGCATGTATGTATGGAAATATATATATATATATATATATATATGTGTGTATATATTGATATATGTATATATATATATATATATATTGGTATGTATATACATATATATATATGGGTGTATCATGAATGTCTCTATGTATAGTGTACGTACGGCTGTGTGTGTGTTGCTTAATCTCTAAAGTGAAATAGCTACAACGGCGGGGCGCCATATTTCCTTGCTGATGTGTCATCCATATGTCAGGACAAAATAATACTTGTATATATGTCTGTGCGCGGCTATCTGTGTGTGTGAGAGTTTGTGAGTGTATGTATGTATGTATGTATATATATATATATTTCGTTTCTGAATTTGTTTAGCAAGATTCTTTATCTGAAAACGTGTGTTGAAACCGATATTGTTATGCTTTGGGAGCTTCATGTTGCCAATAAGAAACACATGCACCAGATGCTTTCATTCCAATTTATTATAAATAAAATTTATAAATTTAAGAATTTATAAATTTCCGGTTGGGTGGTTGGCTCCATAACCGGACGGTTGTTCATATATTGTCAAAGTTCTTTCGTCTCACATTCTGCGACCTATTCAAAATTAAATAGAAAATATGAATGGAATAGCAACATCAAAACTTACAATTAAGGACAAAATGCAAAAACACATAGAACAAACAACAAGTAACATGTAAATAAACAAATAAATAAACAAATATAAACACACACAGACATCCGGATGTAAGACATGCGCAAACTAAGCACGCAGCACACACAAAAACATAATGGCGTAGGATAGAACAAAGGAGAGGCACAAAATCAAAAAAAAAGAAAATAATCCCCAGTCATTGAAGAGGTCACATAATGTGTGACGAAAGGACTTTGACAATATATGAACAACCGTCCGTTTATGGAACCAACCAACCAACCGGAAATTTATAAATACTTAAATTTATAAATTTAATTTATAATAAATTGGAGTGAAAGCAACTAGTGCGTGTGTTTCTTATTGGCAACATGACCCTCCCAAAGCATAACAATAAATATATATATATATATTCTAAATACTATATTAGTATACACTTATACATACATATATAAATAAGTATATACATACAATAATGAAAATGAAGTCACTCAAGATATCACAACATATAATGTTTGACTGGTGGGCTATTTAGGAAATTGGTCAATGCAGGCACACATGAAATGAAAAATATATATGAAGAAGTATTAAACAGGGTATTTTAAGATAAATTATATGAAACAATACGCAGCAAGTTGGCAGAATTGGATCGAATGCTTCGAAGTATTTCTTCCGCGTATCAGCCCAGGCTAATTTTATCTTTGAATCTGTCCAGGTCGATAAAAGAAGTACTAATTCACTACTGGGATTTATTTTTCTTTCTTGCTCTCTCTGTCACTCTTTCGCCCTTTCTTTCTTTTCTTTATCACCGTTTCTCTCCGCCCTGTCTATCTCTATCTCTCTATCTCTGTCTGTCTGTCTCTCTCTCACCCCTCTCTCTCTCTATTTCTTTCGCTCGCTCTCTCTCTCTCTCTCTCTCTCTCTCTCTCTCTCTCTCTCTCTCTCTCTCTCTCTCTCACACACACACGCAAACATTGCTGTCAATTTTTCTCCCTCATTCTATCAGAAAATATTATTTATCGTTCAAACCTGGCGTGGGATATCCTCCCCCATGTTTTAAAAGCTCAAGTCACTCAACGTCACCAAGACTTCATCAAAAGTATAGAGCAGAATACAGAGAGAAAAAATATCACTGCAGTTATATGAATTATGGTTTAATCTTAGAAGCGAAGGCATTTCGGGTAGTTTTCTACCAAAAGTGTTACTAAATATATCCTTTTCTTATTTAGTATGACAGACAATTTGCCTGCTATTTCTAGCGGGAATGGCGATCTCGTACAAGCTCCATCATATTCTCGTTAATCCCTTTGTCTTGGTCATACGTGACTCTCCATAAAACAATAATAGATTACCTTACTACGTATGAGAGGAGTGTATCAAATCCCTTTTGGCCGCCATTATAAATATCATTAATGGACTCGCAGGATGTGATTTGTTTTCTTTTAAACAAAATTAGCGGGAAAATTAGCATCAGTTGATTGAGGTCTAAGATGTTATTAATCAGGAGTTTTCTCTTAATTGGTGATTAGTTTCATTGCGTTTCATGGCAAAGTTGAGAATAATGAGATATCTGATGTGAATATCCTTCTAATTGTCAGTAATTAAATACAAGCACGATGTATGTACTCTCACACACACACAAACACACACTTATACACGTATATATATATATATATATATATATATATATATATATATATATATATATATATAATATAAGATCAAAAGATGGTTAAAGGAGTTCAATATATTTTATTATGCGCATTTCAAAAACAAACATCATTAAACAATAATATTTGTGTTTTCATCAGATAAAACAGGAGAACATGATATGAAGGCTAAAAAAAACACTTGTTGATAGTGCAGTTTTAAATCAACATATCAAAACTGCACTATCAACAAGTGTTTTTTTTAGCCTTCATATCATGTTCTCCTGTTTTATCTGATGAAAACACAAATATTATTGTTTAATGATGTTTGTTTTTGAAATGCGCATAATAAAATATATTGAACTCCTTTAACCATCTTTTGATCTTATATTATGCATACTCCAGTCCCACAAACTGTAGAGTGCTTCTTATCCGATATCTGCATTGCTTTATTGTACTACAATAAAACTCACCTCCTACATTTATATATATATATATATATATATTGCAAATATTAAACAGAATTAACAAAGCAAACCACACTGTATATTGTTGAAGAAACATTAGTTTAACGCTTGATATAACAGGAAAATAGTCGTGACGTTTCGGACACTAGTCATTCATCAAAAGATATAATGAGAAGTAAAAGATGAAATAGAATTATAAAGAGTGAGAAGAAGGTTTGGTACAAGTATTTTGTGAAAAATATGTATGTCCAGACAGTCATTATGGAAAAATACCTTAGCCTATATGGATATATATATATATATATATATATATATAGTTATAGTTGGGGAGGGTTATATTGGTGTAATAATATTGCCAGAATTAATAGCAGAACAGACTCATTGTTTGGTTGGTTTTCGCTTCTGTATCTTTCATATCAGTTAATTTAATTTATTCGGTCCTCAATGTTTACCATGCGCAGAGACGAAAACACAAATAAATAAATAAAACAATTAACAGGAGGAAACATAATAGCACCACTGGCGATGTTGCAGATGTGCATCGAAAAAACTTTGTTAGACTATATATATGTGTTTGTGTCTATATTATATCTGTATTTTTGACCGTTGGTCAGTCAATGGTACACATTGAGGACCGAATAAATTAAATTAACTGATATAAAGATACAGAAGCGAAAACCAACCAAACAGTGAGTGTGTTCTGTTATTAATTCTGGCAATGTTATTACAACAATATGACCCGCGCCAAGTATAACAATATTTGTTTCGACACACGATTTCATATCAAAAACCTCGCAAAACTATATATATATATATATATATATGTGTGTTTGTGTGTGTGTGTTTGTGTGTGTATGTATGAATGTATGTATTCATGTATGTATGCATGTATGTATATATGTATGAGAGTGGGACTGGCTTTGTGCAGTGCCTTTGCTCACTATAAAAGCTTCACGGCACAGGCATTGCTATATATCTGGAGATCTCTCTGCACTTGTTGTCACATGGTACCATGGGCCCAGCACTATGTGTCAATAATTCTCACAAGTGTATGTTTGTACCAGAGTTTTCAAGTCGCTGGCTGGACTAAAAAGTGACACTCGTGCAGCGCATCGGTAGGGGTTCTCCTACATGGATATAATGTAGTGGCCTTACTCGAAAACGAGTTGGCAGCCACCCCCATATATGTATGCATGCGTGCATGTATGTACGTATGTATGTATGCTGTATGTATGTGTATATATATATATATATATATATATAATATAGAGAAGAAAATACACGAGAGAGAATGTGTGTTTATCAAGTTACTGGGAACTTATAAACTAAGAAAGGTGAGGTAGATATACTATGATTAAAAAGATAAACTAAAATGAAAAATCCTACCTTTATAACTATATATCACACACGTACAAACTCAGAAATCATGTTTCGCCAGAAATCAATGTTAGGTTCATCAGCGTGTGATACGTGTATACATTCCTGACATCTCTAAGAAAACTTAAAGTAACTGACTTGCAACACGTGGGAGAAGGAATTGCATGTACGAGAGGTAGACTAGTGGTGTGAATGGGATGAGCGGATAGAAATGGCAGCCCGAAACCTCTCAAATTAAGGTGCTCGACAAACACACAGAGAGAAACCATTATTAGGAGCGATATATCAAGATTCTTTTTCCTTTGAGCTCATGAATTACAGGGACTAACGCGAGTTTCTGGCTCTGTTAATTACTTTTGTTATATATATATATATATATATATATATATATATATATATGTGTGTGTGTGTGTGTGTGTGGGGGGGGTTATGTGTCTTGTAATTACGCGTGTGTGTGTTTATGTGTGTGTGTGTTTACGTACGTGTGTGTTTACGTACGTGTTTGTGTCTGGATGTAAGGGTGTATATTTAAATTAATAAAAATAACCAGGATTAAATTACTTTAAATTATTTAATTGATTTACGAACGTATTCATCAATACATCAGGAATATTCATTTCTGCTGTATTGATCTTTTAAAAATCACTTAAACAACATAAATAACATAAATATTTACTAAACACATGTCCAAATATCTCAATTCCGAAAACGTAAACAAATTTAAATACAGTTGGGAAATCTTTAAAATTTCATGGAAGTCTAAACACGGAATTAAAAATGTATTAGTAATGATGATATAACAAATTTGTTGGTTTGAGAGCTGATGAGGTTGGGGAAGTGTGTGAATTTGACTTGTACGTTGCCTTTCTTTATTCCATTCCTCCAGTCACTACTATGTGGCAAAACACTTCTCCTTGTCACTTCCTCTTTCAATAGTTTCTATATTTCATCACTATGTCTTTCACGTCCCTGGTTGTCTCTCTGCCGAGAAATGGTCACTGGTCTCTCTCTCCTCTGAGGCGTTTTCGCCCCTCGCTGTCATTGGCAGCATTTGGCTGTTTTAAAGGCTTTTCTGTAGGTATTTTCTCGTTTTTATATGAATTCAAATACAATCTCCCTTCGCCTCGATCAGAAACAACATGTTATATATATATATATATATATATATATATATATATATATATATATATATATATATATATATATATATATATATATATATATATATATATATATATATATACTTATATATACATATATATATATATATATATATATATATATATATATATATATATATATATATATATATATATATATATATATATATATATATATATATATATAATATATATATATATATATATATATATATATATATATATATATATATATATATATATATATATATATATAAATATATATATATATATATATATATATATATATAGTTAAAGAAAGAAGAGTAACATGGCTGGCTGTACAATATGGGCTTTATTGTAAATACTGACAATTCTTTCGTTGATCAGGTGCGTCTAGACCCGTCATCCTTAGCCCATAAATATAATCTCTACATCAATTAATCTCTAATTTATTGTCTTTTCATTTATCGGACCCTCTACACATATTTATCTACATCTCACATGTAGTTTCTCGTGTTAGCACCAACGAATCCTTATAAGAACACTGACACAAAACTACTAACACCACGTGCACTCTCTCACTCATTTATTTCTTTATATTTTCCATTTCCTTATTTTCTTATTATTTTTTAATGTACCGTATCATATATTTTACTTTTTACTTTTTACATCTGTAACTTCTCTATCTACTTACCATACATGTCTTATTATCGATGTTATTGTTTTAATCATATGCTATTTTATTATTGATGTTATTGTTTTGGGTTTACACTGTTTTTCTATATAATCTTGCCTCGAGTGAATTATTTTTATATATACATACTCTGATGTGTTGACCAGCGGTAAACAATGTATTGGAGATCGATTGACGCAACCTCTAGTGATTAGCACACTCTAGACGCACCTCATCAACGAAACAATTGTCAGTACTTTAAATAAAACCCTTATTGTACAGCCAACCATGTTACTCTTCTTTCTTTTTAATATTATTACTCCAAGTATAACCTGCATAGAAATTACCGCGATCTCTCTGCATAACTATGGAAACATCTTGTTGAGACAAACAAAGCCGTACGTTAAAACTATCCACGACGCGGAGTACTCACAACCTCTAACTGGATTACCTATAACGATAACTTGTTATCCCATATATATTTATATATATGTATATAGTAATAATAATAAATTTGAAGACTAAAATCCAAAGAGGGCTCGATAATAAATAAATATATATATATATATATATATATATATATATATATATATATATATATATATATATACTAGTCAATTTCTACAGGCTAAAATAAATAATTAGATGTCATATGGCTGAACATCGCAGAAAAGAATCTGTATCATTTGTCTATTATTTCTTCATAAGTACATTTTAAAATTATAACCTCGTTTAAATGATTTTTTGTGTGGTTAATTTATAATGATTGGGAGAGGAATTTACTGTATATATTTTATCTAATGATTCTTTGGACTTACATTTTTATATATTGCTCTGATTTATAATTATTTAATTAATTTTTCATTGAGCCCCACCGTGAATGGTTTCGAAACACATATATGTATCTGTGGCTTTGTCTAATTATATATATATACCCCTTGAATTTAATATATACTCCCGCAAGGTTGAGTAAAACTTTAGGCAGTATTCCGCTGCGTTTTCTAGCAACCAGCCTACTCGCCGACAGGCACCAATCACAAACTTTCTGCCTTGACCACTGGCCACCTGATGATTCTTAGCCATTTTGAATTTATTTCTGTCGGGGATCATGGTAGAGGAATCTTAGTCCTGTTTGGAGTATCTCCTGATCAGTTTCGAGCCTCATGGATTAATCCAAGACCGGGTATATCCAAAAAATGGAACGAAACCACCGGTTGGTAGAGACTATGAAAATTCTGGTAAAATGTATGTGCATTTTTTCTTCAAACTTCTATTTTCTACCTAATTCCGTGTAGTTAACTATTTGTCTAGTAGTTAACAATTTCTACAGGCTAAAAGAAATAATAAGGTAAGTGTCATATGGCTGTACATCGCGGAAAAGAATCTGTATCATTTGTCTATTATTTCTTCATAAGTACATTTTAAACTTATAGCCTCGTTTAAATGATTTTTTTGTGTAGTTAATTAAAACTGATTGGGAGAGGAAATACTGTATATATTTCATTTAATGATTCTTTGGACTTACACTTATATATAAATATATATATAGGTACATATAACAAACAAATATTGTATCGTGGCTGAATACAATAAATGGAATAATATTCGATTCGTTTGCAATTATGCAAACAGCCTCTTTAAAACCATGTCAGTAGAATGAAACCATCATTCCTAATCTTGCGTTGGCATGTAAACATAACTGCAGACACTAATATTGCTGGGTGATTACCCTTCATCAGTACAGTATACTTCTTACCTGCCAACTGTCAGAGCTAGTGGAAATATAATCGAATCGAATACTATTATTAATATTCGAAAAACTCTGATTACGTTTATATATACATACGTATATATATATACACACACACGCACGCGCCCATATATATATATCATATATTGAGTTAGAAACTCAAAATAGTCTTTTACAATTAAATAGCTCATGGAAGGGAATCTTTCCGAGCCGTATAATACAATTGAATATATATATAACTTGGTCATTTGAAATTCGAACACACGTATACTTATATCGGTGTTCATCCCTCTCATATATTCAATGGTCTCTCTCTCTCTCTCTATATATATATATATATATATATATATATATATATATATATATATATATATATATATATATATACACACATATATATATATATATATATATATATATATATATATATATATATATATATATATATATATATATATATATTTTAAAAGAATAGAGGTGTAACACACAAGTTATGATATACTGGTAAACGGAAAAGAAAATGCTGACAAATTGTTCACAGTGAAAAATAGTTTAATTAGGAATAACTGAGAATTAGTAATAGTATTGGTTAGTATTCAGTTTTGGTTTTAAGTTTTACCGGTTGCGCATTTCTAATGCTTTTCAAAAATAATTTTGAGATAGAGCGTCCGTGATGTTTGCTCTAATCTGAATACTAACCAATACTATTACTAATTCTCACTTATTCCTAATTAAACTATTTTTCACTGTGGACAATTTGTCAGCATTTTCTTTTACGTTTACCAATATATATATATATATATTTATATTTTTTTCCCCACCTACTCTGTAACTCTATATGAATTGATTTGTTAACTTGCATGCCATTATATATTATATATTATATATGTTATTATATTATTATTATAGTATTATTTTGACATCTATATTGTTTGTGTAAATTAACCGGAGATTATCTATTATATTATATTATATAGTATGTAATTGTATAGTTTGTTATATATTATATGTGCTACTTATAATCATATCATATTATTACCTCATGTGTATTAGATATACGTATTATTATTATTATTATTATTTTTATTCCTATTATGCTTATTTATATTTAAACTCTTAATAAGGTTTAATTTGTGCTGTTGAAGATGGATATGTGTATTGATGTATGTGTATATGTGCGTACGTGTGCGTACATATATACATATATATATTGTACCTTTTAATTTTTATTGTAATTTTAATATTGTTACAAGTATATTATATTATATTATATTATATAGTATTATATATAATTCCCGCTCTATATAACCACCTCTAGGTTTGTTTTGTTTTGGACTATATTTGTAATATGGTTCTAAATGTTATACACCTCCTTAGTGATTTTTATTATATATTTTTACCCATAATCTTGCAATACTTTAGTGTATGTACACTCCATATTCTTCGGAGTTTTCGGCTTGTATTGGCCGATAATACTTCTTGTTATTTTAATTGCCCTGATGAGTCCTTAATAGGACGAAACATTGTTGGCTAATAAAGACTTTTGATGTATTGAAGGCTTCTTTGTTTTACTTTCATAATTCTTCGGCTCTGTTTAATTACATTGAGCTATACCTTTTACTGTCATTTATATAATACGAAGAGGGTGTTAAACTCCAACACGCTCCAGTATTTTAATCCTTGTCACTGCTCCCGATTGGTTGAGCTTCCTCCTATATACTGGTATTTTGGCCTTTATATATATATATATCTGACAGTATGCTAACAAAGAGTTACCTGCCTTTATCTCTGAAGAATAATCCCACCCCCTCTAAGAATACTTACGAAAAACTATTGATTGCTAGTGTTAACTCCTTTGTAAAGAGGATTAGATGGCGTGCTTTCCACTATGATAATAATAAGAATAGGAAGGACCCCATGAATAGAACACATTTTAATAACTATGGCTTCAAAACTTATAAGAGCCCACCACATAATATTCTATTAGATAGTTTTGAAAGTGACTTACTCTCTCTTGTCAAAAATATTAAGTATAGGCCAAATAATAGACATAGAAATTATAATAAATTTGATAAGTTCCAGTCTAGACTTAAAAATATTGTTAAGGGTTTTGGTGAGAATAAGTCCATTCTAGTCCCGGCGGATAAGACTAAGAATCTATACTCCATGGATTACAGTGCTTACCGTGACTTTATTTATAAGGAGCTACATAGAAATTATGAAAAAACTACGCTTGATAATTTGAACCACATCAATAGTGAGGGTCTTAAAATTGTCTCTGACCTCGGCCTCGATAAGTATACCCAGTCATATTACCCTCGAGAACCGAGATTCACTCTTAAGGATCATAAGGTAGATATCATTAGTAACCCCTCTGTTAGACTCATCTGTCCTTCTAAGTCCGATATAGCCATAATCAGTAAAAAAATCCTTGACCTTATTATACCAGATGTTAGGGATAAAGTTAATTTTAACCTATGGGGGAACACTAAGGAAGTTATAGATTGGTTCTCTGGGATTAATAAACTTGAATCTAATAAGTTTATCCAATTCGATATTGATGCCTACTACACATCGATTTCACCCATCCTCCTCAATAAAGCTTTAATGTTGGCCATGAGAGTGTCCAGCCTTACACGATCACAGGTAGATATTATACTAGCAGCCCGTAGCACTATTATTAAATTTGAGGACACATTTTGGACCCGTAAAAACACGCCCAACAATTTCGACGTTACAATGGGTTCGAGTGATTCGGCCCAGGTAACTGATCTTGGGTTGTTCCTCCTAAATGAACTATATGTTACCTTTCCGCACCTTAAAGGCGGACTATATCGTGATGATGCATTGTTTGTAATTAACTCTAGCACCAACAATGTCGAGCATAATAAGAAGAAGCTTTATAAGTTTTTTTAAAAGCTATAACCTTTCGATCACGATAGATAGAAACGATAGAGCGGTCAACTTTTTAGATGTGACTTTGCACTTGGTCACTAATAGTTTTAAACCCTTCCATAAGCCTAATGAAATACTTTCTTATGTTAGTCCCAATTCTAACCACCCCAAATCTATGATAAGCTCTATAATTAAGGGTGTATCTAATAGGATTTCCACACTCTCTAAGGACGTAGGAACATTTAATGAACATGCGGAATACTATAATAATGCCCTAGCAAATTCCGGTTACTCTAGTAAAATACATTATAATAATAGTAACCTTGGAAAGTCTCCGCTTACTTATAATAATAATAACATAATATCACATAACATGGCCATGAATGGGAGTAGGAAGCATAATAACCGTAAAAATTACATAGGTGTATCTGAACCCATCCATAAGTTAACCCACGGGACTCGTAATAGGGAATATAATGCTTCTAGGAAACAAGTCGAACCCTCTGAGCGCTCACTCATTGGTGATAATTTTGCTAGATCTAATTCTAATAATGTTGCTTCTACTGATCCTATTATTGGCCCTAATCCTTTTGATGGGATTCCAGACGACAGCAGATCTAGTGGAGGTAGAAACAGTAAGAGACTTAATGGAATTTTGGCTGATTCTAATAATGCGGTTAAAACTAATCCTTGTAGTAACCCTAGTCTTAATAGTGGGATATTAGATAATGGTAGAGTCGGTAAGGATAAAAATAGGAGACTAAATACTTATTTTAACCCGCCATATAATCAGGAAGTATTAACTAATATCCCTAGGTCTTTCTTTTCTATCTTAGAGAAAAATTTCCCCCCTTCTCATAAATACCATAGTATTTTTAATAAAAATGTTATTAAACTTTCATTCTCTACCACCCCTAATATTAGTTCTCATTTAGCTAGCACTAACAATAGGAAAATTAGGGATGTATTCTCCTCTCTACATACTACTAGTCTGAACAGATCTGGAAATGCCTTACCACCAGAACAGACCTTATCTAATAGCAATCCTACGTGTAATGCATCACTACTTCAGCCAACCAATAGCACCCGGAAGTGTAACTGTAGAGTGATTGCTAACTACCCTTTAAACGGTAACTGCCTCTCTAAGAACATTGTCTATGCTTGCGTAGTTATAACTAATTCCTCTAATAGAACTTATATAGGCTCTACATCCAACACTTTTAAGACTAGGTTTAATTCTCATATCTCTAATTTCAAACATGTTAAGTTTAAGAATTCTACTTCTTTAGCACACTATATCTGGGATCTTAAGGGGGCTAATATATCATATAGCCTTAATTGGCGTTTAGTAGCAAGCTCTAATAACCTTTCTACACATACTAAATTTTGTAATCTCTGTATCCTCGAGACACACTCTATAATTTTCTCTAGCGAATCCTTGCTTAATAGAAAGTCTGAGATATTCTCTTCTTGCCCCCACGCTATTTCTAATTCTTACTTTTATTATAAACCTAAAGGTTCTAGTAGTATAAATTGTATCCATTAGCTGATATATTCCATTACTTATTTTTTTAGTTTAGGTTCTTTTTGTTTAGGTTCTTTTTGTTTACCACCATTATTATCATCATTATTATCATTGGTTTTTCACAACTCTTTATTCTAGCTCTCATAATCTTTTGGCTACTATACCATATCTATCTTCATACGCATTAAATTTTCACTATTGACACCTTATGAGTATATATCTGATTAGATATTTTACACTATTTTATTTTATTTCATTTTATTTTATTTTATTTTATTTTATTTGGATTCGTCTTTGGATACCCCCCCCCCCCCCCACACACACACACCTTCCCCCCATCCCCCCATGCGCACATAAACTTATTGTCAACCTCTTCAAATAGATTATGATTATATTTAATCCCCCCCCCCTCTTTTACGCTCCTTTCTATTATTTAATATAGTATATTGACTATGATTTTATGCTCCTTTGTATCCTTCATACATTTCTTTTTTTCTGTCCCTATTAGCCTACGATAATTTTGCTTAAGTCAGTTTTTTAGATATCGTTATGTAAATGATAGTAGAAAATTTCATTCCTTTATATATATATTTGTAGTGAAATATTAACGTTTATAAATTTTGATTACATAAACCATAGCTAATATTGTATTGCCTGATTAGATATTTTAAATATTTTTAATATTAATTTATCAAATAGGGTTTTCGAGTCATTTACCGGGGTTGTTTCCTAAGTTTTTACTTAACTGCATGTGAGAACTAAGTATATACTTTTGTTTTTGTTTTTTAATTTCCGGTTGATTCTATTTATTTATTTATTTATTAATACTACTGTGCATTCTATTTACTGTCTGGCCCTTACTCACTCATCCACATATATGTTTGTTTACCAACCTTATAATTATAAGTAATTATATATTATATTATGTTAATTATTTTATATTGTATTTGTTATTGTACTATCGATCCTTATTACTTACCGTTGATTATATGTACCATTATGATATGTTAAACTTTATATATCATGTAAGATGTTTATATTTTTGTACCATCATAATTTTGGGTATTGTACAATTTTTTTTTTCTCACCTACTCTGTAACTCTATATGAATTGATTTGTTAACTTGCATGCCATTATATATTATATATTATATATGTTATTATATATGTTATTATATTATTACCTCATGTATATTAGATATACGTATTATTATTATAATTATTATTATTATTTTTATTCCTATCATGCTTATTTATATTTAAGCTCTTAATAATGTTTAATTTGTGCTGTTGATGTATGTGTATATGTGCGTACGTGTGCGTACATATATACATATGTATATTGTACCTTTTAATTTTTATTGTAATTTTAATATTGTTACAAGTATATTATATTATATTATATAGTATTATATATAATTCCCGCTCTATATAACCACCTTTGTTTAGCTCTAGGTTTTTTTGGTTTTTGACTATATTTGTAATATGGTTCTAAATGTTATACACCTCCTTAGTGACTTTTACTATATATTTTTACCCATAATCTTGCAATACTTTAGTGTATGTACACTCCATATTCTTCGGAGTTTTCGGCTTGTATTGGCCGATAATACTTCTTGTTGTTTTAATTGCCCTGATGAGTCCTTAATAGGACGAAACATTGTTGGCTAATAAAGACTTTTGATGTATTGAAGGCTTCTTTGTTTTACTTTCATAATATATATATATATATATATATATATATATATATATATATATATATATATATATATATATATATATATATATATATATTCATTAGTTAAGCAAAACAAGACCACAAATTTCACAAGGAAGACATTATTAAAAGATGTCAACATATTTTAGTTTGATGTAAGGAATGTAGAGAATAATAATAATAATATTAGTAATAATAATAATAATTATTATTATTATTATAGATAGAACCGCATGTTTGACAACAAGCAGAAGATGCTGTTTGGACAGCTTGCTAGGGAAAGAAAGAGGCAACGACTTAATACCTGAGGCGGAACAAACTAAAACATTCTGGAGAGGAATATGGGAGCAGGATGTTAAACATAATGACCAGGCGGTGTGGATTGAGACAGTACAGAAGGAGATTAGTGAACAGGCACACCAACAAACTGATTTGAGTATCACAGATGAAACTCTTAAGGGGCAGGCCAAAAAACTAACCAACTGGAAATCACCAGGCCCAGATGGTGTGCAGGGGTATTAGATTAAACATATAACATCTCTCCACCCGCAACTGACAACCAAGTTCAATGACTCCTTGATGTCAGGTGAGGTACCAGAGTGGTTGACAAAAGGTACCACAGTTCTGATAATGAAAGACCGAATCAAGGGTAATGATTTTACCAACTATAGACCTATCACATGTCTGTCCGTAATGTGGAAACTGTTGACAAGCATATGTCTGAGGAAATCTACCATCACCTCCACACAAACAACTTGTTACCGGACGAACAGAAAGGATGCCGAAAGAAGTCCCGTGGTACAAAAGACCAGTTAGTTATTGATAATATGGTAATGAGGAATTGCAAGAGGAGACACACTGGTCTTGCCATGGGATGGATAGACTACAAAAAGGCATTTGACATGGTGCCTCATTCTTGGATCACCAAAAGCCTAGAGATCTTCAAGGTGGCATATAACATCAGACAGTTGTTGGGCAAAAGTATGAAGTCCTGGGAAACAGAGTTAACATCAGCTGGAGAATCCTTGGGAGGCGTGAAGATCAAGGGAGGTATCTTCCAGGGAGATAGTCTGTCCCCTCTGTTGTTTGTCCTTGCCCTGATGCCCCTGACCATTATACTGCGAAAAGTGATAGCAGGATACAAGTTGGGAAAGGGAGAGCTTACCATCAATCACCTCCTCTTCATGGACGATCTTAAGCTCTTCGGGAAGAGTGAGAAGGAGTTGGATGTGCTTGTTGACACTGTCCGTATTTTCAGCAATGATATATGTATGCAATTTGGTATTAGTAAGTGTGGAGTCATTGTGATGAAGATGGGTAAATTGAGCAGAAGCAACGGAATCTAGGTGCCAACAGGTGAGATGATAATGGAAATTGACACTGAAGAAGGATACAAGTATTTGGGTGTTCTGGAGGCTGATGACATCAAGAACAAAAAAAGTGAAGGAATTGATAAGAACTGAATACATTCGGAGAGTAAGGTGCGTATTAAAGTCACATCTGAACAGTAGGAATGCTATAAGTGCAGTACATTCTCGAGCTGTGTCTATTATTAGGTACAGTGCGGGAATTCTGAGATGGACTGTTGCTGAACAAAAAGAAATGGATAGGAAGACGAGGAAGCTATTGACTATCTACAACATGTTCCACAAGAGGAGTGATGTGGATATACTCTACTTAAGGAGATCTGAAGGTGGAAGAAGTCTTATCAGCATAGAGGACTGTGTTCAGATGGAGAAAAACAACCTACACAAATACGTGACTGATAGTAAGGAGCCAATGCTCAGAACTGTACTGAAGGAGAGGACAATAGACCAGGGGTTGTCCAAGGATGAAATAAGAAGGAGAAAGAGCAGCCTTCAGGAAAAATCCCTTCATAGTACATTCTTTGAGAAAACTGAATTCAGAGATCCACAGACATGGAACTGGTTGAAAAGAGGAGACCTTAAACAGGCTACAGAAGGAATGTTAATGGCTGCGCAAGAGCAGGCCCTCAGAACGAGTGGTTGAAACACCATATTTACAAGGAGGAGGCTAGCCCACTGTGCAGAATCTGTGGAGAGAGAGAGGAGACTGTGGCTCACATTGTATCCGAGTGTAAATACCTAGCCCAGACTCACTATAAGGGCTGGAGACATGATGTGATGAGCAGGATGATCCACTGGAACCTATCCAAAGTAAGCAATTTACCACATTCTAAGAAGTGGTATGAGCATAAGCCAGAGTCGGTGATAGAAAACGACCAGGTGAAGGTGCTGTGAGATTTTAGGATAGAGACGGACAAGAAACTGGAACACAATAGACCTGATCTGGTGGTTTTGGACAAAGAAAAAAGATCGTGCCTGATTGTAGATGTGGCCTGCCCATTCGACACGAGAGTGCAAGAGAAGGAGAGCGAGAAAATTAACCGATATCAGGACTTAAAGTGGGAGGTAAAAAGGATTTGGAACTGCCATGAAGTCAAAGTGGTCCCGATTGTCATATGCGCACTAGGTACTATCTCAAAAAGTTTCCAGGGATGGTTAAAGAAAATTGGCCCCTTAACGCTTTTTGGAACGCTTCAAACGGCATGCTTGCTGGGAAAAGCAAGAACCCTCCGATACGTCCTGAATATCTGAGGCTGCAGGTAGTGGCGTGATATTCATTTCAACAAACTTTCCAGTTAACAAACATCAATGACTGAGACTCAAAGAATAATAATAATAATAATTATTATTATTAATAATATTATTATTATTATTCTCTACATTCCTTACATCAAACTAAAATATGTTGACAATCTTTTAATAATATCCTCCTTGTGAAATGTGTGGTCTTGTTTTGTTTAACTAATGAATATTTCCAGCTCTGCGCACCTAACTTGTGCATGAACCCAGCCACCTAGCTGCTTTCCACAGCATACTGCACATTGAGCACATGTCTTTACGCTTTGGCTTCTAACTAATTCACCAATCTCTACTCTCTTATCTATATCTCTCTCTTTAAGATTGGTTACTCTTGAACTGTGTATATATATATATATATATATATATATATATATATATATATATATATATATATATATATGTGTGTAATGATGGTTGGAAGATCACTGATGAAGGACTAACTTTATTCATATGTAACCCATTTGCAACCACGCAGCACGTTTATTCTCATATTTACACACATTTTTTCCCCCACCGGGACCCGTCTATTTCGTTCTTACTGCTTCCTCTTTCTCTGTATCTTTACCCTCTCTAACAGTCACACTCTCTGTTAGCTTCTTGCTCACCCTTCACTCACTCACTCTCTGTTACTACCTCTTCTTTCTTTGAGCTATTTATTTGTAAAGGACTACCTGAGATTGAACTCATTATTAATAGTATCACTGCTCCTTACGTAGAGCTAAATTTAACCCCATATAAACGGCTGTTATTTCTAGCAGCACGAGTATGCGGTAGCTAGACACTGGATAACCATGTGTGAAAAACCATGTGCGTTAAATAGTCTTTTTAAATATTTTGAAGTGAGACAGACCAATTTTTCTGGTGCTTGTGAGGAGATAGAAATGCGGTATTCTTTCACTGTTTCATTTTTGGAAACTTATTTGGATTTTAAGGTTTAAACCAGTCTACGGAACAGGTTTGATTTTGAAATTTAAATTTGTCCAAGCACCACGGCCATTTGCCAATATGTTTTGTTTTTATTGATTTATTATTTTAAATCGAGACAGGCAAACTGCATTAGTATAATTAGTATTGTTCAATCTAGCTAACTTAGTCGTTTACAATACAAACATGGATATGTTGGTATTTGTGTTTATCAAATATATTCATTTATATTAACTTGTATTACACGGCTCAGAAATACTTCTTTCTTTGAGCTATTTCTTTGTAAAGGACTACCTGAGTTTGAACTCATTATTAATAGTATATATATATATATATATATATATATATATATATATATATATATATTTCATACATATATACATGTATATAGACTTCACATACTTATGCATATCAAATCTTTTAAATAGAACTTCAGTTGAAATACAGTTTTAAGATGGGTAACAAATACATTTTATAAAATAGTTTTTATATGAAGTGAACTGACATTTTATAAAATAGTTTTTATTGAAGCGAACAGACGTGTTTCTATTGCTCTCTACCAAGTCAGTAGCAAGCTACAGAGCTTTAAGGCCTAACTGACCGAACATATATATATATATGTATATATATTTGTAACCACGTGCTTTTCCTACCAACTCATAAGTACGTTTTCTTAACCACAGATTATTATATACAGTCGTCTTTCTCTAAATATCTTCAAATAACCAAAGGCTCACTCACATAAGGAAAAAGTATATACAAATACACTGTCTTTCCCTACAAACTCGCAAGTAAGTTTTTTAACAACAAATTATTGTACACACTCGTTTTTCCTTGGATATCTTCAAACAGCCAAATAACCAAAAACTATTAACATGCTCAAACAAACAAACTCACATCCATAAGAGAGAATATATATATATATATATATATATATATATATATATATATATATATATATTACACAAGGATCGGAATTAGAGTATTCCACAGTTCACATTAATAATAATATTATTAGCTCAAAGAAAAACAGAGAATTTTCAACTGAGCTCAAATACAAATATATTACACAGAGAGAAGTGTGTTATACAGTGAGATCTGTGTAAAGAATTATTACATGTGAGTTTAACCGTTACTGTATGGAAAACAACACCTACAGGTTGGCAATTAAATAGAAGTCAGAATCAAATCTCCGAAGTAGAGTTTTAAATTACCAACCTTATATAAATATATATATATATACACGATTCTTTAATTCTTCAAATAACCAAGGTCTCACTCACGTATCAAATATCAAATGTCTTTAAAAAATGCACACAAGGGTAAAAAAAAAATATGACTACTAACCAGCAAGCCCACAAACGGACGAAATTGGTCTGAGATGAAATTGACCTCTTAATAAACACATGTTTTTCTCTGTCCCAAACAATAAACATTAACGCGTCATGTTTGAAAGAAATTGCTGAAAAAACAGCTCAAACATTTACCACGAGGTCTGCTAAGTAGATACACAACAAACTAAAACATGTAGAAGTCTCTTTCAAATTAATTCAAAACCATTTTGACAAATTTCTACATATTTACACCAATGGCCAAACACAACAACAGCAACAACAACAACAGCCAGAAAATCAGGAGTGACTACTACTGATTTCAAGCATAATAGCTGATTTACTGAATGACAGTATCCCTCAACCACTGACTCAGCCATTATTATCGCCATCACCATCACCACCGTCACAATCTTCTGCCACATCAACATCTTCTGCCACATCAACTGCTAGTAATAGACCACTGCTCTCGCTCTCCCACCACAGTTGTCATCATCATCATCACCAATACTGCTTTCTTCCCACACATCACCACCACAACCATACCATAGTCAAAAGAACTTTAAAACAAAAATCTATGGAACTCTATGCAACCCCCCCCCCCCTACTACACATACTAGAAACCCCAAAATATGCTGCTACTCAGAAGCTATGCACACGTGGCGACTGTATATTTACCCATTTACCGTGTACTAGGCGCACTAACACTGCCATCCAACACCAAAGCACGCTGTCCCAAAATCTGGCAACATTTCCAACGTGGGAGGCTATGTCTGCTGACTGACTGTCCCATCACTCATCTTCCTAGGACACAACGCACGAACAGAAAAGGGGCTCCATGCCAACACACAAACTACAAGAAAGCCACCCCTTCCTGCAGTAAAGCTGATCCGGTCTCCTCACAAAGACATGATTACAACAAAAACAACAAAAGTGATGCTGCTCCAGTCTTTTCACAAATACACGATTACAACAACAAATTCAACAACAACAAAAATAACGCTGCTCCAGTCTTTTCACAAAGACACAATTACAACAAATACAACAACAACGACAAAAGAGGGAACTGCAACCCTATTCAATGGTTAACCACAAATCCAATCAAAAACTTCTCCCTGACCCAAAAAATCTTTCGTTTTTAGCCATGAACCTGGCAAAACAGATAGAGAAAAACATTTTAGCCATCACCCAACACCACCCTTGCTGTCACTAACACACAATCACAAAACAAGCCCCCTGCAACAGTCAAAATCAGCCACCACACTAGCCTCCACATTTTTACTCAATACACAAGCTATCAGCCCATCCATCAATGCACAGAAATCGAAGATCCAATTCATTGAGGATTGGGTTGGTAACCATCCATTTCATATGCCCTTCTTTATTCTTACTGAAACCTACGTTGACAACTCCCACTTGGAGACCGAAGTAAGAGTGAGAAATTTCCCAACCATCTGTGCGGATCGTGTTGGCAGAAGGAAGGGTGGCACTGCCATTTTCCTGCATAATTCCTTTACGACAGATGGTAACACAACATTCTCTAATGGAAACTGTGAATCAGTCACTGTGCACAATGAAACCAATGACCTGACATTAGTTGAGCTCTATAGGCCACCACAAACACCCATAATCTGCTTCAAAGAATGTCTCAAATGCTATATTAAACAGTGCCATTCTAGCAACATACTTTTGATGGGAGACTAATCTGTCGATTGGTCTACATGTAGTTTGAAACCAGGCATCACAAACTCAACCACTGACAAAGAAGCTGTCGAGTCAATCCTTGACTTCATGAATGAGTTTGTCTTGTCCCAACTTCTCCTTGCACCAATGAGGCATCAGAAGAATATTCTGGATCTAGTGTTTAGTAACCACACTAACACTATACATAATATTACAGTGAAAAAAACCCTCCTCTCAGACCATGAGATGGTTCTTTGTAACCGGAGATTCCACCAGCCGAAAGCTAATCCCAGGGTCCTCTTTCCAGCCCACCCATTTGATAACATGGATCTCTACAATGCCAACTGGGATGGAATTATGAAAGAACTATCACATGTTGACTGGTCTTTTACACACGCACACACTTCCACCAACATCAAAACATCTAGGCAGTTCTTTGTAGACACTGTCACTAATATATGTACAAAACACACCCCACCAAAACCTGTGACCAAAATCCAGTTCTGTAACCCCACAAACAGAAAAACAATTATCAGAAAAATAAAAAGAACAAACAAAGAAAAAAACACCCTAAAATACTGCCAACAGCAACACCCACATCCGATGGCTATCGCCCTGCTTGTGTCGAAAAAAATATACTCTCCAGCAATGCATGATGACCATCATCAATAACATAAGAATAGCTGAAGAGAGGTGGAGAAAATCAAACTCAACCCCAAAGTGTTCTTTTCATTTGCTCAAAAACACAAGGTCACCGTCTCCACTGTTGGCGCCCTAGTTGATGAAAATGGCACACTCCAAGACGATGCCAAAACCATGGGCGAGATACTGCAGAAACAATACTGCTCTGTTTTCAGCAATCCTGATATGGCCGATCTGGGCTGGATCAGTGATGTTAATCCCCAACAAACTATATTAGACATAACGTTTGGCGCCCCCGGGGTCTTAGCGGCAATAAACGGAATTAAACCCAATTCAGCAGTAGGCCCCACAGGTTCCCTGCCTGTGTCCTGAAGGTGTTTCGACATCAACTTGCATCTCCTCTTGCTAATCTGTAGAGGAACTCACTGGACACTGGCTATATTCCTGAAAACCTTCTATACCAGTCCGTTGCTCCAGTCTTCAAAAAGGGAAATAAGTCCCTTGCAGTGGACTACCGCCCGATCTCACTCACCTCTCATATTATCAAGGTATTTGAGAGGGTGTTGAGATCACGAATAACCAACTTTCTTGAAGGCAATGGCCTGCTGAACTCCAACCAACTTTGACGATGTCTTGAGAACCTCGGGAGAGGGCTCCAACACTGATGTCATCTACCTTGATTTCAGCAAGGCCTTTGACAGGGTTAATCATAAAATTCTACTGAAAAAACTATCAAATGTTGGTGTCTCGGGAAGGTTACTACAGTGGATCAAATGTTTCCTGACAGGCAGAACCCAACATGTTGTAGTCGAAGGAGTAAGATCAAGCCCTGCCAAAGTCAGCAGTGGCGTCCCACAAGGCACTGTGTGGGCCCACTTCTTTTCATCATCTACATTAATGACATTACTGACATCCTCAAGCACAGCAACATTAGAATCTTTGCAGATTATTCCAAGCTCCAAAGGGTCATCAATGAGGTGGGTGACCGGACTTGCTTTCAGTCAGACCTACTGGCTGTTATCCAATGGGCAGAAATGAATAATATGCTGTTGAATGAGGATAAGTTTGAATTAACCCACTTTGGAAAAAAGGATGCCCTGAAACTACCATACTCCCTTCCTTCGGGTGAAACTCTAGTGGCATCCAATAACATCAGAGACCTGGGACAACAATATAAGCTGGGCCACTCAGATAAACAGCAATGTTTAGAATGTGTTCCTGGATTCTCAGAACTTTCCAGTCGAGAGATATCCACACTGTTATCCTTCTCTTCTCCACGTTTGCCCGACCGCACCTTTAATACTGTTGTACACTGTGATCACCCCACACGAAACAAAGTATCATGAAAGTTGAAGCACCCCAAAGGTCAATTACAAAAAGATAGATGGCATGACAGGCTTTGACTATTGGAGTCGGTTAGAAAAGCTCAACCTTTATTCTCTCCAACGTCGCCGTGAGCGCTACATTATCTGCTTGATGTGGAAAATATTCCATCAGCTTTACCCAAATGATGTTGGCATCACCTTTAATGTACACCCAAGGTTTGAGACCCGTGCTATCCGCCCAAGAGAAAATTCTCACTCGCATCTCATAACAACAATACGGCACAATTATTTCACTTCAATTGGCCCTGCACGCTTTAACATTACACCAAAACACATCAAAGCAGAGACAGACCCCATTAAGTTCAAGAAGTCTTTGGATAAATTCCTTCAAAAAATCCCAGATAAGCCTCCTGCACCCGGATATGCCTCCGTAAACAATAACTCTCTGCTCGGGTGGGCCATGGTGCCCAAACACTAATTTGTAAGACTTCGCCAGGTGGTGCTATTTAGTTAGACTTGGCATGGGCCAATACTGGCCGAAACCTATCAAAGTTATCAAAGTTAAGTTATTAACCTAAAGGAGGTTATGAAAGATCTAAGAGACAATTATTTTATGCGTTAAAACAGGTGTAATTACTCAGGTTCAAGCATATTATAATACAAATAGTGCAAGGTTCTATGTGGAGAGACAGAGACAGTGAGAGTGAACGTGTGTAGTTTGTAACAGGAAACGTAACTGGAATCTCATCTAGGTTTATTTCAAACCTAGGTGGAACAAGATCATCAATAAAGGAGACTTTCCAATCATTACTATCACGTCTTTTCTTTCTTCTTTTGTATAAATGTATGTACGGACACGTATGTCCTGATTTTCTCGTAAGGCACATACCGCAAATAATGCTATCCGACATTGGACAGGCTCTGCCTATTCGCAGTCATTTCTGTATATAAGTGAATTCATTATTTAAACTTATAAATGGGGTCGACTGGCTAAATCGTTAGAACACCGGACAGAATGCTTGGTGACACTTTGTTACGTTCTGAGTTCGAATTACGCCAGGGTTAAACTTTACTTTACATATTTTCGGAATCGGTAAAATATAGTAAAATATAGTATCCGTGAATTACTAACGCAATTAAATCGACTTCCCTTCTCTTCAAATTGCTAGATTTGAACCTAAAGCAAAAATCCTCATTGTATCTTATTGTGTAATATTCTCGCTCGGACATTATCAGAAAATTGAACCCGAGGACTTACGATTTAAAAGATTTACTACTCGGACAAGCAGCCCCCTATCATACCTTACCATTCGATATGGACTTAAATTGGAGATGACTTGATCTTCAATAATCAGCTCCTCCAATAAGTGTCCAGCTCTCTCGTATCATTGAAAAGTCAAGATAAGGATATTGTATACTTTAGCGTAGCACTTTATTTTGCAAAAAAATAAGCTGGACCTGTAATTTAAAGGGATTGTCATGTCACATACTGTGCGCTGATCAATCAGCGTCAGAATTACGGTAACCGTACATATGACTGTTGAATACTCAGGCACTCGCAAATTAATTTCAGGATCAAGCTGTTCGGTTCTCCACACAACTGGACCAATCATCGTTTGAACAGACGGAGGCCCAACACAAACCTACACAACCAATCACACCGATACCGATCATACGTCGCAAATCACACATACCCACCATCTCTCAACCTCTCACGGCTGGTTGTCTGCATTCTATCGATTCAGTCTACCGTGACTCCTTTAAAATGCTGCAAATGAATGGTGCGGGTGGGAATACAATTGGACTATATTCTTGTTCAATAAATGGATTAAGCTAAGCAGTTCTCTCTCTCCCCCTTTTCCTCTCCATCTCTCTCTTTCTAGCATTCTCTCCCCTCTCTCAGCATCTCTTTCTCGTTCTCTAACCTTTTCTCTCTGTATCCTTCTCTCCTTTTCGCTCTCTCTCCATCAACATTTATATTCTCCTAATTTAGTCTCTCTCATTTTCTCTCTCCTTTTATGTCCCACGCCCACCCTCTCTCTCTTTGTCTCTCTCTCTCTTCATAGCATTCGTCCATTGTGGTTCCCTATTGCGATAAGATCTTGTAAGTGGAACAGCGAGATAGAGGACTCCAGTGATAAATCTCGTATCGCTCTAGGCATGATATAACTAAATATTTTATATTTCACCTTTTCAATTGGTGACGTCAAAATATCCATCTGTTCATTTATTCATGTTGGACACCGTCCAAATTGCAGCAGTTTACTGAACCCTGCAGTATTGATGTATATATATATATACACACACACACTTTATATATATATATATATATATATATATATATATATATATATATATATATATATATATATATATATATATATATATTTATATATATATATATATGTGTGTGTATGTGTGTGTGTGTGTGTGTGTGTGTGTATGTGTGTGTGTGTGTGTGTGTGTGTGTGTGTGTGTGTGTGTGTGTGTGTGTGTGTGGGTGTGTGTGGGTGTGTTTGCGTGAGTGTGCATACAGAGATAAAGATAAAGAGAAACATAGAAGTATGACGTAGTCCCTGAAAACTATCCTTGACATATGGGGGTGAGGAGAAAGCAACAAATCAGGTGTCGTGGATTGGTTATTTCAAAATAGATAACCATCTACACATACCCCTCATACTACTACTGATACGACTGTCACCACTAATGTTATTACTCTTACTACTATGGCGGTGGATTGGCAGTATCAGTAGCGCGCCGGATAACATGCTTTGCAGCAGAGAGTTACGGACCTTTATGTTCCGAGTTCAAATCCTACCCCTTTCTTTATTACGAAGTCGATAAAATAAAGTACAATAACGCACTGGTGTTGATTTAATCGACTTTGTCCTCCCGTAAAATTAATGGCCTTGTTCCTAAATCAGAAACCATTATTACTCCTACTACTATCACCAGCCCCAATACTACCACTAGCACCACTACCACCACTATATCTAGTATCACCATCATCATTACTAGAACTACAGCCATAATTACTACTTTTATCACCATAATTAATACTACGGCCACCACCACTCTGACAGTATTTGAACGCAGAACACAAGACATTAGCCAAAAATCAGCAAAACGGCGTCTGTCCGACTCTCTAACTATTCAGCTAATTCTTCTTTCTGAACCTTATTTAACATTTAGAAGATGGTGAACCAAAATAAGACATAGTCACGACTGAGGTACTTTTGAATTATAGTTGTACACTATCGAGGCTGTGTGCCTAAACAACAACAACAATAAAAAGGTTTATTTCGGAAATGTATGAGCATCTTCAAATCACTTACGGCATGTCATACGTAATTTGTAAACTTGTAACCAATAAGTATTTAGACATTATTACAGTCTGAGTTCAAATCCCGCCGAGGTTAACTTTGCCTTTCATCCTTACGGGGTCGATAAAATAAAGTACCAGTAACGTACTAGGTATTTGCTGGCCTTGTGCCAAATGTAGAAACAATTATTATAATTATCATTATGAATGCTGGGGATTGGCAGTATGTTTAGCAAGTCGGATAATATGCTTTTGAGAATAATGTTACGACCCTTTACTCTCTCAGTTCAAATCCTGCTGCGGTTTCCTTTGCTATTCATCTTTACGTTGTCGATACAATAAAGTCAATTGCTGGTCTTGTGCCAAAAGTAGAAACAACGATTGCAATTATTTAGGTGGTGAATTGGAGGAATTGGAGGATTATTGAAATATCGGATATGAACATTTACGGTATTTTTGTGCTCTGAGTTCAACTCCATTCGACATCAACTTTTCATTTAATCCTTTCAGGTTCTACTAAATAAAGTAACACTCAAGTACTGGAGTCGGTTTAATCCACTTTCTACTTTCCATTTTCCATTTTTCATAATTGCTGGCCATGACCAAATTTAGAAACCATTATTATTTTGGAATTCTGTAAAAAATATTTTTTATGATTTAATTCAAATGTCTTTGTTTATTTTGAAATTAATTCAATGTGGGGAAAATGTTCAGATGGTCATCAGGTCACGAAGTCATGAGTTTAAATTATGTTAGCAGAATATTTTATTGGGTTATTTAGAGAATTTGCTGTCTGATGAAATCGCTTATAAAAGGAGTGTGAAATATACGTCATTTCGTACAATAAAGATAAAGATAAATATTGATAAGTAATAATGAATAGAATAAATAAGAATGAATCTCAACGGTCAAATGTCACATGCTGTCAACTAAAGTTTAGGTTTAAATTTTGAAATAATTCAAAATATACAGAGATAGAGAGGATAAAGAAATAAGGGTTAAATCAAACTCACGCTAAGAAATATACATACACCCGCAAACAGACATATAGACACAAAACTACATTTAATTACTTGAATATAAGTATATATATATATATATATATATGACAAAAAAAGTGTGATAAGTAACCAGGTTGACCATAACGCACCAGAATACTCGTTCGGATCTAGCTGCCGAAACGGCCGAAGCTCAGCCGTCGGGATCCAGACTCTTTTCCTATATATACATATATGTATATAAATTGGTGTAGGTATCGGATAAAGCATGAATGTATGGCTCAAGCAGATTGCTTCGTAAATTAGTTGGTTCGGATTCGATAACACTTCGATTCCGCAACTATGATAGCGTTATATTTACCAATACTAATCTATATGATAGACCGGACTCAAGTAACGATTTTCTCATAAGACGTTTGGACTCATATCAAAATATTTTCACACACACAGACACACACACACACACACACACACACATATATATATATATATATATATATATATATATATATGTACATATATACATGTGTGGCTTGAAATTAAGTGAAGTGACGCATCAGTGTTGAGGACATTAGTGGATTGGCAGTATCGGTAGAGGGTCAGATGTCATGCTTTGCAGCACAGTTACGTCCCTTTACGGACTGAGTTCAAATCCCGCCGAGGTTAACTTTACCTTTCATCCTTACGAGGTCGATAAAATAAAGTGCAAGTACTACACTGGGGTAATTGCTGGCCTTGTGCCAAACGTAGAAATAATTATATATATATATATATATGTATGTGTGTGTTAATAATATGTATATATGTATATATGTATATATGTATATATGTATATATATATATATCAACACTATATGTCAATAATTCTCGCAAGTGTAGTGTTTGTACCAGCCTTTTCAAGTCGCTGGCTGGACTAAAACGTCACACTCGTTCAGCGCATCGGAAGGGGTTCTCCTATATTGATATACAGTAGTGGCCGTACTCGAAAACGAGTTGGCAGCCACCATATATATATATATATATATATATATATATATATATAGTGTTAGAAGACTTCTGTCCATGGGACGATTTAGGTAGAAGTGGTTACACAACAGTTAGTTCACCATACAGTGAACAATTGTTTCACCCTAGCGGATCCTCAGCTCGTAAACGATTACGAGCTGCGGATCCGCTAATGTGAAACAATTGTCTTCTGTATGGTGAACTAACTGTTGTGTAACCACTTTATATATATATATATATATATCCTTGGAGGTCGTCAACCACTATGTTAAAGAGCTCTGTCTCACCATCTGGAGAACGAACTATAGATTGAGCATTTCTACAAAACACCCTGGGATACATAACTACATATATTACATACATACATACATATATGTATGCATATATGTATGCATGCATGCATACATACATACATGCATACATACATGCATGCATACATGCATACATACATATATACGCACGTACATACATACATAATACGCGCATATATTATATATACGGATTATTCCTGTAAATTCCATCACCTAATCAAGCAGAACTTGTCCTCTAAAAATCATCTCCCAATGAAATGAAATAACGTTCACTCTGTAATTCATGCATTGAGTAAATTACTTTTCTCTTACTTCCGTCCCTTCACGGAACACACTGCTGAAAATTAACAATATATATACATATATATTGTTAATTTTAGGGATGGCTGTGTTGAAAGTAGTGCCAATACAAATAAACAATGCCGCCCCCACTTTTGTTTTCACTTTTTTCATTTTATCTTTATCACTAATTATTCGTTAGTTGGCCACCGTTATTTCATCACACATTCTGTGACCTCCTCAGTGACTATACGTTCTGTTTTGTTCATTTTCGTCTTTCTTATTAAAAAATTAAATCCATGTGGAGCGCGTGTTTCTTTGTATTGGCAATACTGGCTACATGATCACCCAACATTTTACAAACAAAATCGGTTGTCATCTTGCGATTTCACGTTAAGAAACTTGCAAAACAAATACGCAAAAAAGTATATATATATATATATAAATATATATATATATATATATATATATATATATATATATATATATATATATATATATATATTTCGCTCGCTCTGATGAATTAACTGGTTATAAACAAAGTATTGGAGTTCGATTGACACAACATCTAGCGATTAGCGAACTCTATACCTACCAGATGAAAGAAACAATTGTCAGCACTGTGAATAAAGCCCTTAGTGTACAGACAACCATGTTACTCTTATCTCTTGAATTAGTATTACTCCAAGTATAACCTACATATATATATATAAAAAATATTGATAAATGGAAACTATATTTTCAGTATGTAGTTTCACTGAATTACTAAAGCTGATTGGTTTAAGCGTCACGGCTGGTTGAGCATGCTAACGACCAATGAACATATCCAAAACATCAATTGTTTTGCTATGTTTAGAAATGATGAAAATAGCATTTTCTATTAATCATCACCATCAACATCACTTTTATTATTATTATTATTGTTGTTGTTGTTAGTGGTCGTGGTCATAGTGGTAGTAGAAGTAGTACCCCTAAGCGTTATTATTGTTCATTTAGCTTGGGTTTGAATTTATCAATAAAATTCTTTTCTTTGATTTTTCTCTTGATTTCACTTGGGCTGTGTAATTTGTAGAATGGGAATATTATAAATATTCCCTGACCACATGTTGCCAGGTGGCCGCTTAGGGGTATCTGACGGACATTTGGGTCTCTGATTTGTTGACGGTGTACCCGTGCACGTTCCGATAGTGCATTTCCAGTTTGACCGACATATAGTTCTTCACAATTCGGGCATTTAATGCAGTAAATTAGATTTCTGCTTTTGCAGTTCATATTTGCATTTGGGAATATGTTTCCAGTTTTTGTTTTCAAAATAATGTTTTCAAAATAATGTCAACAAAATTGCTTAGACGGTGGGTGGGGCATGTTGGACCAGCTATAATAGGTCTAAGTTTTAAGTCTTTTGGGTGTAATAATTTAATGTATTCACTGTTTTGTTCTCTTACTGCCAGTTGTATTTCTTTTGACTTATGAACTTTCGGTAGGCCATACAGGTTGCTGGGTTTCGGCTCAAAATTGGTGATGTAGTCTCTTTCCTTATCAGTAAATGAGTTGTGGTATCTTGAAGCCAGGTTGTTGATCTTCTTCATGATGTTGTGGTCTATATTTGACGGTATTTCATGATAGAATGTTGTGTCTTTCAGTTGTTCCTCAACCAAATCCTTGTAGTATTCAGTATCCATTATAACAACTGCACCCCCTTTATCTGCTTGTTTAATTATTATTGTTTTATCATTTTGTATACCTTTAAGTGCAGATATTTCTGATTTGTTAATGTTTGGCCTAACATTAGTATTATGTCTAAGAGGAAATTTAGACAGGATGTCAATGTATTGGTCGAGATAGATATTTCTTCCTTTTGGCGGAGTGAAATTTGATTTATTCTTTACTAGTGATTCATCACTCTCATTATTTTTATCAGCGAAGAATTCTACAAGACGTAATTTTCGACAGAATTCTTGGGTATCCTCCTTCAGTTCTTGGTGGTTGACTGTTGGAGTCGGTGTGAATTTCAGTCCTTTTGACAGAATTTGCATTTCATCATTGTCAAGATCTCTTTTAGATAAATTAATTATTTTAGGATCTACGTGTACAGCTGTTTTGGATATGTTTCCTCCTGGAGTTTTTCTTTTTCCGGTTTTTGTTGTCCTGACGTTAAAAAATGGATTTTTCTCTGTTCAGGATTTATATTCCTGTTGGTGTTCGCTTGATGAACTTTTGGTCGTGATATTATATTTGGTTTCGTTATGTATTTTGTCCTATTTTTGGTATTCTGTATATTATTTTTCTTCCTGTTAGCATTATTTTTAACAATCTGGGAAAATGACCTAGGTTTGCTTTCAGGTTTAGATTGTTTTTTCGTCCAGTTTCTTGTGGGCAATCTCTTTTGAGATCTTGAGAGTGATCTGGTTATTCTATGTTTTGTTTCCACATTCCTTGTTGGTAGTCTCTGTTGAGATCTTGAGAATGATCTCCTGGTTTTACTACTTCTCATGGTCTGGTCAAAGGAATATCTATCGTGTTTGTGCTTTTTGTTCATGTTGTGTGCGATAGGGTGTTTTTGTAGAAAAAGCGAAGAGTTATTACCGTAGTTCTTCTTTGATTCAAGGTAAGGTGAGTGTTTGTGTTGGCACGTGTTCTGGCGTATGTTGTGTTGATGAGATTGTCCACTTTTAATGCTTTTTCTCAGCGTTCCAGAGTGTTTACCGTAATTTGCAGCATATTCATCGAGAAATAATTGTTTCTGCTGCCATACCTTTCTTGATTTGTTTTCTTCTTTTGAGATATCTCCGATCCATAGTTCTCGTAGTTTTTCAGCTATAATACCAGTCGTTAGCTTTGAAATTTCAACTTCAATTTGGTCATCAATAGCTTCATATTTGGCTTTGTAGCGGGATTGTTTACATTCAGCAATGGAGATGTCGGTCCTGAATTTTGTCAATGTAAGTTCCCATCGGAGTTTTGTTTCTTCTTCTGGTTCTCCTGCAATTTCTGTAATTAGGTATTTACGAGGGAGTATGGGTGCCGTTAGAGAGAGCCATTTCGAATGTGTTTCGACATATTTTTCGCATCTGTATGCTTTCCAGAAATTTTGTTTTCTTATGTTAAGGAATTTTTTCCATGTCTTCCAAATTTCTTTTCTTATTCGATGTGTTTTGTTTTCCAAATTTCTTTCGTTTATTTCTGACATCCAAGAGGGTTGTGGTAGGCTTTCTCTTGTATCTTTGATAACTGTTGGTATAATTTCAGCTAAATTCTTAATTTCAGAGTTTATATGTTCAGTTATAAGTTTTCCGTCTGTAGATTGTTTTTCTATTTCCTTTAAAATAGAGGATTGTGTGTCCATCATCGTGATAAGTGTTGATAATTTCGATGATATCTCCTTTAGAATTCTTTCTGATTCTGTTGGTTTCATTTGTTGCTTTCCAGACATGTTGGCATATACACAATATGAATATATATATAGATATAGATAGGTAGATATACACGGGTGTGTATGATTGTGTATAGAAGATTATATTAATAAGAGGAATTCCAACTTTGTCTGATTTACTCGTTTTATTTACAATCCTTTAAAATATATAATGGTATTATAATGAAATAGTATAATAGAATATTAAATTCTAAGTGTTAATTGAACAAGTACTTTCATGCTTTCGCAATCTTCAGGTTCATATGTGGTGACAGTCGAGTTTGCAATTTTCAATATATTATATATATATATTATATTAATATCTATATTATATAATATCTCATATGTATATAAATAATATACTACATTAAAAATATTTACGTCAATCGACTAAGCTTAAAAAATATTGTGAAAATATTAAGAATAAAAATTTCACAGAAAAATATTTCTTCGTTAAATATATATCACGTCAGCACTTAATGCAGATTGAACCGATATATCTATCATTCTATATATATATATATATATATTTATATAAACAAGCACGTGCATGCGCACATACAAACACACACATACATATAATGTTTTTGTATGTATGTTAAAGCCGATACGAGCAAACACAGGAACGTCACTTGACAGTCCCACCCATCACCCAACGGAACATCTAGAATGTGACAGCTGGAAATTGACGTGTGCTGAATCAGCTTCTTTTATCGACTCGGAGAGAAGAAAGTCAAAATGGATTTTGGTGTGATTTCACTTCAGAACACAGTGACCCGCAACAAATATCCTGCTCACTAATGTCTTTAAACATTCATACACGTATAGAGATAAAACCGTTTGTCTGCCTAGTGATATAAGCATCAATTACCTTCTACAATGTAAACATGAATTAAAACAAGATAAATCACCGTATTTCTTGTAAATAAAATACCTTTGTATCAACATAAAGACGTTGGATCTACATATCTTTATGTGGCGTCACCTGCTGTTGTTGGAGGAAGGGAGGTGCCAACAGCTATTATATTATGTGAGAACGGAGTATAAGGCATTTCTTTAGAGGGATTAAAATATGGGTTGTGTATGTTAGACTTCCGTATGTTTCGATGGTAATTGCTTCTAGTAGTTCGAACGACGCATCGGTCTGGTTGCGAAATTGACATGCAAAAGGCTGAACCTTATTCCGATACGAGTGCTCATAACGTAGTTCTAGTGGGTTTCATCGCGACATGTTTCGTTTTGAATTATTGGTACGGCTCGTTTATTCCAAATGAATGGTCTGCAGCTGAATGAAATAAAGTCCCCTACCATAGTCTGCAATAGAACTTATGACTTATTGTTCGTGATCCCAACACAATAAGCACGAAGCCACGTACATGATTTAATTTAGTTTAAAATTCTCTAAATTTGAATGGAAAATAATATAATATAATTGTTTCTACTTTTGGCACAAGCCAGCAATTATCCCAGTGTATTACTGGTACTTTATTTTATTGACCCCCGTTAGGATGAAAGGCAAAGTTAACCTCGGCTGGATTTGGACTGATACCATAAAGGGCCCTAATCTTTGCTGCAAAGCATGGCGTCCCACTCTCTACCGATACTGCCAATCCACCGCCCTAATATAATATAATTGTTTCTACTTTTGGCACAAGGCCAGCAATTACCCAGTGCATTATTGGTACTTTATTTTATCAACCCCGTAAGGATGAAAGGTAAAGTTAACCTCGGCGGGATTTGAACTGATACCATAAAGAGCCGTAACTCTATGCGTCAAAGCATGGCGTCCGACCCTCTACCGATACTGCCAATCCACCGCCCTAATACAATATAATATGATATATAATATGATATGATATAATATAATATATTATAATATAATATATATGTCTGTCTGTTTGTCTGTCTGTCTACATATATGTATGCACGTGTGTATGAATATGTGTATGCATGTATGTATGTACGTATGTATGTATGTATTATTCGGTTAATATTTCCGATTGAAACGGGGACAAGTTAAAGTATAGAAAATGTTTGAGGACAACACTCCGGGACAGTTGTTCTGATACCACTAATTACATGAAAACATTAGATCTGTTTTCTTTTCTAAGAAGTCGTCTGAATGTTGAAATAAAATATATTCTTAGTTTTAATGTTTGTGGTTGTTGCTTAGCCCCATGTAAACTGTTATTGAAAGTGAAATCCTGCATTAATTGATGTTAAATTCCTCTGATATCAACTTTGTTTTATATTCTTCCAAGGTCAGTAAAATAAAGTGCCAAAAGCTTGATCAACAGAATCGTTTGAACATCGGACAAAATGCTTTGCAGCATTTAAGAACAATTCGTTTGAAATTTACAACCATTGTCTTTCAGCGTTTCAGGGTTGATAAAATAAGGTACTACGACGATTTACTCGATTTCCTTTACCCAAAATTAAGTTAATACTGTCACAGCTATTGATGCCGTTATTGTTGTTGTTGTTGTTGCCTTGGAATGCTTTATTTTACTAAACTTAAATCCCCTTTGGCGTCAAACTGATAGTACAGCTTCATTTCCGGCGAAAATATTTCTAAATCATCCCTGGAATTTCAGTCAAACTAGCTGTGTTTAAATTCTGTAAAATACACGCATTGTAAAAAGATTACAATTCAGTGTTAGAACACGAATGTGAAATGTTCAGATAAGTAGACAAGTTAAATTTTTAGACGGGGAAACTCGTGAAAATGCTGACACTTATGTATTTTACGCACTAGCCTTGCATTGGATGGTGCGCACCCAGTAGTCCCATTTAATACCCTCATACTTTCAAATAAAATAATTTTAGCTTACATACAGTTTGGCAAGCTGAGATACCTAGATTTTAACATTTCTTCTCTGATCATACTTAGAAAATTATTACGATTAAATTTTCTCTACGCCCAGCCAGAACCAATCATGCGACATATAACAATATATAAACATCTGACCCCTTGGACATTTCCACAGCTCTGTTACGCGGCAAATATTCATTGATATGCTTACTGATTGCAGGAATTTATTATATATCTCATTGCATTATAGGAGACGGCGGCGCAATTCGTCTTAATTGTTGCACCAGCCAGAGATTTATGTTCCTTTTTTATTGTTTCTAAGAGTTAGATTGCGGGCATGCCGGGGCACCCTCATAAAGGGATTTATCGATTATTTCGGCCTTGTGCCAAGCTGTATCGGCCGTTGCCTTTCCCTTGGATAACATCGGTGGTGTGGAGAGGGAAGACTAGTGTGCATGGGTACTGCTGGTCTTCCATAAACAATCTTTCCCGGAGGTGTGCCACGTAGGAGAAATTTCTAGGTTCAAATCACATGGTCATTCGTAACCGAATATGGTCTTCACCCTTTTACACTTGACAAACCTGGTACTTATTTTCTTTTCTTGTATAAGTAGTTGCAGGGAACAGCTCACACATATTCACAGAACTAGACACCGAAAGGAATACACATTTTTTGAGAAGTCATTGGTCGAACCGAGGCGATACAAGAAGACACTTTCCCAAGGTGCAATGCAATGACAGTGAATCTAAACAATGTCGTTCCTAAGCGAACTCTTTAATCTGACTGTGCGCTCAACACTTTTATTCCTAACTTAGTTCTCATAGAATTTCTTTGTGACAGTAAGGTTTGAATTACAGGTAAAACTCAGTATAGCCAATATAGTGGACTAGAGTAATATTAAATGAAATATCTTATTCAAGGACACAACGCGCCACCGCATTGCAAATTCATCAGCCCACGACTGTCAGCCTAACACGCTGAACAAATAGCAAGGTTCCTTCACCTGTTTTATGAAGCCATTGATGGTAAAGTCTACCTCAATGGAATCGAATAAAAGACGATATCCCGTTATGTGTATGTGTGTGCGTACGTGTGTATGTGTGTGCGTGTGTATGTGTCCCCGTATGTGTGCATATGTGTGTCTGTGTGAGTGTGTGCGCACTTGCGCATGTGTGTGAGAGAAAAATAGAGTATGCATTTGTGATGCGTATAGTAAGAGAATAACGTGGGTGATATAGATTGAACGAAATGGAGCTAGGGAGAAAGAAAAGGTTAACACTGCAAGAGAATGAAAATGAAAGTATTGAAGATATAAGGGACTAAAAGAGATACAAAAAATTGTAAGAGAAAGAGAAAAATCGTAAACAGTAAAAAAGAAAATATAAAATACAAATAAAGGAGAAAGAGGAGAAAATAAAAGAAAGATAGAGTAAAATATACAGAGGAGCAAAAACAAAGTAATCTATAGAAGAGGGAGAAAGCAAGTGACAAATGAGAAAAGGTAGAAGATAAATGATAGAAAAAGGGACAGTGTTCAGGCTAAAATAAAAAGCTGGAAAAAATAGTAGAAAATACAATAGAGTATATGTAAAAAAAAAAATGTTGGAGCTTATTTAACATCTAAAGTGAAAGTAAAAAGACTGATAAATACAACCAGTTTTATAATCCTTATGTACATGTTATTTTAAAGGCCTAAATCCACACACCAACTCTTACCTGTTGCCATAGTAAATATTTGCTTTTGCATTTCTGAAATAATCCCACTTAAGATAATGTTACAGGAAGTTAGTTAGGTGTCCCAACCCAGTCCCTCGACACCCCACCGATCACCAACATACTAGGTTAAAAATGTTGACATTTTTTCTCACAATAATTATATGATCTATCTGATGTAGTTTGGTCGAATGTTTATGAGAATTGAGAGAGCGATTGTTCAGAATTATGTGTGAGGGTTTAGCAAATTGAGAGTCACATAAAGGAGTTCCAAAACATTAAAAGAATAGGTCATGGCATTTATGAAAAACAATTCTACAAATATAAGCAACTGATTTATAACACATCGGCTAGTGGGTCTCATTAAAAAAGAAAATGGCTTGAATAGCTCTGCTATAGACAAACTGAACAGAGCCTGAATATAGAACACATGGAATGGAATGGAATAATATTACATGGAATGTTCCACCGTCGCTTCGATGATGATTCTTCCAGTTGTTAGATTAAAGGAAGAAACTGCTCGTGAAACTAACACGCAAGCAGTTGAGCATTCTTCAGACATCTGTACGTTTGTAATGGATCAACAGAGCAGCATGCTCGTAAAATTACTGTGCCAGTGGCTGGAAATATTACAGACATGTGTAGTCTTGGATGGAATTAGTGATGAAAGATTATAGTGCTGAGTGTTCGATCAATGTGACATACAGCCAATGTCATTAAGGGACAAGTGGCTGAGCATTTTACAGTTCATATATGCTTTGCGTTGAATTGAATGAACCACCTTAATTTTCGATGTTGACATTTGAATTTGTCCTTTCAATGAAAAAACGGTGATGAAATTCAGGCAATTATCTGAAGATTCTAGTCAGGAGTACACTTAACCTACCCATCGGGCATTATATATATACTTGGGCGGTGGATTGGCAGTATCGTTAGAGGGTCGGAAGTCATGCTTTGAAGCATAGAGTTACGTCCCTTTATGATCTGAGTTCAAATCCCGCCGAGGTTAACTTTGCCTTTCATCCTTACGGGGTCGATAAAAATAAAGTACCAGTAATGTACTGGTTAATTGCTGGCCTTGTAGACACACTTATATACATACTTGGACGGTGAATTGGCAGTATCGGTAGAGGGTTGGACGCCATGCTTTCTAGCATAGTTACATCCCTTTTATTGTCTGAGTTCAAATCCCATCGAGGTTAACTTTGCTTTCATAAATATGGGGTCGTTAAAATAAAGTACCAGTAATATACTGGGTAATTGCTGGCCCTGTGCCAAAAGTAGAAACAATTATATATATATATGTATATATATATATATATATTTCGTTTCTGAATAACAATATATATATATATATATATATATATATATATATATATATATATATATATATATATATATATATATATTTATTTATTTATTTATTAAAATAACAGATTAAAGTTTAAGCAAAGAATCGCTGCTTTCACCCTTAACGGGATCTTCTGAAACCGACAAAGTCAATCTGTAAACGCAGAAGTGAATATTTCAAAAAACGTTGCAACCGGTACATATGAATTTGGTTATGTGTATACGTGAGTTTTGCGTCTGTGCGATTATGCGGGTTCGTTCGTATGTAGGGTGTGTGTATATGTGTACTTCGTCTTTTGGTTGACGTACGACTCCGAACATTTGTGTATTTACATGTAGGTATGTGTGTGCGCTTGTTATATACGTATTTATTTATTTATATACGTTTATTTAATTAGTTGTATACACGCACACACACACACACACATATTTATATGTGCGTGTATTTGTATACCTATGGCGACTGTTTTCCCGTATGCTTGTGTATGTAAGTATTTGGATGCGTGTATGTATTTATTTAATTTCAATTACCTCTGTATTTTATTTACTTTATTCTTAACTCCGAAGCGGAGAATCATTCGGTTTCCTAGTTAGAATTTTAGTCTACGACTTCAGTTATACCATTTACGTGGTTTTGTCTTTGCGCGCAATTGTTCTCCACGCACCACATATGACGTATTATCTTCCTTTTTTCCGTTCATTGCCTGAGAACGTCTCTATGAACCACCTAAGAGAATATTAGTTTACGACTTCTTTTATACCATAAACCTGGTTCGGTCCTTGCGTGAAATTGTTTTTCACCGCCCCAAATAATGACGTATTATATTCGTTTTTTCCCGTTCTTTGCAGGGATGTTTCCACGAACCAAAGTATCATCTTCCTGTCTTCCTCCGATTGCATTTTTTTTTGAAATATTCACTTCTGCGTTTACAGATTGACTTTGTCAGTTTCAGAAGATCCCGTTAAGGGTGAAAGCAGCGATTCTTTGCTTAAACTTTAATCTGTTATTTTAATAAATATTTGCTCTACGGTTCTTATATATTTGATATATATTTATCCTTATCGAGCCCTCTTTGGATTTTAGTCTTCAAATTTATTGTTACTACTATATATATATATATATATATATATATATATATATATATATATATATATATATATATATATACCCCCTATGTGTATTATACATAAACATACGTTATGTGCCTCTCTGGACTCGGGGGTGG
>OZ024742.1:280218452-280233452 GCA_964016885.1 Eledone cirrhosa | reverse complement strand
TGGTGTGTCATTGGTGCTGTTACATGTCTGAAAATCGAGTGCAGTTTGTAGTTGTGAATTTTTTCGTCTGTGTGTGTTTGTGATTTGTGTATCGATGATGGAAATATGCGTTAGTATGTGTCTAATTGTGTCTGTGAATTTTCAATGTAGTTATTTTTTGCATATGTGCACACGTTTGATTTTTGAGTGAGTTTATGTGTTTATTATTCTGTGTATGTGAAAGTGTTTATGCGTGTGCGTGCATAAGCTTGTACGATTTTCAGTATCGGTAGGTGGTTAAATCCAGGTCTTGGAATCGAAGTATACAGGAGTAAATTGTGTGTAGCAGTCAAAACAGGGCTATTTTAGGAAGTGTTCAGAGAACGCGTTGCATGGCTGTATGGATCGCTCTATGAACGGAATGATATGCGGTGAAGGCGTGGTGATGCTGAATAAAAAGGTTAGTTAGTGCTCCAAAGGTTACTGTGTGGGCGAGGTGTTGTGCCTATTTTTGGTGGTGGTGATTGTGGTGGTGGTAATTTGTGTGTGTTTGTAATGATAGGAAAGGAGTATAGAGTTAATGTTTAAGTTGACCGTGTAGATTATTTGGTCGTGTTAGTATGATTAGTTAGATAATTAGTAAAGTTAAATGTGTATATTAGTCTTATGAGCATGCCTATGTAGCATTTGGTGTTGTTGTTGGGGGCTGGAGTAGACCATGTGTGTTGGTGTCAGAGTGGTCTGGTAAATAACACCGAGTAACACAAAAAATTGTTTTCTCCGTTCCTTGCTTGTAATCACATTTTTTGTGTTGCTTAAGTCCCAAATAAATAAAAAAAAAAGTGCTATTAAACAGTTTGGGTTTGTAAAAATTCTAAGCTATTCACTAGATTTATTTGTATACTGGATTTTACGTTGTATGTAAGTTTAATTTGCTTATGTTAAATGATTTTTTTTATATATGTTTCAGGTTAAATTAAAATTATAAAATAAAGAGAAATACCTAAAGAAAATTATAAAAGTGCAATAAAGTATAAAATTGTTAAAAAGTGGATTAAAGAGATTTATTGATACTGGATTTTCGCACCGTGAATAAAGGGTAAGTTGTGTTTTAAGAACGAATTTTCATTAGTATGATTAGTGTTCTTTTATATTATTTAAATATGTATTTCCCTATCCAATATTTATTTTGTATTGCATATCAAATTTATTTTCCAAGACAAGTATTCTGATGAAGAGGAGGTGATGGATGCTGAGGACTTGGATTACCTGCCTGAGGTACCAGAAAAAGTTCCTCACTTCCCAAACCAAAAAGAAGTCAATGACTTGGTCAGGGATATGGGTCTGACCAAGTCCAATGCAAAGCTATTCGTCTCCAGGATGGAGCAGTGGAACTTGGTCAATAAGGAAGTGCACGTGACAAATCAGAGAAGTCGACACGAACCTTTCTCAGGCTTTTACACTCTTAGGGATGGCCTCTGCTTCTGCCATGACGTGCCTGGACTGTTTGACGTTATTGGGTGCCGTTTGTGCCCAAGGAGTGGCGTCTATGTATAGACAGCTCCACCACAAGTTTGAAGGCTGTCCTCCTCCACAATGGAAACAAGTTGCCGACATTGCCCCTAGCTCATTCAGTCTGCCTGAAGGAAGATTACTACAGTGTGACAGTCCTCTTGGAAGCTCTGCAATACAACCAGTACATTTGAGAAATCACTGGAGATGTCAAGATGGTGGCTTTCTTCTTGGACTCCAAGGAGGCTTTATCAAATTCCAATGCTTCCTCTGCCTTTGGGACAGCAGAGCCACATCTGATCACTACAAAAGAAAGAACTGGGATCAGCGAATAGAATTTGTAGTTGGGACCCGGAACGTCATGTGGGAGCCACTGGTTGATACCAGGATTGTGTTCATGCCGCCACTGCACATTAAGTTAGGATTGAATGAAGCAGTTTGGGAGGGCCCTCAACCAAGAATCAGCCGCTTTTAAGTACCTTCTTGAGTTCTTCTCCATGTTATCTGAGGCCAAAATCAAAGGTGGAATTTTTTGGGACCTCAGATAAAGAAGGTGTTTGAGTCTACCGAGTTCTCTAATAAGCTCAATAGGATTGAGAGAACAGCATGGAACTGTTTCAAGGCAGTTGTTAAGGGCTTCCTGGGCAACTACAGAGCTGAAACTACCAGCAACTGGTGCAGGATCTGATAAAGGCTTTTGGAGCCATGGGATGCAGGATGTCGCTTAAACTCCATATGCTGGACGCTCACCAGGAAATATTGAAGGACAATATGGGCACCTACTCAGAAGCACAAGGTGAACGATTCCACGAAGATGTGAAAGAGATAGAGCGGGGGTACCAGGGCCACTACAATGAAAAAATGATGGGGACTATATGGAAGTAAGTGCGGGAATGCGACCTGGACTGCAACCGCAAATCCAGGAAATCCAGTCATTTCTGGCGTGTATAAGTTGCTTTATAAATGTTATTTGTCTTTACTTGTTTGCTTTTGATAAGCTTGTGTAATAAAATACATATATACTCTGTTGATTTAATTATATGAACTGATACATTTTAAAAAATGTGTTTTTTCTTGAAAAATATGAAAATTTCGAAATATCAAATTCCTACCACAAACCCAAACTTCTGATTAAATAATATGTTACACGGTGTAATTAATCAATTGATTAATAGCCTATCTATGGCCGTGTTGGTGTAACTATATTAGTTGTGTTGGTGAGTGTGTATTTTATTTTTTCGTATCTATGTCTGCTAGCGTGTCTATTTACGTGTGTGATCGGCTATGTTGGTGAAGTGTTAGTGCATGTGTGTTGGTGCGAGAGTGGATAGAAGATAGGTTCTTGGAAAGAGTAGGCTAGAGGAAGATGGAGGCGTGTAAGCCGTGTCCATTAAATGTATGGAGAGAGAAATAAGATGGTGTTCTTTTCTCAGGTGTGAGACCAGACGTCCTGAAGTATTTTATAAGACGAAAACAAATGTGGTTGGCGAGGTTAAATACTTATAGTATTAAATTGTCGACACTTAATTCGAACAATATGTGACTAAGTGGTCAGTTAGGCCTGTTGAAGCAAAAAGAAACATAGAGCAAGTAAACCGCAGGGAGAAAAACGTTGGCTTGTATAACTGCCGCAACTGAACGGTGTGAAAAACACCTTGAGAAAGGTCAGCTGGGAGTAAAGAGGAATGGTTACATTAAAATAGTACAACTCAACAAAAGAAGATGTGGGAAAAAAATAATCATACATACAAATACACACATTGGCATTCACACCACACAGTCACGCACAGACGCGCACACAGATACATGCTCACACACACACGCACGCACACACATACACACATACACGCGCGCGCGCACACACACACATACACACACATACAGAGTGTTGCTTTTCTATGAACATGTATTATATTGTTTTTTCTAAAGAAGACTGTAACTGAAAAGTCCATTCTTATGTTGAAATAAAATTTGGGATCGATTGAATATTTGTTTTAAAGTAAATAATATAAAGTATGGTAAAGAGTTGTATGATATGTATACATTGAGAATTATCATGCGGTTGCTACATCCGGGACTTCATCCCTCACAAGTCAATGAGTTCAGTTAGTGTGTTCTACCATAGGAATGATCTTCGTCGACGGAAATAGCGCAACAAAATACTATCATATACATACATAACTGCATACATACACATACATACATACATTCATACATACATAGATACCCATATATATATATACATGCGTGCATACATAGTGTTGTGGCAGTAGTAGTAGTAGTAGTAGTAGTAGTAGTAGTAGTAGTAGTTATTTTATTATAACATTGTGCATTCTTATTCCTCTTTGATTGTGCACATATGCATGTATCCGGAATGTATAAATATATATATACATATATAGTGAAAGAATGAAGAGTAACATGGTTGGCTGAACAATAAGAGGCTTTATTACAAGTACTGACAATTGTTTCATTGATCAGGTGAGTCTAGAGATCACTAATTGCTTGAAGTTGCGTCACTCGATCTCGAATACATTATTTACCACTGATCAATACATCAGAGTACATAGATATCTATGTATTCCGATGTGTTGATCAGAGGTAAATAATGTATTGGAGATCGAGTGACGCAGCTTCAAGCAATTAGCGACCTCTAGACTCACCTAATCAATGAAACAATTGTCAGTACTTTAAATAAAACCCTTATTGTACAGCCAAACATGTTACTCTTCATTCTTACACTATTATTACTCTAAGTATAACCTGCCGAGGAATTAACGCGAACTCGCTGCATAACTATGGAAACATCTTGTTGAGTCGAACAAAGCCGTACGTTAAAACTATCCACGACGCAGAGTACTCACAACCTCTAACTGGATTACCTATATATATGTATGTATATATATATATATATATATATATATATATATATATATATATATATATATATATATATATATATATATATATATATATATATATATATATATATATATATATATATATATATATATATATATACAATACAGGGCTAGAACTGTTCCATTCGAAGGTAATCATGGAATTTCTTGATGATTTCCTTCCAGTGAAACGGTTCTAGTCCTGTAGAAGCAATTTCTATATTAGATATTTATACTCTGATATTTATTGAGTCCCTTACTTACTGTGGTTACCCTCGATTGAACCCGGGATACACACGCACACACACACACACACACACATGTATATAGTAGTAGTAGTAGTAGTAGTAGTAGTAGTAGTAGTAGTAGTAGTAGTAGTAGTAGTACAAATTAATAGGTTCATATGAACTGCCTAGGGTGAAATCAGAAATTCCTTGCCACTAGACATAAATAAGAAACGAGGTTCAGTATCATATATGTTTGCTCGCATCACGCCGAGATGGTAATACATGACTAGCGACATATCAGCATACTTGCATAACTAGATCTCACAATTGTATGAGCATCTGGTCAAGTGGTATGCAGGCTGCCATGATGTAATCATTCTATAACCATGTCATTGGCTATTACTATCATCAGTTACAAGATTATTCCAATCATATTTCAGCTTCCTTTTGATTTGATTCTTATACATTTTTAGTCTTATTTTCGCAGAACCAATTCTATGGTCAGAATTCACTGATGCAAAAGAGTTATTAATTTTCACAATTTCTCATTTATTAGAATGTAGTCCAGTTGTGCTTTCAATTTATTAAGATATGTTCATAACTTCCCTATTCGTTTCCTGGGTTGCAAATTCAGCCCTCCTCTTGCAAAATCAAGCAGATGCCGATCATTTCGATTTTTTTTTTGACAAAAAGAAAATATAATTTGAATCTATATGTCGAATGTTAGCATTAAAGTCCCCCTCTTTTATGATCATGTTGTGCAGTGGGATGATTTGCAAACGTTCAATCAGATATTGGTAAAATGTTATGGGCACTTCATTATCAGCGGAGATTGTGGGACTGTAACAACAAATAAATCTTGTATGAAAGTTCAAGATCTAAAAAAGATAAAAGGATATTTTATTTACAATTTCACTCATACACACATACACACACAATACGTAAGCATAAATATGTACATACTAATCGATGGCTGTTGACTCACATGAGTTCCTCCACCCTTTGACGGGTTTTGCTTTACGTCCCGCAAGATGTCCAATAACCATCATCCTTACCAAGCAATCTTGATCATGCAACATCTTGTACTGGGTTGTATGTTACCAGTAGGGCCGGGAGCGATTTGACACCCCTTACAGAAGAAAAAAGGCTGCTGAAATATATAAAAACTTCATGACTGTCCGGAAAGAAGCTGCTAATTAATCCATACCGAAATTAATGGAGAAGGAGCAACATGCACAATGGGAAAACGATGAGATTAAAACTGAACCAAAAGAGTTCAAGCACAATGAAACATTATTAGAAATCAAAAAAACAGTAAATAATGATTGTTTCCAAGCAGACAAACATAATCTTGAGGTTACCTATAATGAAAAGCGTACAACTTATATAAATAACAAGATAAACTTCATATGAAACGCAATACAAAGTCAATCAGCAAAAATTGCTTAGACAACTGTCAATTAAATTACTGGCAGGATTAATATCGCAACGTGCAAGATAAAAGGGTGAGATGCCAGAAGAACCCGAACAATAATAGAAAGACCACTTCCAATATCACACGAGTTAATATCAGTACATTACCAATCGTTAATGACGTTTTCAGAAAAGATGAAATATTGAAAACAATAAAACTTTTCACGAATGGGAAAGCAACAGGATACGATGACATACCAACCAAAGTCTGGAAACTGAAATTTTATTCGATGTACTACGCGATGTACTACGCGATTAAATTGGTGTATAAATGGTATAACTCCGGTTCCAAAAGAGGGGATCTTAGATATGTCAAGAATTAATGTGGAATTAGTATCTTAGTAATATCATCTAAAAACTACAACACACCCATTAATTTGCATTAACCAAAATGGATTTCGTTCAAATAAATCAATGCTGGGGTAAGTCCTGACACTTAGAAGACTCGTAGAAAGAGTGAAAGAAAGAGCTATTTAGCTGGTATCACATTCATTGATTTTAGCAAAGCTTTCGATTCCATTTATCGCGAAAATCTAAAAAACAAAATAATAAATGGAAGTGTTTGGAAATTGTGACAGTAGTTGTGGCTCTCTACGACGTAACGGAAGCAAATTTATTTTCCCATTACGGTGAAACGGACTACTTTAAATAGAAAGTGGGTGTTCTTTAAGGAGATGCATTAGCTCAGTGCCTCTTCATATTAACACTCCACTATCCGTCATGATACATATCGTGTTCATCAAACGAGATTCACACTATATGCTCGGCGAACCACTAGACGCCCTGAAATAACAATAACTGATGCTGAATTTGCAGATTATATCGCACTCTTATTAACTTGAGAAAAACCACAGCTCTTGTTAGAGAGGATGGAATGGGCTGCTGAAACAATTGGACTTGACATAAATCAGAAAACAGAATATATTCCATACACCCATAGAGAGTGAGATATTATGTCACAAAATAGAAATTACCTAAAATGAGTGGAGGATTTTAGGTATCTTGGCTCGTGGAAAGACAGGAAAGACACAAGAACTAGAAATAATCTACCGTAGACAGTTGTAAAGAAAGTGGATGTCATTTGGAAACCAAACATGTACAACAAACTAAAGGGTAAATTCTTTCGCTCAACGACTGAAAGTGTTTTTGTGTATGCAGCGAAGTGCTTGACATTCACAAAAGAGATGGAAAGATTCATGTATATGTGTACACACGCATTCACCCGTGTCCGTGTGTACGCATTTGTCCATGTGTGTGCATGTGTTAATGCTGTGTGTATGGCAGAGATATGTGGTTATTGGTGTGTATTGTGTGGTTGCATATATTGTTGTATGCCTCCGTGTGTGTGAGTTCGATGTGCATAGTGGCCGTTTATAGAATGGAAGAGAAAGGAATTGCGGGTGAGTGGTGGCCACAGAAAGTATGTAGGTATAGTGGAGAGGACTATGGGTTTGGTGCATGTGTTATGCTAGCTATCAAATAGATTTTAAGGAACGGGGATTGAAGGAGTGTGGAGAAGGTGAGGGATATTTCATGTAAGCCTCTAAACAAATTTAACAGTTATAAAATTAAAATGAACAATCGAAATCCCCAATAGGTGGGAAAGTTATTGCAGGGTTGTTTTACACCCCGTAGATAGAACAACCAACAACACCAGGAGCAGGATTTTCAGATAGACACATAGATAGATATACAGCAGAGAAATAAGACAGACTAGAGTTATAAAAGAAAACTGGAAAATGTGAAAAAAGTAGAAAAACATTTTATATTTAATCAGCCATATTTTATATCTGGTAAATCGACTATGTTCAAACCCTGACAGGAATAGACAGCACCAAGATTAAAAGGCCCATGACACTATTATAAGGCCGAACCCATGACTCTTTTGAAATTGATCAAAAATACGATATAGTATTTTATATACATCAGTGTGTGTGAGCATGTCTGTTTACCGGTGTACATATGTTTAATTGAATTTGAATAACTCGTGCAATTTAAATCCGGTATTTTGTATTCTCTTAAAGGGTCGGGAATCCAGTATATTAAGAAAAGTTAAGCATGATAAAAAAAATGATGGAAATAAAAAGGAATATCTCTTCAATGGTGTCCCATCATGGATGCAATCCAATAACTGCAAAAAGGTATAATTTAAGATATAAAATGCAATAAAATTTGTAAGACTTTGTACGTCTTTGAAGACTTATATTAGCACCTGAGTTCCATCTCAAGATTCAAGCGGTATATGGTAAAAGATTTGCCAAGAAGACGTCAGTTACTTTGACAAAGTAATTCTCAAACACAATATGTAGAAATTGAAAACTGTTAGATATTATTATAACTGTTAGATATTATTATATTCATATACATGTTTTATATTAATATTATATGTGCATATATTCGTATGTATTTTTTATATTTTGTTAATGGATTTTGTTTTATATATACCCATATATGTATACATAGAGAATTATAATATATATATATATATATATATATATATATACATATATATATATATATATATATATATACATATATTTTTTATTAAGGCTAAATAACGAGTCTTGTTACTCTGGAGCTTCGCTTATTTATCACAGGGTCATTAGACAAGAACTTCCCTGATGGCCCTGCGATAGACAGAGTAACAAGATTCACTATTTAGCCTTAATAAAAGGAATCTTAAAACTCTACTTAGGTATTGAGTATTACATAACAATATTGTCCCATAAAAGCGGATAAGCTCAACAGGTATTCCATCCAAACCTGCAGCTTTCCCTACCTTTACCTCTTTGGTGTTAGACTTTATCCCATCAATGCTTGGATCATTCATCATCTCTGCCACATTCTCCTTTTGCAGCAGTCCATTAATAATTTACTCATAAACAACAGATGGGTTACCAAACAGATATTTAAAGTGTTTAGTCTACCGACCCATGATACTTGTAACATTGATGAGAACTTTCTCATCATTTGACTTCAATGATGCCACTTTTGAGGGCTCTGGGCAAAAAGTTTATCTTATTGTGCCGTATAATGCCTTCACGTCTCTGATGTTATAAGCTCTCTGCATATCTGTGGAAACATCAGATTATCAGTTATTTTTCATATATCAAGTTTTACATTGCAGTTTTGAATGTCCTTCTTAAAAGAGCGTCTCATTAGACCCTTTGCAACGGGGCACTTCTAATGGTGCTTGTGCTTCTCGTCACAGAGCATGTTGTTTGTCTTCTTAAGACCAAGAACATCAGCCCCAACATTTTAAATGTGTATTTTAAACTCTTTCCTCGTCCCTTCAATGAAAACATTGTCAGGTACTTTATGAAGGGAATATCCGACTTCTAAACTTTGAGGTTTGAATACATCTATACATGTTGGCCCTTAACCACTGCTGTTTTCACTTTTCCTCTGATCTGTATTTTCATATTGCCTCGTACAGTTGTGTGTTCTGCACTATATTCTGCACAACCTATTACTCTTAGAGCGCAGATATTCTAGAGCTCTGTCTTCCTGGTGGTGATATAATCTAAGATGTGTCCATGTTTGGAACTTGGGAGTATCCATGTTACTTTGTGGATCTCCCTTTGCTGAAAGAAAGAATCAAACTCAGCACATAATTTCAAAAGGAGAAGTCCATTGCCATTCAATTTGTCCATTCGGTAAGGTCCTAGAACACTCCAGATGCTGTCGTCATTTTCCACACAGGCATGAATATCTCCAAGAAGCAAGATCTTGTTCTGAAAATTACTATTCGTTATGAACAGCTGTCAGCCGCAGGTAGCTGACCAGCTTGAAGGTCGAAAAGATAATGTTTGGATCACTTTTCCTAGACCCCTCTCAAGATTTGGGTGCACAGTGTTTTCCACTGAAAGGACTGCTCATTCACAAAAGCCTCTGCCAAAGCCAATTCCTACTCCTAAAGCTGGCAACTACATTAGTTAAGACTTTAGCCGCTTGCGTGTAGACTAGCGACTGAATAATTCCACATCATTAAGTCTGTATACTTTGCTGCTTTTCCATTGCCGCATGACGTTGAAGAGATTTCTGCACAGGAAGATCAAAACAGCAAGTGCATGTGCTAGCCACTTGCTGCTCTCTAACATCAACTGAGAAGCTGATGCAAGAAGACTGGTAACTGTATCAAACGCAGGATTTTACAGTGTCCTTTTCACAGAAACATAAAAACATAACATGATTATTGGTAGCTGTATCAGCCGTAGCTAAATAAATAAATAAAAGTGAAATGCAAAAAAAGAATTATTTAGTTTTATTTTAAGATTTCTTTTAAATGTTGATATATATATATATATAGTTGTGGAACATGGGAAAGTAATATCCGTAGTGGTAGAGAACTCAGTCCAAGGGACGAGTTAGGTAGAAGTGGTTACACAACAGTCCTTCCTGTTCCTATAAACATACACATCCCGAGCTGAAGATCCGCGATAGTGAAACAATTGTTCTCGGTATGGTGAACTAACTCTTGTGTAACCACTTCTATATATATATATATATATATGCACACACAGGCACTCGCAAAGAAACCCAACACACATATATACGTATTCATACACCCACACAATGTATACACAATATTGGATGGCTGGAGTTCACCCGCCCTTTGGCAGGTTATGATTTTAATCTACATGGTGTTCTAAATCATCCTCCATAACAAGCAAGTTCGGTAGAGTTTAGTCAATGAGGATCAGACCATGTCACAGGTTGGACTGATTTACAAGGTACCAGTAACAAACAGGAGTGACTTGACACAATATATGTATATGTATATATATATATATTTGACAGTGGATTTCTTCGTCAAAGCGGACCGAGGAAACAATTTTTCCATTGGTATTTCTAATTGCAAATAATATCTATCGGTCGCAACATCAGGTAGAAGGAGTAACGTGTCTTGCCCATATACATAACGCATCATCGGGAATTGAACGCACAAACTCGTGATTGCGAATCCAATTCTCTAACTGCTCAGCCACGAGCCTTCACGCACGCACACACACATATAAATATACATATATGTATGTGTATGTGTGTATCGTTCGTATATTATCAGCGTAAATTTTACATTCATATAATATATTACCTCGTACTTATAACAAATAATCAGATGCAAGCGCGAGGATGCTCCGTCGCATACAAAGAGCACGAGCATGTACAAATACGGAATTTGAGTGATCTAAAGTGCAAAACATTACGTAAGACGATCAAAAAATGACAGAAGAATCTATATATAGAAAATATAATTGTTATTTATTCCAATATTAATTTTAATAAATCCTGTATGTATATATATATTTATGTATATATATATAATGTATAAAAATCAATACAATATAATTACCTCATTACCAGAGGTTTTCCGAATGAGGCGAATACGAAAGAAAACGTCTTCATTCGTTCGTCAGACGAGGCAATATAAAAATATATATAACGAAGGAATTGTGGTAAGAAGCAGATGGAACATAACGCACCAGAGCACTCAATACTTAGGGTAGAAGAGTGGGCAATAGCAAAAAGTATGACCCCGACGGCAGAGCTCAAGCCGTTTCGTAACGGCTTGAGCTCTGCCGTCGGGGTCATACTTTTTCCTGTATATATATATATATATATATATATATATAATCAAGGTAAAGCAAATAAAGAAAAACATTCTATATACATTTTAAAAAATTCACTATACTTACTATATGGGCCTTTAGCGCGGTTTCAAATCCTAAACGAATAGATAATCCAGGAGGTTTTCTATTAAGAAAGAGATTATCGTCAGAAGGCATTTCTGTGTCGGAGAATATAAAATTCCCGAGTTAAAAATTTCAAACTGGCGTCACTCCAAAATGCCTCAGAATGAGAGCAAATGAACGATAAATCAGTTTTGTACAGTGTCTAGCAACCATCGTTCAATTATCTGGAAGGAAGGTATACGTTGCTGACGATAGCTAATAAGCTTGAAACTAGTACAGTGTTCCTTTGTCAGTGTGGAACAAATGAGTAACGGTGGTTGCTAGACACTGTACGGCTTAATTCGGGATGTTTGTTTACAAACACACTGAGCATTATAATAAATGTTCGGTGAATACATACGTTCATATATATATGTGTGCATGTATGTATATATATATATATACATAATACTGTACGTCTGTATACATATATGTATATACGTATACATACTTATATTTAAGTAACAGCGGTACTAAGAGTGAGAAATGAAATTTCGTTTCATTTTTTTCGATTATATATATATATATATATATATGCATATATATGTACATATATATATATATATATAAGCAAGATGTATGGTAGGTCGTATGTGAATCGCGATGATCACGTCTGACCTACCAAATATGCGACGGTAGCTAGTTAAGCTCTATGCGTATAAGCAGAGCAGAAACATTAATGAAAAAGAACAAAGTAACTATTATGACATTATAACAAGTTTATTGCCGACAGCCGTTTCGTCCGACCATATGGTGGTTCTTTTCAAGGCATATAACATGTGATTGTAAGTTCATTATTTACATCAACGTATCACTCAAGACTAGCAGTTTGAAATGGTGGTATACATCAGCAGCTCCGCTTGTATGTATGTATGTATGTATGCATGTATGTATGCACGTATGTAGCCATGTATGTATGCAACTATGTCTGCACTTATATATATGTATGTATATATATATATATATATATATATATATATATATATATACATATATATATATATATATATATATATATATATATACATACATATATATAAGTGCAGACATAGTTGCATACATACATGGCTACATACATGCATACATACATGCATACATACATACATACATACATACATACATACATACATACATACATACATACATACATACATACATGCATACATACACACATACATACATATAATATATACAAAATCTGTGTCACAACCAACCACGTACACACACGCACTGCTACTCTCTCATACAGACACACACACATATGTGTGTGTGTGTGTGTGTGTTTGTGTATAAACATTCATATGTGCATATATATAAATAAAGTAATATAGATAAGGATAAGGAAAGTAGTCTATCTTGGACCAACAACCGCAATATTGGCTCCTGCTTTGAAGGATACGCTTTTGCAATCCAGGAACAGGAGATTAACACGAAATAGCTGATTCACAAAAGAGACAGGGATGCAGGCAAAACACCTATATGTGATAACAAGTGCAGACTTGCAGAACTAACATCGAAGATATCACCAATGTCATTAGCAGCTGTCCAAAGATGTCATCGCGGTACTATCTACCTTTGAGGCATGATGTAGTGGCCAAATCACTGTACAATGCAGTTCGTAAAAAAGATAGCCCCGATAATAAACACATTAAAAGAAGCTACAGCAATGTGGAAGACATCCATGTAGATAATATGAAAGAGTACTGGTGGAATGTTCCAGTAAAAACCCCAATAAAATGCGGGCAAAACAGACCAGATATTACGATATAGGACAGGGAGAAGAAAACATGCACAGTAGTGGAAATTAGCTGCCCAGCAGATGCCAATATAATATCAAAGATTAGTGAAAAGGAGAACATTTATGCAGAACTGATGAGAAATCTGCAGATACTCCACCCTGATTACTATTCAGATTTATCTCTTTGATTATTGGAGCACTGGGATATGTTAGTAACTGCCTCAATACAAATCTTGAGAAGCTAGGCTTCACAAGAACAGAAAGAACACAACTAGTTAGGAAATTACAAGTACAATCCATTAATGGAACAGTAAATATATGTAAGACATTCCAAAATGTTGCATCTAATAACTGCATTTACACATATACAGATGCAACGCATATACACATGCACACATACAACTCAAAACACACATCCACATATACAATAACATCCATATCTACGCATGCATGCATACATACCTACCTAGTTGATGTTATGTAAATTCCAATGAGAGAGTCTTGTGTCTATGTTAGAAACCGGCTCTCTCTCTACTGGTAAAACTTTGTGAAATTATAAAACCAGAAGAACATACATACATACATGCTTACATACATAAATACATACATTCATTCATATGCATGCATGTATACATTTTGCGTAGTATTTTATGGTTATATATTAGATACAGTGTGAGTAGGAGCTGAATGTTTCTAAACAATTCTTTATATGAAATTCCCGAGGGATGAGACTCTTGTTCAATATGGTGGTGAAAGGAATTCAAAGGTTATTATTTTGCGTTGTGTTCACCAAAAAGATTTCTTGGTTGAAATTTGAAGCAGCTTTTATCGTTACTTCAAACATTTCTTCAAACATTTCTTTAAATGAAAATAAAAGCTTTCTTTTAATTTTATTTTTCTTCGTATTTATTCATTTATTATTAATACATTCATATTTTTAATCCGGAAACTGCAGAAAAATGCTAACTGTTAATGTGTGAAAAACCTGTAGGAGGAAAAATTCCAAACGTGATAGTTATGAAATATGCAGTACAGAAAGGAAATATATATATGTGTGTGTGTGTGTATATATATATACACACACACCCACACATAATCAGACACACACACACACACACACACACATACGCACACACACACACATAATCAGACACACACACACACACACACAGACACACACATACGCACACACACACACACACACACACACACACACACACACACACACACACACACACACACACACATACACACACACACACGCACACACACACACACACATCTATCTCTATATATATAAAAATATAAACATACTTACCTACACACATAAATACATACATACGTACATACTTACATAAAATTACATGTACACATCCTAAATTGCATACATGAGAATATATATAAACATAGACATGACTTTTTTCCTCTCACATTTTACC
>OZ024742.1:280188452-280208452 GCA_964016885.1 Eledone cirrhosa | reverse complement strand
GTACACATTTTTGCTATGCAGTTTCTTCTTTCAAATGCCTGCTTGGTAATAGACGTGTAGCTAAAAGACAGTATTTTCGGAAAGGAAATATGCTAAGGAGATTCTCATATACCAGATTACAGTCAAATAATGCTCTATAGAGTGATGAGTTCACTGCATTTAGAAGACAGTATGTAAATCAGGGAGTTGAAAAAAAAACATAAATAATTATGTCAAAAATATAGAATCAAACTGAGGGGCTGATCTGTTAACTGTCGATAATGTTTCGCACTACCCAGAGAATGTGATTTTATAAACATCGATCGAATAATGACGACTGAGAAATATTTTTATACTATAGAATTAACCTGGAATGCTTCACATCGGGGATAATATTTTCCATCATGTTATCGACTCGAAGTCTCAATCTATAATAAATCTACATAAGTATATGAAAAAGAATGTATGATTTGAGAGAATGAAATATTCATGTGGGTCACACAAATATTAAATCTGAACATTAGCAAATATTTGGGGGAATATTTAGACGAAAGGTGTTGAAGTGGTTAATGGGTAAGTGTGGAAGATTTAAAGTAATTTTCTCGGTTGCTATATCATAATCAACAGAAATTAATTTTTATGGTGTGTAAACAATAATATACCAGTCCATAAATGGATTTGATGGAAGTGTTACGTTTGAATTAAATTGTTTTCGGATCTTTTTAAAGGTACACAACTTCTGAGAACTTGAGCTGTAACCATAATCTATCGACTTGTCTAAAATCTCAACAGTGTCCGCGGTTACAATTAGCGGTATTCTTTCTGTTGCAAATAATCGAACCAAATATCCGGTTTGAAGTTTAACCGCATATCCCTAGACCTAGAAACAATAAAGAGCACTGAACATTGCCTCACCGCGCTATCGTTGCCTAAACAATGAAAAATAAAATATAATCCGAGAAGCAGTCGATACCAAAAGGGATGCTAAGGAAAGTCATTCAGAAGGCAAGGAATAATATTCCCCGATAATGTATTACCAAATTACAGCTTAGCATTCTAAAGAGATATAAAGCTATTTATGAGTCAATGACGTTCATATCGATTACTTGGTGTACAATTAATTTACAATCACATATTTGTCAAATGCGCTCATAGAATTATCTAATCTATGTAAATATTTCAATATAACCTAATTAGAATAACTTTTTATTATCATTTCCTTTATATATTCTGAAGGAGTAATAGAGAAAATGTATTCGTTACTACTACTATTATAAAGCATTGTATGTGTATGTTGGCTTGTGTTTGTGTATATAAATATATATTAGGAGGAAACCAGTATTGAACTACTTAGATCATTATTGAATAGAGTACTCAATAGTTGGGATAGTAGAGTGTGACTATAGTAAAAGTGTCACGGCCCGACAGCTGAGCCTAAGCCGTTTCAAAAGCTAGTTCGAGACTACACACACACACACACACATGTATATATATATGTGTGTATAAATGTATGTGTGTCTGCATGTATCCATACTTACATACATATATGCATACGAGCATACATAATTACATACATGTATACATGCATACATACATATATTTTATTACATGCATATTTACATACATACATGCATACATACATGCATACATACATGCATACATGCATACATATATGCATACATGCATACATGCATACATACATATAGTTTTATTACATGCATATTTACATACATGTACATACGGTTCAATGGACGTTTATACGAATACTCTTATGAATGTACATGCATGTGTAAATGACAGTACAAAAACACACATGTGTACATGCATAAACTCACATAAGCTCACATGAACACGCATTTATACACATACATGCACATATATTTATAACTACACCATTTCTTTGCCTAACAAGAAATGGTAGTGGAAAAGCAACATGTATGCATATATTTACATACATATGAATACATTTTGAGATAGTTGTACTCCTTACACCGCATTTCCACTTCACCCTCTCTCTTAATATACTTCTCTCTTTCTTTCTTTCTTTCTTTCTTTCTTTCTTTCTTTCTTTCTTTCTCTCGTATGCATGTGTATATATATATATATATATATATATATATATATATATATACATATATATATATATACACATACATGCATACGTACATACACACATACATTTATGCGTAAGCAGGTAAAACAAATGTGTGTGTATATATGTATGTATGTATATATTTATATATATATATATATATATATATATATATATATATATATATATATATATATATATATATATATATATATATATATATATATATATATATATATATATATATATATATGCATGTATATATGCATCTATATATATATATATATATATATATATATATATATATATATATGCATTCACTCATACATACACACAAGATGAACGGAGGCAGAAAGTTGATTGAAGTGGGTTGATTGAAGAAAGAGAGAGAGGGGGAAAGTAAGAGTGATATTCAAGGTGGGAAAACATGCGGAGCCTTTGCTCTAATAAAGATGTACATGCACTTCCTGTTCCTGTGGGAGGTGCTTACCTTATTCAACAAGCTGCATGAAATACAGTAACATCATTTTCTATTACACACAAACACACACACACGAACACACATGCACACACAACCAAACACACTCACATACATACGTTTGTATATATGTGTGTGCATGTGTTTTTGTGTGAGAGATTATTTGCGTGTGTTTAAGTGTGTCTATACACATTGATATATACTCCATCAAATAACATTAAAATCGAACGTGTACGCCAAAAATATACGATATGTTACTGCATTACTGGAACTAGTGGTTATGTGCGTATATTTAAAAGCGTATAATTATCTACATGTTGCTTTAAGTATATAAACACATATGAACAATTCTGCATGGGTGTGTATAGATGTGTGTATGGGTCTGCGTGTTAGCGCGTGAGTTTGCCCACGACTATATTCACATCTACATGAAAGGATAATGATTTACTGGTACGTTAATAGTGTTTGAATTTTCATGCTACAATTTACCACAAAAGAAACCTATAGATTTCACCCAACAAAGCCTGTGTAAATGAAATTTTATTTAACAAAATACACTTGACACTCGTAAACTATTGTCTTTCTATAGTATCTGAATATGAATCGAAAAATGACCGAGCTTAATCAATTTAAATTTTTATAGAGGTTGTACTTGTTCTCCACTGTGACACTGTATGTTGCCACAATTTTTTTAAATCGGATACACTGATTTGCATAAATTCCGCATTACTGACGGATAGATATTTATGTAATTTATTGATGCATAATCAGAATTCAAATTTGACGCTAAAATGTACTACATGCGAGTATAAAGTTTATTTCATTAAATTATCCTTAAACAACGTTCTTTTTATACAATCTCCACTAAGGAAAAATGTCATCGTTGTATCAGTTTCTGAAGTGTGCACGTTGACACTATATATCTAATATTATGAAGAATATTAGTGAATCGCCCATACCAACTTGCATTCATGCTGTATACTTTGCAGTCAGTTTGATCTAAAATTTCAAATGCGTTTGATTAGTGCAGTTCTTTTGCTAAATTTCAATGCAACATAAAGCTGCCAAACATCGTGTCCCATGTGAAATTGTCTATTTTTCATAAATTAATTCAAACACATATTGTTTGCTACAAATCTGTAGGTTTATATTGTAGTACAATTTAGCACGTGAATTACAAGTTATTGTAAAGGTATATACGTATAAGGCGGAATGATAGAATATATTTTAATATGACATGAATCCCAAGGATAATTGAGAATGTTTAACAAGTTCTACGTATATTCATTTATACTTACTAACGCACGCGCATGCACATGCGCCCCTGCATATACATGTTATATGCATACTTTTGCAATTAATGGATATGTCTCTCTCTCTCTCTCCCTCTCTCTCTCTCTCTCACTCTCTCTCTCTCTCTATCTCTCCCCCTCTCTCTCTCTCTCTCTCTCTATGTATATATATATATATATATATATATATATATATATATATATATATATGTATATATATATATATATTATATATAGAGAGGGCAAGAGCAGAGAAAGAGAGGGTGGATATATAATTAGATAGATAAATAGATAGAGAATTAGATCAATAGACAGATAGATTGATAGTTATATATATATATATATATATATATATATATATATATATATATATATATATATATATATATATAGAGAGAGAGAGAGAGAGAGAGAGAGAGAGAGAGAGAGAGAGAGGGAGAGAGAGAAAGAGATTGGCAGATAGAGACACATTATTGTATGTATAGTGTCATTGAGGTACAACTTTTTCGTTCAAGATTCTGCTTCAGATAATTCACTGAGACAAACTCTATTTTCTCAGCGAATACGGATGCCATTTTGTAATGGCTGTCGTCAGTCCATTCCAATGTAAAAAAAGTTCCTAGATACAAAAAGAAAGACTAGGAAATATACACTGAGTGTTGCAGATATTGTCGAATATAAATTAAAATCAAAAAAGTTGCATTAAAAAGTGATAAAAGAAATAAATGTAGATTTGGAACCAATATATATATATATATATATATATATATATTTTAGAAAGTGAGGTTTTTTTACAAAATGAAAAATAACCGAGGGGTCCTTCACGAGTGAAAGTATAAAGAATACAATTTGAGCACCTGGAGGCTAAACGAAAAGCACACGCATAGTACTTATTAATTTACCCAATCTATCTTATTACCCCCTCTAAAATTAGATTTTGGTTTAAGTTTAATATATTTTAGGACTTGTCTGAGTAGACAATATATTAATATATCTTATTCTTTCATTGAGAAGTTCACGTATTAGACAAAGTTAACTTCGTAAAGTTATAAGTGACGCTGCTAAGGAAAGACAAGAACAAGAAAGATACGTTAGATTATTTCAAGCCCATAACTCTGCTAAACACGGACTTTATGATTTAGGCCTAGGTGTTGCCGAAGAAGTTGGTGCGGGTGGCCTGAAATTTGAGCAATCTCCACATCATGCGAAACATCATAGAGAGTGCTGGGTGTCAAACTAGCTTCGGTGCGGTGCTGATCAAATTAGATACATCGAAAGATTTCGATAGGGTCGACTATTGATACAAGCAGGCTGTCCTCACGGCGGCTATCTTTGATCCCAGCATCAGAGGCTGGATCACTACAATGTACAGCGGCATCTGTTTGGTGGTCAAAATTAATGAGCATTTTTCGAAACCGTTTGAGACTTCTCCATCTGTCCGTCAAGGGTACCCTCCTCCTCCCATATGTACGTGTCGACTGTTGAGTCTTTACTGCAGGAACTGGAGCTGTTGTAGGGCATTCCACTCGAACCAGGACGCGGAAAGGCATATGCGGGCGACATCACCGTGATGGTGTCGAACACGTCGTATTTCGAAATGGTCGGCACCTTATTGGAGGAATATGAAAGGTTTAGCAAAACTAAAAGCGTCTCTCTTATTCATTATAAATATGTATATATATATATATATACACACATATATATGTGTGTGTGTGTGTGTGTGTGTCTGTGTGTGTCTGTGTGTGGTTATGCGCGCACATAAATATTGAGTGGTGGTGAGAAAGAGAGAAAATGTGTGTGTGTGCGTGTTAAATTCCATAACTACCACAGATTCTACATGCAGACCATCGATATCTTCATTACTTCCCCATATACATTCCTCTATAACTTGAAACACTTAGCCTTTCCTCCTAAATCTCTCTCTCTCCCTCTCTCCCTCTCTTCCTCTCTCCCTCTCTATCTCTCTCTCTCTCTCTCTCTCTCTATATATATATATATATATATATATATATATATATATATATATATACTATTAATAATGAGTTCAAAACTCAGCCAGTCCTTTACATTGTAAAGGACTGCCTGAGATTTGAACTCATTATTAATAGTATCACTGCTCCTTACGTAGAGCTAAATTTAGTCCCATATAAACAGCTGTTATTTCTAGCAGCACGAATATGGGGCAGCTAGACACTGGATAACCGTATGTGATAAACCATGTGCGTTAAACAGTCTTTTTAAATATTTTGAAGTGGAACATATCAATTTTTCTTTCTGGTGCTTGCTGAGGAGATAGAAATGCGGTATTCTTTCACTGTTTCATTTTTCGAAACTTATTTGGATTTTAAGGTTTAAACCAGTCTACGGAACAGGTTTGATTTTGAAATTTAAATTTGTCCAAGCACCATGGCCATTTGCCAATATGCTTTGTTTTTATTGATTTATTATTTTAAATTGAGACAGGCAAACTGTATTATTATAATTAGTATTTTTCAATCTAGCTAACTTTAGTAGTTTACAATACAAACACGGATATGTTGGTATTTGTGTTTATCAAATATATCAATTTATATTAACTTGTATATATATATATATATATATATATATATATATATATATATATATATATATGACCATGACCACCTAATAGAATATTATTCTACGACTTCATTTATACCATAAAGGCGGATTTGTCTTTGCGTGTAATTGTTTTCACCGCACCAAATAATGACGTAATATCTTCGTTTGTTTCCGTTCTTTGCCAGGGAACGTTTCCACGAATCAAAGTATCGTCTTCCTGTCTTCCTTCGGTTGCCACGTCTTTTGAAATATTTAATTTTGCGTTGACAGATTGACGTTTTTAGTTTCAGTAGATCCATCCCGAAAAGGTATATATATATATATATATATATATATATATATATATATATATATATATATTAAAATAACAGAATAAGGTTGAAGCAAAGAATCGCTGATTTCACCCTTAACGGGATCTTCCCAAACTATAAAAGTCAATCTGTCAACACAAAAATAATTTTGAGATAGAGTGTCCGTGCTGTTTGCTCTGATCAGAGCAAACAGCACGGACACTCTATCTCAAAATTATTTTTGAAAAGCATTTAGAAATGCGCAACCGGTAAAAACTTAAAAACTTAAAACCACAACTGAATACTAACCCATACAATCACTAATACTCTTTTATTCCTAATTAAACCATTTTTCAACTGTGAACAATTTGTCAGCATTTTCTATTCCGTTTACCAATATATAATAACTTGTGTGTTACACCTCTATTCTTTTAACTATATATATATATATATATATATATATACATATATATAATGAATAAGAGAGACGCTTTTAGTTTTGCTAAACCTTTCATATTCCTCCAATAAGGTGCCGACCATTTCGAAATACGACGTGTTCGACACCATCACGGTGATGTCGCCCGCATATGCCTTTCCGCGTCCTGGTTCGAGTGGAATGCCCTACAACAGCTCCAGTTCCTGCAGTAAAGACTCAACAGTCGACACGTACACATGGGAGGAGGAGGGTACCCTTGACGGACAGATGGAAAAGTCTCAAACCTATATGCACCCCAATGTATGTTCAAAGTGGCATTCCGTTTGAGATCTAATCTATGTTAATGTTATTACGAACAGCACACACACACACACACACACACACACACACACACACACACACATATATATATAAATATAAATATAAATATAAATATTTACACATACACCAATTAAACAAAGTCACGGTTTTATATGTTTTTGCAACTTTTCACGATGCGGCTCAATGGAGAATTAATAAATTAATCAGACCGAAATACTATAGAGTAAAGCATGTCCAGAGAATTATTTGATAATATATATATATCATCTCTACTCCCAATCAGCATAATTAACCACACAAAAATCAATTAGACCAGGCTATAAGAATAAAAGGCATCTACGAAGAAATAGTAAATAAATACGCCATATTGGCGTCTTCGCGTGCAACCGTTATAGAGTATTTACCCAACAGTTCAACAGCACGTGGAAATTAATTAAATACACGGTCAACCATACATAATTAGGTAAAAATTAATGTTAGAAATGCTTATATACATACCAGGACTAAAGCATTTCTAACATTAATTTTTTAAATTAATTAAATACACGGTCAACCATACATAATTAGATAAAAATTAATGTTAGAAATGCTTATATACATACCAGGACTAAAGCATTTCTAACATTAATTTTTACCTGATTATGTATGGTTGACCGTGTATGTAATTAATTTCCACGTGCTGTTGAAATGTTGGGTAAATATTCTATAGCGGTTGCACGCAAAGACGCCACGATGGCATATTTATTTACTGTTTCTTCATAGATGCCTTTTATTCTTATAGCCTGGTCTAATTGATTGTTTGTGTGGTTAATTATGCTGATTGGGAGTAGAGATGATGTATATATATTATCAAATAATTCTCTGGACATGCTTTACTCTCTAGTATATATATATATATATATATATATATATATATATATATATATATTATATATATATATATATATATATATATAATAAACAATACAATATAATTACCGCATTACCAGAGGTTTCCCGAATAAGACGAATACGAAAAACGTCCCCATTCGTTCGTCGGACAAGGCAAGTTAAAACATAGTGAAATATTTGAAAAGTCTCCTCAAGAAATACAAGAGTTTAACGGGCAAAAAATATATGAATAAAAGTAATGCAAGATATATATATAAAAAAAAAGGAAATATAGTTAGGTTATGTGTATATGTATGTATATGCACTCACGAATATACATATGTGTGTATTTAGAACTGCATGTGTATGGTGAAAATGTGTGCGTAAGTACATATATGAAGGCAAGTATATTTGTGTATATGTGACCACAAATATGTATATAATATGAGTTGAAAAAGAAATTGTAAGATAATATAGTTAACACGCATCCAGATACAGGTATTAAATACACATACGAGTATGAAAGCACGCGTATAAAAACACACACACGCGCGGCCTCGTATATGCGGAAGATAAAGAGGGAAGGGAGTGTAATAGTAAAAAGATGTGTCATTCTCGATATATGTATAAAAATGAAACAATATATGAGAATTAAAAAAAATGTGTTAATCAAAGAGAAAGTAATCAATTAACACTAGAGAAAAGAAATCAAACATAGGTACGCACGTACACACACATATATATATAAACAAATATTTATACACACAAATACGTAAAGACAAAAGCGCATTCATGCGTACATATATACACACGAGGCACGTATATTTAAATATATATATATATCGCCACATGTATATCTAATCACACGTACGTATGCGACTATATATATATACACATATACATACACACCCGTAAATACATATACATATATACACATATACATACACATACACATACATTCACCCGCATACACATACACGTATAAATATGTATGTTAAAAAACATAGATATAAAAATACACATACACACATATATATACGTACGCACGCACACATACGGAGGCGTTCGTATACATATACAGAACGTATACACACATAAGCACACTCACACACATAGATACAGATTATAATCCAGCCGTATGAATAAATGAGTACAAATATAAAATCGGCTGCGAAACAACAGAATATATCTGATTTGGAAAACGCAAGTGACAATTCATATCTGGTAGTGAAAGAGAATGGGGAAGTAAAATGTGGAATGTGAAGATATTAGGTAAGTGAATCGAAAAGTAGGTGGGGGGGGGGGGGGTAACTGGTGGGTGTGAAGTAAAATTAAAAATAAAATTAAAAATAAAGTTAAAAATGAAAGTAAATCAGAAAGAGAAGTCTGTAAAGAGGATAATTTAAGGAAACTGAAGAATAAGAGTTTATGGAGGATAAGTATCTGAAAGTGAGTTAAGTTTATATGAGCTGGAAAGCAAGTGTGATTTCATGTGTGGTCAACTGGTGAACTTTTCTGTTTTTGTATTTAGGCAGGTTTTTGGTGATTTATTGTTTTGTAAAATCCTATATTTTTCACTTATGCAGTGTGCATCTTCTTGTTCCTCTTGCATATTCTTTAGATTGGTTCAAAATTGACCAATCCAATTTGTATGTGGATCTCTTGGTCTTTCAAATCCCATATTATGCTAGCCAGAGCTGTTGTGAATCTTTTTTCTGGATGTCGGCAAGATGCGACATGTGAGTAATAACGCGTTTTGAATTTGTCTAGTGTCATACCCACATATCGTTCGCTGGTGGCTGGTTGGTTGTTGCTGATGGTTGTCACTTTAGCCGCATATACAATCGCTTTGGTGTTGCATTTACCTTGTAATGGGCATTCACCTTTGACTCTACAGGAGCAATTTTGATGTTCTCTGGGTGATTTCTTATTGATGATATAAGATTTAATAGGGGGACCGCAGGAGTAGCTAATTTTGACAGAGTTTCTATTGAAGATCTTATAGTATATATGTGTTCTAGGGATATGTTTATCTAAGAGCTCTAGGTATGTTTTGCCTACATTAGTTGTAACTGCTAGAGAGTAGGGGGTGTGAACCAGATTATTTTTCTTTTCCTATTATTACGTTTAAAAGAGTTAGTATTGTTGGGTATGTACTTAATCGGTTCGCAAAATCCGGTATTTTGAAGGGCTTTATTATAGAAGGGGGATGCCTTATTGAAAATAGCTTCTGAGGAAGAGAGAGTGGAGATCCTACGGCTAATATTAGGGATAAGGTTTTTAAAAACTATAGGAGGATGGCAAGAGCCTTTATTTATACATTTTAAATTTTCTTTAGATTTATGGTATGGTTTTTATATATCTCTTGCTTTACTTTTATTTATATATTTTTTTGCCCGTTAAACTCTTGCATTTCTTGAGGAGACTTTTCAAATATTTCACTGTTTTAATTTGCCTTGTTCGACGAACGAATTAGGACGTTTTTGTATTCGTCTTATTCGGGAAACCTCTGGTAATGAGGTAATTATATTGTATTGTTAATTATGCATTAAATTCTGCTCTGGTACTTACATAGAGCACTCTTCACTCCTATGACTTTTTTCAATTTTCAACGGAAACTTCAATACTTATATATATATATCGTAAAGTTAATTCATACATATATATACATATATATATATATATATATATATATATATATATATATATATATATATATATATATATATTTATTTATTTATACCTATATGTATGTGTGTATATACGTGTGTGCGTGTCAGTGTGTGTGTGTATGTGTGTGATCGTATGTGCGTGTTTATGTGTGTATGTGTGAGTGTAAATTACAAGAAAGAATATAAAAAAGAATCATGCGCATATCTATTTATAAACAACAATAGTCTACAACAGCAATCACATATCATTGATAGGATTTAGTGGCGTGTACCCTACTTTCGGTAGGGATTTCTGAGGATGTAGCATTGGTGCATTCACAATCATAAATCCTGAGAAAGTGTTATTTACCACAGCATAACCCCACCGAAGCATTTAAAAAGCCTGTCGGTCAGAATGTAGCAGTAATTAATTCATGCAACCAGCCTTGACTCACAGACACATATGCACGCACTAAAACACACACACACACAAACAAAGACACACACACACACAAACACACACACACACAAACACACACACACACACACACACACACACACACAAACATACATACATACAAACATACACACACACAAAGAAAAACACACACTCAAACACACACAAACACACACACACACGCACACAAACACACACACATAAAAAAAAAACACACACACACTGTAGGCCACCGTGTTTTACAACACTGAGTGCTCCTGTTATACGGTTATTGGAACAGCTTTATATTGACTAGTGGACCTCGAAATTTTCACGGAGATGTAGCATTACCAAATGTGGGACAAGACTGATATAATCAGTATCGGTAGAGGATCGGACACTTTGAAGCATGGAGTTATGGCACTTTACGTTCTGCGTTTCAAATCCCGTCTAGGTTAGCTTTGCCTTTCATCCTTCCCCCGTCGATGAAATAAAGCACAAGTAATGCACTGGGGTCTATTTAATCGAATGTATCCTCTCTCCAATTTACTGGTCTTGTACATATAGTAGAAATAATTATTATAGTACAATGTTTCCGATGTCATTTCCATCTACCTATGCCCAGGACACTACAAAGCGGGACTGAACCCAGGAATTCATGATTGTAAAGCTAACTTCGTGTTAATGTGAAGTTATTGGCTGGTTCAGCAAAGTTGGCATTTCAATACTTGATATCAACGTTGTAAACAACTTCTGAAAATATTTTGGAAATTCTATTCTATTCTGGTAATGTTGGCAACAAATGACGATGATTATGACAGGTACCTCACAGCGAAAGTATTAATTAGATCTATATATGATAACAAGGTGGCGTGAAAGGTCTATATATATATACATACACATAGATATATATATTTATGTGTGTGTGTGGGGGGGGGGTTGTATATATATAGATATGCATATGTATATATATATATATATATTGTTATACTTGGGGAGGGTCATATTTGTGTAATAATATTGCCAGAATTAATAATAGAACACACTCACTGTTTGGTTGGTTTTCGCTTCTGTGTCTTTTATATATATATATATATATATATATATATATATATATATATATATATATATATATACTATAGTTGAGACAGTAAACATAAAACAAAAAACAACGTGGAAGTGAAGAGGCGGTACAAATGTTAATATTATTTTCACGCTTGTCCACGGAGATGGTTTGCTTATTCTTGCGAAACTACATACATAGATATGTGCCTGCAAGTATGCATGAATATATAATATATAATATATAAATAGTAATATTATAATAATTATTAATATAATAGTATATTTGACTGTGTTAAACAGGGGCTGATATCTTTCTAAGAGTAGAGTCTACTGGTTTGAATTTATATCATTATGAATGACAGGTTTCACCCTGAAGTTAGCTTAACTGAGCCATCGTTAAGGTGAGATGCATGAGTAACATTAAGAGTGATAATTACTCATTCATTTCACCTTAAGGTTAGCTCAGTTCAGCTAACTTCAGATTGAAACCTGTCATTCATAATTGTTTCTATTTTAGGCACAAGGCCAGAAATTACCCAGTACATTACTGGTACTTTATTTTATCGACCCCGCATGGGTGAAAGGCAAAGTTAACCTCGGCCGGATTTGAACTCAGATCGTAAAGGGACGTAACTATGCTGGAAAGCATGTCTGACCCTCTACCGATACTGCCAATTCAATGATATAAAGTCCAACTCATCCTCAACGTTGCAGCGCGGTGGCTACGGATAGTGTCAGAGCTATGCCGTCGGGAACTTTGGTTCCTGGTAGGGCCACCCAAGGTTGGTTGGTCTGGCACCCAGCGGTATTAGGGCCACAACCGGGCAAAAGGGGCTCTGGTGATAACCCAAGAGGTGTCTGTTCCGGCAACCGGCGGCTTCGGGTTTTTCTGTCCCTGCGTCCGTGGAGAATCTGCGGCAAACAGGACGTTTTTTTTCCCTCGTTCGGGATATACATATGGATTTTTTGGGGACCGCTTGTGAATTCACTACTCCCATGACACTTCTTCCAGGAATCCAACAAATATGAACTATGAATACGAATTGCATTCCCGCTACGAACGCAATGCAAAACAATAACTCTCCTACCGCTATGTCTCTACAGACTACTCCCGCAGCAGTCCCGCTCTTCAGACGAAGGAAGGAATTGAGGGTGGCGTGCTGGAACGTCCGAACACTTTGTGATGACGGTGTCCATGCACTTACAATGAACGCTCTGCACAGGTACTGCGTTAGTATCGCTTGCCTTTCAGAAGTTCGACTTCCCGATGTTAATCATCTTCCGATCAAAGTTCTTGGCGTGGACATCTCGTACCACTTGTACCATAGTGGCGTAACTGACAACAGTGGCGTTTACGGGGTCGCTGTAGCGCTCCGCCCGACGCGCAAGCGGCTCTACTGGCGTGGCAGCCGATCTCACACCGACTGGCGCTGGTTCGATTGAAGGGTTAAATCTCCAACATTAGCGTAATTACACGTCTACGCTCCCACACTCAATGCGGACGATGCGGACAAGATGCTGTTCTATGCCGATCTCCAAACAACCGTGGATGGCGTCCCCTCCAGTGATGTTCTCATTGTCGCTGGGGACTTGAATGCGCGGACAGGGCCGGCTGATGATACAACACGGCATATTCTAGGTCGCTTCGCCTTAGGCGTACGCTGTGACAATGGTGAACGGCTCGTGTCCTTCGCGGATACCAATCGTCTTATCGTCACCAACATCCGGTTACAACATCCTCGGCGTCACCTCGTCACGTGGTGATCCAATGACGGAAGAACGGCCAATCAGGTTGACTACATCCTGGTCAGATCTCGCTGGTCCAGCTCAGTGAATGACTCGCGTGCGTATCGTGGGGCGGATACGGACAGTGAGCATGGGTCAGACCATACTCTTGTTCGAGCAACACTTCGTCTGCGGCTGCAGGCGAAACCTCCTCCCAACCGCCAGAAAAGGATCGACATCTCGCGACTCAAGCTCCATGCTGTAAATGCTTTCCAGATCGATTCCAAATGCTGAGTAACGAAGTGGAACAGCAACCGGTGCAGGGGTGGAACGCGCTCAGGGCGGCGATGGTTGAGGTGGCCAGGGAGAATCTTGGGTCGCCCCAAAGATGCCATCGGGACCGGATCTCCGGCGGCACTCTTGAACTCGCGCTGAGGGCGAGAGAGGCCCGACTCGAGGGTGCACCCAATCTTTGAGATCTCCGACGTCGCATATCTCGGGCTATTCGAGCCGATCTGAATGCACACTTGCACGAATTTGCGGAGAAGACGGAGAAGGCAGAAGCCTGTGGTGACTCACGCAAGCTCTACCAACTGGTGAAGCGGGCCAGCCGAAGCAGTACGAGTATCAGCGAGACAATCCGTGATCGGAACGGGGCGGTCATTACCAATCTTAATGAGCGGCTAGTCCGATGGCGGGACCATTTCTCCGAGCTGCTCAACCACCCGCCACCACCAACGCCAACCTACGTGCAGCCATCTGCAGAAGAATATGGGTGCAGCACTGCACCTCCAACGGTTGAGGAGGTACGTAGTGTCCTAACACATCTCCGGAACAACAAGGCGCCGGGCGAAGATGGCGTTCCAGCTGAGGTCTACAAGGCCGAGCCTGATATTTTCGCAGCTTGGCTCCATCGAGTCTTCTCGTCGATGTGGGTGGCGGTGCGGTTCCCTGGTGACTGGAGCGAAACAACTCTCCTACCCTTCTTCAAAAAAGCCGATAGGAAACTGTGGTCCAACTACAGAGGTATCAGTTTAATTGACGTTGGTGCCAAGACCTTCGCAATTCTTCTGCTGAAGAGGTTCCAGGACATCCGTGATGTCCATACCCGTCCTCCACATGGCGGCCTGCGTCCAGGGAGAGGGTGCGTTGATCAAATCTTCAATCTCCGGCGTGTGCTGGAACAACGGTGGGCATATCAACAGCCTACTGTCCTCTGCTTCATCGACTTTGCAGCTGCCTTCGACTCGGTGGATCGGGAAGCACTCTGGCGTATAATGTAGGCGGACGGCATCCCATTGAAGCTGCTTCGTCTCATAAAAGGCTACTACCGGTCGACTCGTGCTCGAGTGAGGGTCTATGGTGGGGAGACGGTGTTGTTCGATGTTGGGACCGGTGTTCGGTAGGGGTGTGCGCTATCGCCAACTCTCTCAACACAGCGCTCCGGGATTACCCGAGCGTAGTGGTCGGGAGAGGGGTCGTGGTGACGGACCTGTCCTACGCGAATGACATCGTGCTGATGGGCGCTGACGGGACAAATGTACAAGGTGCTCTCGGAAGGGTGCACACTGCAGCCGCCGCTGTTGGTTTACGAATCAATGTCGCCAAGTCGAAAGTCATGATGTCACTGGTCTCGCCTGATGCCTGGCAGCCAATATATCTCGAGGGCGTGGACCTGGAGGATGTGAGTCCTTCGTTTACCTGGGCTCAACAGTGGTTCCAACGGGACAGGGCGCAACCGAGGTCAAACGTCGCATAGGTGCTGACAGATCCGCTCTAGGGCGCCTCCGGTGGTGTCTGTGGGACAGAAGAGAGATCACCTCCGCGACCAAAGTGCGAATCCACCAGGCCGTCGTTCGCACTATCCTCCTCTACGGCCTATGAGGGTAGTCGATCAACGAGGGCTACAGGTCTTCAACGATGACTGTCTCGCGCCGCATTCTTCGCTGCCGACGCGTTGATCGGGTACCTACCACCAGTCTTCGTTTTCGCCTGAATATTCGACTGCTATGGTTCTGGATGCCGTCAAGACAAGGGAAGAAGCCGGCTCAACCCGTCCAGGGTGAATGTCGACACAAGTACAAGTACAAGTAAGAATATACATATATATATTTACATATGGATATAGATATATATATATATACATATGCATATATATATATATATATATATATATATATATATATATATATATATATATATATATATAGCTCGCACCAACCTGAGCTATATGATTTTTAATGCGATGATATACCAATGATGGTTGGCAAATCACTGACGAGGGCCTAATTTTCAAATATGTAACCCATGTGCAACCACGCAGTATTCCTCTTTCTTCTCATGTTTTTTATACATATTTACCTCGGCTGCGTTTGTTTCTTTCTCTCTTTCTCTCTTATTGCTCCCCCGTTCTCTCTGTTTCTCTCACCTTCTTTCGCCCCCTCTGTCAGTTACACTTTCTCTCGACTGACCTCTTCCTCGCACTTCCACTCACTCACTCTCTGTTTCTCCCCCTTCTCACTCCCTCCCGTTTCGTTGGTAGTGGGGTTCTTTCTTGTTCACATCTCACTCACGACGGACGGTCTGTATTCTGAATGCTCATGAAATTAACCCAGTTTATGCTGACCGGATAACCATGTTGCTTGCTTTTTTTCCTATCTCCGGTTTGCTTTTATCCTTCTATGTTGTTTACTTGTCCCACTCGCTTTACGCGACTCACTTGTCCCAATAGCTTTTATTAGTTATTGCTCGCACCAACCTGAGGTATATGATTTGTAATGCGATGAAATACCAATGATGGTTGGCAAATCACTGACGAGGAACTAATTTTATAATATGTAACCCATGTGCAAACACGCAGTATTCCTCTTTCTTCTCATGTTTATATATATATATATATATGTATATATATATGTATATATATATATATATATATATATACATATATATATATGTACGCAGAAGTTATATTTAATTTGTTGGGATTCCAACAATCTTAAAGGTTTATAACTGATATAGAGCACTCAACAAATTACTGTAGTAAATATTCAATATATTAATGAATGGAAACTATATTTATAAAACCATAATTATTTTATTATATATATTTCAAGGACAACCAAGGCAGTCTTGGTGCGCTTTCATCAGATAAAATACAAATTTGTTTTATAAATAGTGACATAGCCATGGAAAACAACCTTGACGGTTGAAACTTCGTTGGATAGTGAAACATTTTATTGAGGGTAATTCAAAATTGTGTGTGAATATGCAAATGAATGTCCGAATAATTGTCAAAAACAACCGTTTATTTAAATTACGTGAGAAAAGAAAAGAATGGAGAGAGAGCGAAGAAATAAGCTTATCCGAGTATGAGTTCATATAACGTAAATACTTTTTATGTTTAAGTTACATATTTATGTTACGTATATTTACTAATAATTGTTAGAATTCTATTATAATAAATATTTATTGTCTATTATAAGTATATAGAAAATTATATATAGAAAAAATGAAGATATATAAAAAATAAAAATAAAGACATATTAAAATATATTTAGATATATTAAAATATATTAAAATATATCAAAATATATTAAAATATATTAAAAATAGATTTAAATAATGTGAAGTAGAATCATAGGATAAAATGTAGATATATGGATATATCATGTTATAGGTGATAAATTATGATAAAATGTAGATATATGGATATATCATGTTATAGGTGATACTAGTTTATATTTAGTGTAAGTATTTAAATTAAATTAAGTTAAATTAGATTAACTGAGTCAATAAGATTACATATATGTTTTAATGTTTTACATTTGAAAAATATTGAAAATACCTGTTTTGTTAATTTATTAGTTATTATGAGATAATTTTGACAAAGATATGTTTAAAGATATATTTAGCCAGAGGTAGATATGGGGTTATAACTCTAATATTAAATAATTACCAAAAATTACAAAAATTAAAAAATTAATTAAAAGTATAAGAAAATACTAAAACCATTTAAAAATTAAGACTATAAAATATTAATATTTCTAGACAAAATTCTTGAAAATTCTGGAAAAACTTTCCAAGAGATTTTAAAAAATTCCAAAAATACTCCGAAGATACTCAAAAACATTTAAAAAGTGTTTAAAATTAATTAAAGACCTAATATTATTCAAGAAATATAATTAAAATCCTAAAATTATTCAAAAACATAAAGAATATTAAGAAATATTTAAAAATACTTTAAAATATTAAAAAATATTTAAGAATATTAGATAAATAGTAAAAAATGTATTAAAAATGAAGGTGACCCAAAAACTAGATTTTGGGGAAATAAATAAATTTAAAAAAATTTTAATTAATTTTTCTAAAAAGATTATGAGATATTTTGGAAGTAAGATAAATAAAGATAAAAAATAAAGATATTTAAGAAGTAAAAATATTAAAAAGTAAAAATTTAAGAAGTAAAATATTTAAGAAGTACAATATATATATTTAAGAAGTAAAATATATTACAATTAGAATTACAAAAAATTTAAATTAAAGATTTAGAATTTATGAACATATATGCATATAATTTAAGAAATGAGACTATAGGTTTTGGGATAAAGTAAACATTATGTAGTTAAGATTTAACGTGTAATTATATTTTATATATAGATCTAAAAGTTGAGTTTTGGCGATGTTTACAAGAACTAAATAAATTGTTACGGATAAAGCTGTGTTTCTGTAACCTTTGGTTTTGAAATTATATTACAAGATAAAGAATAGTCTCTATTTTTGGATTTTATGTTCCATATCAAGTTGGATAGAGAAGTTGAAGATTCTTTACCTATATTATTAAACGAGCATTTATGGTTATTGAAATGAGATTTAAAATCTGTAGAAGTTGAGCCAATATAGTTAAAAGTATTATCATTGGTTTTGACATTGCATTTATAGACCACATTCTTAACTAAACAGTTATTTTTTTAAAGGACAGTTAGATTTAATTCTACAATTACATTTATCAGAGTCTATATTATTCGGAACACTATTATTATATTGGATATTGCTAGAGGTATTAGTGCTATTCTGGTTCAGGTTTAGATTTCTATTATTGATTCTATTTATATTTTGTGCTAGGTTCATAGTAGTGGAGTAAGATAGTTTAATTGTATGTATGTTAAAGATTAAATAATATATATGGGCCTTGGGGAGCAATAAAAAATAGTTTAGCTAAAGGTGTTTTAATACTTAGTGAAAATGGAGGAGCATACCATATTATGTTTCTAGTTCTATTTCTTTTGTTAGTTTTAGAGTTTATGCTAGGTTTCTTATTATAATTATAATTTTGGTTAATATTATGGTTAATTGGCTTATAATTATTGTCGATGTATTTGATTTCATTATTATAGCCTGCTCTACTTAAAGCTTCGTTATAATATTGTGCCTTATCTTCAAATATATTTTTATTCTCTGAAATTCGAGAAATACGTTGTTGTACAGAATTTACGATAGTGTTCTTAACGGATCTAGGGTGATTAGAGTTGTAGCTAACGTAGTTTAAGTTCTCATTAATTTTATGGAATGGATAGTATAGCCCAGTATTAAGGTTTACTGTTACGTCTAAAAAGTTAACAATTTTATAGTTATTCTCTATTTCCAACGTACGATTATAGTTATTAAAAAATTGTATTATTGATTTCCTTTTTCTGTTGATTTCACAATTATTATTATTTTCAATTACCAGCAGCATATGATCACGATATAGACCCCCGGTCATCTCCGGTAGTTTTCTATGTAATGT
>OZ024742.1:280170952-280183452 GCA_964016885.1 Eledone cirrhosa | reverse complement strand
TTCTTCTTTCCCAAATCATGACAATTGTCCACCTGACACCTGAGACAATATTTGATAATACACACAGTTTTGCAATCAATTGCCATATAAATGATTTCACAAGGACACGAACAACAATAAATGTCTTAACAAGGTTATTATATTGATAATGCACATCTCAGTAAATGGACAGTGCCAGCCAGCATCACTTTTTGTATCTCTTGCAAAGATGTCTTACCAGGTATCAGGTACAAATATTTGTCAGTTTCCCCCTTTATCATTCTAAGTGTGCCGACTATACCTAGTAATGAACAATGTTTTTCAATTTCAATTGATAGACCTTCATACTTAATGAGTTTTCCATACTTTATATATTTGTGGCATGTTATTATTACATTTTTACTTTTCTGTATCCCACCTAGTGGCAATTAATTGTATTTATTATTCTGTACTACAGCGGATAGTACATACTATAATTGATACATTATATAATATTCAAGGACCGATGGACTTAATAATAGTCGCAGTTTGATTAAATTCGATTTTTGGTATAATGTTATTCTCCATTTTAATTTAACTTAGTTTAATTTAATTGAAGTCAACCTCAGAAATAAAATCAACTAAACAGATTTTTTCTGACTATGTCTTTCTTGTGCAACCTCTCTCTCATAAGCTATAACGCCAAGGAGGTAACATGGAATCTGTTGTTTACTACATATGTACATATCTCCGTCGATATGCGGCCGTTAGTGGGGTGTCTTAATACTTCAGCCTGTACCCTCTCGCCCTTGGGGTGACGGGGTTCATAGAAACGTTTGCTATGGCCTAGAGTGCTTGATAATTGACTAGCTAATTAATCAATTCCCCTCCATTCATTTTTTTATATATTCGGTCGATTGCAGCCGTGGTATGTTGGACTTCACTTTTTTACACTGGACCGCGTGATATGTTGAAGAAAACCCTCACCAAATTTGGCCAAAAACGTAAACACGCATAAAAACACGCGAATATAATTTCGTAATGAAAACCATCGGAGATATTTAAAATGAAAAATAACTACCTTCATTTAACATTAATATATATGTTTGTATCTTCTCTTAACCTCTAAGTTTTGTTCTACGAAATTGTTATTGCTCTGAGCCCCTGTAAATACCATCACGGCAGACTGACCACTCTGAAATATAATCTTTAGCCATAAATATAATTTTGAAAAATCTAGCCTTCCTAATTTCGAATACAGATCTCGGATGTAAAAATTCACTAACCTACACGAGGTAGCTGACATATGTCAATCATATGATAGTCTAACATAACATGTCAGATCTAAAGGTTTAAGCCTGTATAAAGATCCTTCCTGCCTCATAGTAAGCAGTAGCTCATGCGGCGGTCATGATTTTATATGATGACGCCGGCGGAAACATATGGCTTCGCAGATGATCGAAAATTGTTTCGACAATGCCTTGCCACAACTGCTCCAATTAGTGGAGAAATCTAAGAGTATGCAGATGTGGTAAGCTGCATATATTCTTACCATTAGAAAAAGTAGACTGAATGTTTTACCTGCAAAAGAGGGATAACTCAAGAAGAAAAGTGAAGACGATACACACACACACATACGAACACTCACACACCCACACGCACGCACATATATATATATATATATATATATATATATATATATACACACACATATATATATACATACAAACATATATAGATATACATATATTTATATATAAATATATGTGTGTCTGTCTGTGTCTGTGTGTGTGCGTGTTCGTGTGTGTGTGTTCATGTATGTGTGTGTGTGTGGTCTTCTCTTTTCTTCTTAAGTTATCCCTCTTTTGAGGGTGAAACATTCATTTTACTTGTTCTAATGGCAAGAATTAATATTTACATACATACACACACGCGTATATATATATATATATATATATATATATATATATATATATATTCATTCATAAAAATATACATATATTTGACAAGTTTGTCACAATGGATTTAGTTATAGGATGATAAATTTCGTCGTAACATTTCGAAATATGGTGGTGAATAGATAATGTATAATGCGGATACTTCTCTTGTATGTAAGAGATAGGATGCTGAAAAGTAAAACAAAACGAAATAAAAGCTATATTGAAAGATATAGCAGCATTTAGATTGAAAACGAACGATATATGTATATGCATGTGAATAATTAAGCACCGACCTAGTTGTGTGGTGAAACGGTTCAGTTCGCGAGCTCGTCGTTCCAACGTTCAGTCTCTGCTTGACACAATCTGCCATTATAGAGTCGAGTTGAGCAATACGTTTTTATACATTGAAATTTAGTTGTCGGAAACTATATGGAAGCCTATCATATATATATATATATATATATATATAAAGAAAAAGAGATGAAATCGAAAATGCACCTGGAGTCTTATTTTTTTTTTAAATATATATATTTATTTGGTTCCTTTACCGGTTTCGCAGTTCTTCTGCTTTTCAAAAGGTGAGTTGAGATGGAGGGTCTGTGGTTTTTCTCACATCAGATGTGAGAAAAACCACAGATCCTCCGTCTCAACTCACCTTTTGAAAAGCAGAAGAACTGCGAAACCGGTAAAGGAACCAAATAAATATATATATTTTAAAAAAAAATAAGACTCCAGGTGCATTTTCGATTTCATCTCTTTTTCTTTATACTTTCACTCGTGTAGGACACCTCGGTTGTTTTTCATTTTGTAAAAAAAACCTCACTTTCTAATATATATATATACACACACATATATATATAAACATATATATATATACACATATACATATATATATATATATATATATATATATATATATATATATATATATATATATATATATATATGTACATGACGTCGATGAATTTGTTTTGCAAGGGTTTTTACATGAAATCGTGTGTCGAGAAAAATATTGTTATACTTGGCGAGGGTCATATTGTAATAATATTGCCAGAAAGAATAACAGAACACACTCACTGCTTGGTTGGTATTCGCTTCTGTATCATTTATATCTCCACAGTTAATTTATTTGGTCCTCAATGTTTATCATAGACTGACCAACGGTCCAAAATACAGATATAAACACATATATATAGTCTAACAAAGTTGTTTCGTTGCACGCACATGTGCAACATCATCAGTGGTACTATTATGTTCCCCCTGTTGTATTGTATGTCTACGCCATTTTTATTTTATCTGTTTATTCATTTATTTCTTTATTTTTGTCTTCTTTTCTGCGCATGCGTGTGCGTGTGTGTGTATAGTGTTTGGTGTGTGTGTTAGCGTTTGGGTGACTGTGTTTTGGTTAATGTATTCTATCTTAGTTTCCTAGTGACTGTTTATATGTGTTTTGTTGTTATTGTGCTTGTGTATATATATCTATTTTCATTTAGAGTATGGGCATGCTGGGAAACTGCCTTAAAAGTATTTTAGTTGATTGTATCGACCCCAGTCATGATTATATATATATATATATACGAAGGAGATGTGGTAAAGAACCAGATGGACCATAACGCACCAGAGTGCTCAATACTTAAGGTAGTAGAGTGGGAAATAGGAAAAAGTATGACCCCGACGGTAGAGCTCAAGCCGTTTCAACGGCTATTTGTGGACTAAATTAAAATGTTTAGCCTGGTGAATAAATAGCTGAAATGTTCCAGGGGGTACTTCCTTATTTGGGAAGATTGTTGTTGTCAAGAGGATTGGTTAAAATTTGTTGTAAACACAAATAAGTCTATCATGGCATTTGGTGGGTGGTAGGGGTGGCGGAACTTGCCTGTAGAACAATAGGGGAATGACAGGAGCTGTCAAGCGTTGAAGCTGATATGTATACAGCAGATTCTAAGAATAGAGTATGAAGTGGAGGAGGGAGGTTATAGAATAGGTAAATCGAATGAGAGTAGGAGACAATAACAATAATAGAAATAAATAAAAAAATATATAAAATTAGATAGTGAGAAATGAATAAAAAAAATCACAATGCTATCTTATAATTACAGGTTAATAAGTTGAGAATAGAAAAAACTTGTAGAAATTGAGTAGTACCAGAACTGATACAGAATTAAAGGGGTCTAACACGTCTACTATAAGTAGTTAGTAAAACGTATTCGGCCAATTCTATCTTAAGATTACAGGGGTGGGGGAACTGATGCTACAGAGGCCCGATGGGCTGCATCGAGGTAGGCGAAGGGGAAAAGCAGACGAGGAAGAAAATAGGGGGTGGAAGGAAGTGATAGTATGAGACGGGGAAGAAGACAAAGAGGAAAAGAAAAGAAAAGAAAAGAAAAGAGATAAATCTACCTAAGTAAGCTGGGGTTTCCCCTAACTTTTTCGGCAAGTAGGGGTATCAGCCCCATTATATCCATCCAGGTCGTTATGAGGTTTGATGGCGAGGTAAGTCCTACGCAATCTGTATTTGCATGCGGTTACCAGTTCCTTTCCGAAACCCGGTCCGGCGACAAGCCACTACACTTTCGGGCCACATCTAGGACCTCCAAGACAATAATATAACCTACAATCTCACTTGGAGCTTACTGTCCAAAGGTAACTCTTACACGGGAGGACGCCGTCCGTGTAACTTATGCTTGGAGGAAACATTCCAAATGCTGTTTTCGAAGGACCAACTCCTAAACAAGAAAGAGGAACTGGTAACCGCATGCAAACACAGATTGCGTAGGACTTACCTCGCCTTCAAACCTTTTAACGACCCGGATCGTTATGGGGTTTAAGGGCGAGGTAAGTTAGGGGAAAACCCAGCTTACATAGGTAGATGTATCTCTTTTCTTTTCTTTTTTCTCTTTGTCTTCTTCTTCCGCCTGTCTCATCCTATCACTTCCTGTCACCCCCTATTTTCTTCCTTGTCTGCTTTTCCCCTTCCTCTACCCCGATGCAGCCCATCGAGCCTCTGTAGCATCAGTTCCCTCACCCCTGTAATCTTAAGATAGAATTGGTCGAATACGTTTTAGTAACTACTTATAGCAGACGTGTTAAACCCCTTTAATTCTGTATTAGTTCTGGTACTACTGAATTTCTACAAGTTTTTTCTATTCTCAACTTAACATGTAATTGTAAGATAGCATTGTGATTTTTTTTATTCATTTTTCACTATCTAATTTTATAATTTTTTTTTATTTATTTCTATTATCTTTTATTGTCTCCTACTCTCATTCGATTTACCTATTCTATAACCTCCCTCCTCCACTTCATACTCTATTCTTAGAATCTGCTGTTGCGCCTCCCCTACCTCCCACCAAATGCCATGATAGTCTTATTTGTGTTTACAACAAACTTTAAACAATCCTCTTGACAACCACAATCTTCCATATAAGGAAGTACCCCCTCGAAAAGTTCGGCTATTTATTCACCAGGCTAAAAATTCCAATTTAGTCCAGAAATAGCCGTCAAAACGGCTCGGGCTCTGCCGTCGGGGTCATACTTTTTCCTATATATTCATATATATATATATATATATATGTATGTATATATATATATATAAATATATATATATATATATAAATATATATATATATATATAAATATATATATAAATATATATATATATATATATAAATATATATATATATATATATATATATATAAATATATATATATATATAAATATATATATATATATATATATATATATATATATATATATATATATATATATATATATATATATATATATATATATTGTTATACTTTGGGAGGGTCATGTTGCCAATAAGAAACACACTCACCAGTTGCTTTCACTTCAATTTATTATATTTTTATAAATTTATAAATTTACAAATCTACAAACTTATAAATTTCTTGTTGGTTGGTTGGTTCCACAACCAGATAGTTGTTTATATATAGTCATAGTCCTTTCGTCACACACTATGTGACCTCTTCAGTGACTGGGGATTCCTTTCTTTGTTTCTGTGCCTTTCCTTTCTTCTATACTACGCCATTTTGTTTCTGTGTGTGTGTGTTGTGTGCTCAGTTTGCGCATGCGCCACATCCGGGTGTCTGTGTGTGTTTGTGTTCATTTATCTATTTGTTTATTTATTTATTTATTTATTGTTGGTTGGTTGTTTGTTCTATGTGTGTGTGTGTTTTCATTTTGTCCTGTGTGTGTTTTCATTTTGTCCTTAATTGTAAGTTGTTTGTTCTATGTGTGTGTGTGTTTTCATTTTGTCCTGTGTGTGTTTTCATTTTGACCTTAATTGTAAGTTGCGATGTTGCTGTTCCACTCATATTTTCTATTTAATTTTGGTTGTAATTCTTTTATGCTTACTGCCTCTGTAATTTGCCTAAACATTGCATCTTTTCTGTGTGTGGATTCTATTTTTATTTCTATGTTCTCTAATCTACCCCTGTGTTCTATCTTAGCATGTTGGTAGAGCACAGATGATTCTGTATTATCTTGAAGGTCTCGCCAGTGTTCATTTATTCGTTCCCCTATACTACGAGCTGTCTCACCTATGTACACTATATTTTTGTTTCTACATTGTCCTTCAGTACATCTTATGCTATACACTACATTTCTAGTTTTACAGTTAATATGGGGGCCTATTTTACAGGTTATACATTTCTTATCTATACATGAGGGTCTTTGGAACGGGTATGTCTTGCTAATAAGTGTTTTTACGGAGGTACCTGGTCTTTCTACTATCTTAATATTGAGTTTATGTTTATTTAGGGCCCTTCTAAATTTGTAGGCTAGTTCGCCTCTAGGGGTTGTATTGATGAACATTACACTCTGGTATTTATTGCTATCATACCATGAGTTTATTCTATTGGCCTTGTTCCTAGTTATTTCTATTCTATTCCAAAATTTGCTCCTATACAAGGGGCAGGTCCCATTTATTTCATTATTTACCATTTTTCCCATTTGGTTCTGGCTCCTTTATACACTCTGATTCTATCTCTCTGATTGTAGCCAGAGAACTGCATACGGTGGAAGAAGTGTCGTATGTGTCTCTCTAGTTCTTCGGGGTTGCACATGCGGGACACATTTCTCATCACCCGTACCAAATCCGCAATCAGTATGTTGATTTTGGTATGGTCCGAAATGGCCGAGTTTCGGTGGATCAGATGTTTGGAAGTCATGGGTTTGGCATAATGGGAATGGAGGATTTGTTTTTGGTTGTTAATGGTATCTAACCAGAGCTCTGTGTCTAGTACAGGTAATCGATGGTTGGGGTGTCTACTTGGGTAGTCTATAGTAACTCTAATGCTCTGGTGGATGGAGTTTGCTATTTGCTGGATGTTTTCCATTGTGTTTTTCTCTAGTTCCTGACTGTTCTTTAGTGGGGGTGTCTTAACTACGATGTTTATATCATCTACGTAGCGGGAGTACATTATCAGGGTTAAGCTGTCTTCTAATTGTTCTTTAAGTTTTTGTTTAAGTCTACTGTCCCACCATACCATGAATAAGTTAGCTATGTCGCCTGCAATGCTAACACCAATGGCTGCTCCTTCCTCTTGGGCATATGTTTTATGCTGGCCCCTACCGCATGTACAATCATTTTCTTCAGTTCATCGTGGTTTTCGGGTGTCCGTATGGCTCTGGTCCACCCGTTCCATCTATCTGTGTGGGTTTTCTTGGCCATTGAGGTAATGGTAGGTGGTCTAGCTCTTGCTGGTCTTGTAGGGCACAGGTTGCTAAGGTCATAAGTGTCTAGGTAACTATTACTATGGGTAAGCTTAAGTAGAAGTCCCAGCTCACTGGTATTAATCCCACGGAACTCAACCTTGCTCTCACTGATCATTTCTACGCATTTCTCCACAGCAAAATCCACGTCAATAGATGGATACAGGGACACAACATCCATACTGCCTATTATGCAGATTGTTAGGTCCCCAGATCGGTTACCCGCGCCGATTCTGCTGAGGAGGCCCTCCGTGCTGTCACATACATCTGGGGACATCTCAATGATGGGGCGTATGATCAGGGAGAGGAAGTAGGACAGTCTGTAGTTACTAGCAATGTTAGCCCCACAGACTGGCCGTGTTCGTGGTCCCGCGACAGGGTCCCAGCCCGTTTTATGGTCTTTTCGAAGCCCATACAACGCCGGCACGTCATTGTTCCAGGCCTGGAAGTTGTTGACAGTCCTTTTGTTGGGCTGCATTATATTCGTCCACATCACCATATGGGCATTGAGGGCTTTTTCTCTATCCTCATGCTCCTGTGGTGTTACCTCTCTTGTGTTAGTGATGTGGGGTTGCATTGCCTGGATGTAGTTTATATATATATATGTATATATATATGTATATATATATATATATGTATATATATATATATATATATGTATATATATATATATATATATATATATATATGTATATATAGTTTTGCGAGGTTTTTTATATGAAATCCTGTGTCGAAACAGATATTGTTATATTTGGGGAGAGTCATATTTGCGTAATATTGCCAGAATTAATAACAGAACACACTCACTTTCCTGTTGTGTTGTATGTCTACGCCATTTTTGTTTTGTTCAGTCTGTCTATATATTTTTTTAGTGTGTTCTGTCATTAATTCTGGCAATATTACGCAAATATGACCCTCCCCAAATATAACAATATGTATATATATATATATATATATGTATATATATATATATATATATATATATATATATATATATATATATATATTATATATATGTATATATATATATATATATGTATATATATATGTATATATAGATATGTATATATATATATGTATAATATATATATATATATATGTATATATATATATGTATATATGTATATATATATATATATGTATATATATATATATATATATGTATATATGTATATGATATATATATATATATATATGTATATATGTATATATGTATATATATATATATGTATATATGTATATATATATATATGTATATATATATGTATATATGTATATATATATATATATGTATATATGTATACTATATATATATGCATATATATATATATATATGTATATATATATATATATGTATACAGTATTTTCCGTTGTGTTGTAATATAAATATTACACACAGTAGATTATCAGCTCACGTAGAGTTTGCTCGACGGTTCCAGTTGTAGTTCCAAAAGTAATCCGGAGAAAAATAGAAAGATTTGAATGGATACAGTTTAGTTGAAAGGAATGTATTGACACGTGTTTCTATAACAGTTACATAACCTAAAACAGCTATCTACAAACTTTTAGTTATGCAGACATTCAATATTTCAATGTTTATTATTTACTGTCATTTCATCAGAATAATATTACTGAGGACCTATTTAGTTTTTATAGAGAATATTAGGAGGGAGGGGTGAAGTTGTTAGAAGAATAGTTGAAGGAGTGGTTTTTCGATAGCAGTGAGAATTCTTGGTGGCAGTGAGTAATTAGATTCCCATCTGTTGTTTTGACATTTTTTATAGAATATATTATTGGTTATTTTTCTAAATCTATAGAAGGATTAGAGATAGTAAAGATATGCGTGGTTGGTTTTGTGTTTGCACTTAATTAACATTCAGACTTAAATTTTTCTTTCAAGTGTACGTATCCTTTCACCCACGCATTCACACACAAATATATTTGCACACCTCTACAAAATACATATACTCACAATTCACATATTCATACTTACATATATATACACATGCATACACATATATATACACACATGTATTCATGTACATACATACGCGCTCATGTGTATACATTTTCATACTCAACTTATCTTTATATACACACGTATAGACACACCACATATATACATACATACTCTAGTCCATGTGTACACACATACACATACTTACACATCCATATACACATATATACATACATATATATATATATATACATATACATATATATATATATATACATATATATATATATATATACATATATACATATACATACATATACACATATATACATATATACATATATATAAGCACTTTAATACATGAATACACTTACATCTAACTATACACATCAAACATATATATATATTTACTTATTTATATACATTTTCACATATATATACATACTTATGGACGTTTTTAGACACATTCATTATCTCATATTTGTACCTATTCTCATCAGCATATCTTTCCATTATTAGTGTGGTAATTTAAGGTTATTAATATATGTTGAGAAGAGATTGTTTTTATAATTTTCCAACTAGATTAAGGTTTATATAGTTGGGGGATGTCCCTCTTTTATGTAATATTCGGCTTGTAGTGGGAAAAAAGGGTTTTAGTTCTGTGACGGCAGAATAATGTTCGTTCAATTCTGTTATTCAGCAGTTTCTTCTTGTGTGTGATTATGTAATAAATCTCAAGATTACACAATTTGCAGAAATTTTGGCTCCTGGTAATAAATCTCAAGATTACACAATTTGCAGAAATTTTGGCTCCTGGAAAAGCTTTGGGTTTTAGCTAATTTTTCCCATTTTAGGGTAAACCTTTGGTCGCTATCCCTGAGCGTCCAAGCTTTTTCTGCTAAAGTTGTTACATTTCTTTGGCTCTGGTGTTTTATTGAGTAAGAATGCCTATACAATCGAGATTTAAACGATGTTGCCGTTGATCCCACGTAATACCACTCGTTGCCTCCGGATTTAATGGTACACTTATAGATAATATTTTTTTCCAGGCAGTTATTGCCGAGGGGGCAGTTGTCAGGATAGGTGCAGTTACAGTTGTGTACGTTGGGTTTTCTCTGGAGTAGTATTGCGGACGAACTTAGGTGTGGTTTATTTATGTTCTGTAGTGTATTGTCTACTGTTTTTTTTGTGTTCTTTGTACTTAAGTTCTTAGTGTTTTCGTTTAACCTTCTAGTATTGATCTTTTTTATGTGTTGTTCAAGGTTTAACGCTGTAGAGTATGACAGTCTTATAGTGGTAGGGTTTAGGATTTTGTGGTATTTGTGTGATGTGGGAAAATGTCTTTTAATTATTTTAAAGAAGAGTACTGGTAAATTTGTACTAATGGAGCTATTGTATTCGGGGTTATACCATAAGTACTCTTTGCATCGCTTTCTATTAGTTTTGTTTGTTGGTTTACTGGTGTGCATACTATGGTAGTAAGTGTGGTTTGGTGTTGTGTTATTATATCTACTTATGTGGGATTTATTTTGGGTGTTTTGATTGTTCCCATCTATGTACTCTATTTTGTTGAGGTAGCCTGCTTTACTAAGGGCGTTATCGTAGTACTCGGCGTGTTCCTTAAATACTTGTATGTTAGAAGATAGACCCGAGATTCTAAGGGAAATATTTTTAGGGATAGATTTAATTATAGAGATGGGGTGGTTAGACCCAACATTTACGTATTTGAGATTTTCATTCAATTTATGAAACGGTTTAATCAAACCAGAGTTTAAATTGAGTGTGACATCCAGGAAGTTAACTAGTTTAAGGTTGTATTCATATGTTATAGTTAGTCCTATTTCGAGTAGTAGTTTTCTTATATCTTTGCGTAGTTTTTCTAGTTTTTGGTTATTAAGGTTTTTAGCTAGGAGGAGAACATCGTCGCGGTATATTCCGCCGTGGAGATTGCTGAATTTTTCCTGGAGTCTAAAGGCGATAAATAACCCCACAATATCAGTTATTTCCGCCGAATCGTTAGAGCCCATTGTTATGTCAAAGTTAGAGGGTCTATCTTTACGTACCCAATAACTGTTCTCAAATTTGACTATAGTTTTCCTAGCTTCTAATATAATCTTAATTTCATCGTTTGTAAGGTCAGAGTTATCCTTAGCAAACTTAATGGCTCTATTCAAAGTTTCAGGTGATATCAAAGGACGCAACACCAACAGCAAATTACAGAAAGATATAAAAAAACTACTGGACGACCTTAAAAACACCAAAGGAATTGTAGTAAAAGCGGACAAAACATCAAACCTGTACACTATGGATTGCACTACATACAACAACTTCATTCGAAAAGAATTACATAAAAAATATAGAAAAACGAGTGAAGTAACCCTTAAGCACATCAATGATGAGGCATGCGAAATAGTGAAAAATCTCGGAATCGAAGATAGGACAGGACCACTCTTACCGGCGGTACCCACCTTCAATCTTAAGGACCACAAGGTAAACTTTGATAATGACCCTAAAATTAGATTAATCTGCCCCTCTAAATCAGATATAGGTAAAATAAGCAAATATATCTTGGATAGAATCATCCCCCAAATTAAGGCTAAGGTTAACATTAAACTCTGGGGTAAGACCCAAGAAGCAATAAGATGGTTTAATAGCATTAGCAATAAGAATAAATCTAAGTTTATCCAGTTTGATATCGATGAATATTACTCATCGATATCACCTGAAACTTTGAATAGAGCCATTAAGTTTGCTAAGGATAACTCTGACCTTACAAACGATGAAATTAAGATTATATTAGAAGCTAGGAAAACTATAGTCAAATTTGAGAACAGTTATTGGGTACGTAAAGATAGACCCTCTAACTTTGACATAACAATGGGCTCTAACGATTCGGCGGAAATAACTG
>OZ024742.1:280140952-280160952 GCA_964016885.1 Eledone cirrhosa | reverse complement strand
ACTCTACTACCTCATGTACTAAGTACTTTATTTGAATGCCTCGTTCATACAAACCGGTTGTGAATGCTATGTATACAGATATTCACATGCAAACAAACTCATATACATACTAACACAGCCACGTGTGCCAGTGTCACTAAGTCTGTCAATTTAGCATAAGCAAATGTACAGAATATCCCTCTTTTCCACGGAAAGAAAATTCTATAATAAACCTCACTTTTAAAATACGTACCTTACAAGAAATAAATTAAAATTTAAACATGCCCTTCCAAGCAATAACAGAATCTTCGCAACAAACAACAAGCAACCTGCACTAATTAATGGTATGTGCGCGACGGGACTCATCATGCTGCAGCTGCCGTAACTTATACACACATTTATAAATGCATAGAATCGTTATATGCATATATTTGTGCATTATTTCAAAGGGGAAACAAATTGAAAATACAATCGAAGTTACACATATATCTTAAATCGGTGACGTCTTTCATCATAGGTTGTGTAATTCCGTATGAAGATATTGATATGTGCGAGTGGTTATAGTTTTATGCTATTGTACAATACACAGAAACACACATACACACACACATATATATATATGTATGTATGTATCTATCTATCTATATATATATATAGATACATACATACTCCGGCCATTTCGACAGGTAGATCCGAACTGTTCGGGTCTAGTTGTTGAAACAGTCGGAGCTCAGCCGTTGGGGTTAGACTATTTTCATATCCCAATTCTACTACCCTAAGTATTGAGTACTCAGGTGCGTTATGGTCCACCTGGTATCTTACCGCACCTTCTTTGTTTTATATATGTGTGTGTGTGTGTGTGTGTGTGTGTGTGTGTGTGTGTGTGTGTGTGTGTGTGTGTGTGTGTGTGTGTGTGTGTGTGTGTGTGTGTGTGTGTGTGTTTGGTTGTGTTTGTGTTTGTGTGTGTCTGTGTACATACATTTAAGGATAGACGACGAGCTTAAGTTTTTTTTCCAAAATATTTCACTTTAAACCGACGATACGGTAAAATTCACTTGCCAAAGTGTGTCGCAGTGAGACGGAAGCTGAAACCAAGCGATTAAAAACGTGACTGACTGGAGCTCTCAAAATTTCAAAGCTTTAATTGTTCAGCAAATGACATGAACTAAAACCGTGTGTTGATACGAAAGCAATTATATCGCTGAAAAATCATTTTAGCCATTTAAAACAACCCAGAAGCCAAATATATTCAATCACCTTCCATTTATTTCATGGTGTCAAAACCTTTGTTGTACCTCAGAGATCTGTTCACTGACATCAATTTACTGCAACGCTTTGCATGTGACTCAACATTGTCCATGTTGCGTATATTTAATGGTTTTAACAAAATGAGAAACAGCATCAAACAAAGTCAGCAATACTTACAACTAGCTTTAATGTTTAAAATGAAATTAAAATCACCATATTTTTAGCTAAATTTGATTTTCAATGTCGCTCTATACAATTAAAGCGAAGTAGGTTTTTTTTTTGTTTTTGTAATATATTTCCGACATATGTTTGCATTAAATCTACAAGAGTTTAATGTGTTTATAGGATACAGAATATAAAAGGGAAATTATTGTTTACTCCATAGTGTGAATTTTATGATAGTAAACCAAGAAAAACTACAAAATATTATAGGTAACAATGTAATTTTAGAAACAATTGCGAAATTATGTTCGTATCATACAATGTGGATCTGAAATTTTAGAAATGTTGGAAAATCCATTAGATACTAAAGTAGTTACTATCGTTTAAATGGCGATCTACTGACTTAGTGGTGAAAAGGTCATATAGAATGTGTTGCACTAAATGTTCGGGCACCCTGCGATCTGCGTTCAAGCTCCACTGAAGTCTTCTTTCATTTTCCTCCTTTCGGGCGAGAGAAAGAAAATAACCATTCAGTGTTGATACATCAGGCTCTTTCCCTTTAGCTGCCATATGCTGTCTGTTACGTTGTGTTATGTGTTGGAGTGAGAGGTTTCAGAGTCTGTCTAAATCTGTTCGGGACATTAGCGATCATGGTACATAATACCAAGTCCATCTCCATTGTGAGCAACAGACCTAATATATGAGGTTGCACCTTCATGTCTGCTACAAATCAGATGACATATCACCAAAGGAATTCCATCAATAACCGTGCTGTCATAAAGTTTTCTTGGCATGCAGCATTTTGAGAATACATATTCCTATTTTCTTCCATATTTTAATATAGTAAATTTATAATTTCACAGAAATTTAACAGTTATTTACAACTTGTCGAGCGACTTCACAGTGACATCCTAGACAGTACGTTATTAACTACGATGCTTTTGCTGCTGTAGTTGGTGATGATGCGGCTTTTGTTAATGTCATCGTTGCTGCTGCTTCTGTTGAGGATAATTTTTTTGGTCTTACTGCCTTTGCTATTTAAGATGCTATTCTTTATTCCCAGCTCAGCTCTGCAGGAGCAGATCTATAAAAATGAAATCCATACCATGACCTTAACATGGTACACCCCGTTTGGGTATTTAGAGGTTGGCAGGTCCGAGAATGTGTGATAGTGTCACAATAAACAGGAATGACATGGATGTCATATTTCCAGTAGAATATTGTCCTCGCGCTTCTTAACACGCCAATAGATCACCTGGGATAATTTTCTCCAATACAAACACTGATACAGTAAAAAAAAAAAAAAAAAAAAAAAATAGACAATGATGATCATTTTACCCAATGAAATCCTATTAAATTTGTTAATATTCATTCCTCGTTCAGCCGTTGCAGAGTGGAACTAAATATTTCATTTATTACCATTTATTCTAAACTGATATCGCGACACACTTCCTTTCCTATTTCCCCGATACACTTTCATATTTCAGTATATAATTAAAGCTGAATACGAGAGATTCTATTATTAAAAGCATAAGATTTTAATGTTTAAAATGAAAATATCTAAAACGAAATACGAATTTGAATTTTAATGTTTCCAACAAACTAAATAGAATTTTCATTATCTTAAAATGGAGTTGAAATAACAGGAAAACGATAACCCCAAACAAATAAACACACACGCGTGCGCAATATATATATATATATATTTATATACGAACACACATATATATATATATATGTGTGTGTGTGTATGTGTGTGTGTGTGTGTGTGTGTGTGTGTGTGTGTGTGTGTGTGTGTGTGTGTGTGTGTGTGTGTGTGTGAGTGTCTATAGAGATATACATATATATGTATATACATATATACTTATATATATTTGCATATATGTAAATATATATATATATATATACATACACACACACACACATACACACAGACACACACATATATATATATATATATATATACATATATAAATATATATAAATTTACATATGATAGGAATTGTTTACAATACACGAGACGGAAAGTGCGATTTCATTTCAACTGCTTATAAATTCTTGTTTTATTAAAAGTATAATATGTTTTTCATTTGATCTTAACAATCAATTTTATGAAAGGGAATTGAAAGTAAGACAAGATGAGATAAATATACAGCATCATAGGAAGTAAAAATATGAAGGAATATTTCAAAGTTATTAAAATATTACATTTTTAATACAAAGTAAATAGATTCGAAAGTAAACATTAGTGTTTTCCTTTATAGAAAACATGAAAATTTGTTCGAATATTTCGAAAATTTTACTTGTTCTACAAGGTTGCTTAACAATAGAGCTGACGTTAAACGAACAACACAATAATTAAATAAATATATATATATATATAAATCAGATATTTTATCAGTTAGAAAAATTAAAAAAGATTGAAAGAAAATATTGATTTCTATAGTGTAGTTAGGTATAACGTCTTATGGGTATCGTCGGCAATCTATAATCTTTGACTAAATTGAAAATATCTCATTTCATTCAGCGGATTCATGGCGTGTTTAGTCATTAGGGTCAAGGTTAAGCATAGGTTTTCGGTAATGTTAGACTTTGTTTTGATAATATTCATTGGTGTTAAAGTAAGTTAAGTATACATCTCATTAGTTTTATTATTAGGGTTTGTCAGGGTTAGGGTTATGGTTTCCCATTCTGCTCTTATAAGTAGATCACTATTACAAATAACTATTCCAATGTAAATAGATTTGCATATTTTAGTCAAATATTATCCTACTTGACAATTGCATTGAACTCGATTCAGATTTCTTTACCGGGAGCTGTTTCAGAAACCTCCATATATCGGACGTATACGATAACATTATATGTAGCAATAATCAAATTTGCTTTAAAAGTTAATCCGTTTAAACTATGATATAATAAATAGCTAAACAGCTTCAGTGATCTATATAGACGTACTGACGCCACTTTGCCAAAATGCGTTTGGCCTTTGAAGTATACAAAATACAGCTTTGGCATCAATCTGAACATTTTGAAAGACGCACAAAATTACGACTTGTATACGAAATAGTAAGAATTAAATTGCAGAACTCTATTTAAAGAAAATTCGGAAAATTCCACACTTTTCATCGTTTATTTACACCCGATTATAAACATGCATACTTAATACATCCAACCTAAAGTCCAACCCCTCCTCAACGTGGCAGGGTGGTGGCAAAGGGTAGTGTCAGAGCTATGCCGTCGGGAACATCGCTTCGTGGTAGGGCCACCCAAGGCGGATTGGTCTGGCACCCAGCGGTATTAGGGCTGCAACCCGGGTTTGTGCTCCGGTACCCGGCGGCTTCGGGTCGTCTCTGTCTATACGTCTGTGGAGAATCTGCGATAAACAGGACGTTTTTTCCCCTCGTTCGGGATATACATGCGGGTTTTGTGAGGACCGCTTGTGAATTCACTACTCCCATGACACTCCTTCCATGAATCCTACTAATACGAACTATGAATACGAATTGCCTTCCCGCTACGGACGCAATGCAAAGCAACAGTGTTCCTATCGCTATGGCTCTACAGACTACTCCCGCAGTAGTCCCGCTCTTCAGACGACGGAAGGAATTGAGGGTGGCGTGCTGGAACGTCCGAACACTTCGTGACGACGGTGTCCAGGCACTTACAATGAAGGCTTTGCACAGGTACTGCGTTAGTGTCGCTTGCCTTTCAGAAGTTTGACTTCCCGGTGTTAGTTATCTTCCGATCAAAGTTCCTGGCGAGGACATCTCGTACCACTTGTACCATAGAGGCGTGACTGACAACAGTGGCCTCACGGGGTCGCTGTAGCGCTCAACCCCGACGCGCAAGCGGCTCTGCTGGCGTGGCAGCTGATACCACACCGACTCGCGCTGGGTCAATGCGGACGAAGCGGACAAGACGCAGTTCTATGCCAATCTCCAAACAACCATGGATGGCGTCTCCTCCAGTGATGTTATCATCGTCGCTGGGGACTGGAATGCGCTGACGGTGCCGGGTGATGATACAACACGGCATATTCTTGGACGCTTCGCCCTAGGCGTACGCTGTGACAATAGTGAACGGCTCGTGTCCTTCACGGATGCCAATCGTCTTATCGTCACAAACACCCGGTTCCAACATCCTGGGCGTCACCTCGTCACGTCGCGATCCAATGACGGAAGAATGGCCAATCAGATTGACTACATCCTGGTCAGATCTCGGTGGGCCAGCTCAGTTATGGACTCGCGTGCGTATCGGAGGGGAGGGGGGCTGGTACGGGCAGTGAGAATGTGTCAGACCATACTCTTGTTCGAGTATCACTTCGTCTGCAGCTGCGGGCGAAACCTCCTCCCAACTTCCAGAAAAGGATCGAACCTCACGACTCAACCACGATACTGGAAATGCTTTCCGGCTAGAGCTGCGAAACCGATTCCAAATGCTGAGTAACGAAGTGAAACAGCAACCGGAGCAGGAGTGGAACGCGCTCAGGGCGGCGACGGTGGAGGTGGCCAGGGAGCATCTCGAGTCGACCCGAAGACGCCATCGGGACTGGATCTCTTGAACAAACGGAGAGGGCGAGAGTGGCCCGACTCGATTGTGCACCTAATTTTCGAGATCTCCGACGTCGCACATCTCGGGCTATTCGGGCCGATCGGAATGCACACTGGCGCGAGTTTGCGGAGTAGACGGAGAGGGCAGCAGCCTGTGGTGACTCGCGCAACCTCTACCAACTGGTGAAGTGGGCCAGCCGAAGCAGTACGGGTATCAGCGAGACGATCCGTGATCGGAACGGGGCAGTCATTACCAATTTTATGGTCATTACCACCCGGTTATTACCACCCGCCACCATCTACGCCAACTTACGTGCAGCCTTCTGTAGAAGAATACGGGTGCAGCACTGCCCCTCCAACGGTCGGGGTGGTACGTAGTGTCCTGCCACATCTCCGGGACAACAAGGCGCCGGCAGAGATGGCGTTCCAGCTCTAGGTCTACAAGGCCGAGCCTGATGTCTTCGCAGCTTGGCTCCATCGAGTTTTCTCCTCGGTGTGGGCGACGGAGCGGTTCCTTGGTGACTGGAGCGAGGCAACTCTCCTACTCTTTTTCAAAAAGGGCGACAGGAAATGTGTGCCAACTACAGGGTATCAGTTTAATTGACGGTGTTGCCAAGACCTTCACAATTCTTCTGCTGAAGAGGTTCCAGGCCATCCGTGATGTCCGAACCCGTGCTTCTCCGGGGAGGAGTGCGTTGATCAAATCTTCAATCTCCGGCGTGTCCTGGAACAACGTTGATGACATCAACTGCCTACCGTCCTCCGCTTCATCGACTTTGCAGCTGCCTTCGACTCGGTAGATCGAGAATCCCTATGGCGTATAATGTAGGCGGACGGCATCTCAAAAAGCTGGTTCGTCTTATACAAGGCTACTACCGATCGACTCGGGCTCGAGTGAGGGTCTATGGTGAGGAGACGGAGTCGTTCGATATTGGGACCGGTGTTCGGCAGGGGTGTGCGCTATCGCCAAATCTCTTTAACTACGCCATTGACTACACTCTCAACACAGCGCTCCGGGATTACCTGGGCGTAGAGGTCGGGAGAAGGGTCGTGGTGACGGACCAGGCTTACACGGATGACATCGTGCTGATGGGCGCTAACGGTACAGATGTACAAGGTGCTCTCGAAAGGGTGCACACTGGAGCCGCGTTGCTGTTGATCTGCGAATCAATGCCGCCAAGTCGAACGCCATGACGTCAGTGGTCTTGCCTGATGCCTGGCAGCCATATCTCTCGAGGGCGTCACCTGGAGCATGTGGAGTCCTTCGTATCGAACGGGAGAGGGCGCAACCGAGGTCAAGCGTCGCATAGGTGCTGCCAGATCCGCTTTTGGGCGCATCCAGTGGTGTCTGTGTGACAGAAGTGACATAACCTCGGCGACCAAAGGGCGAATCTACCAGGCCGTCGTTCGCACTATCCTCCCCTATGCATGTGAAGGGTAGTCGATCAACGAGGGCTGGAGGTCTTCAACGATGACAGTCTCCGCCGCATTCTTCGCTGCCAACGCGTTGACCGGGTACCTACCACCAGTCTTCGCCTTCGCCTCCATCTTCGACCCTTCCTTCAGTGCTTCTGCAACAGCGCTTGAGATGGTTTGGTAACGCAGCCCGGCGCCCTGAGGGTGAGTTGATCCGCGATGTTCTCCTCCCACCTCCACTCCCTAACTGGCGCAAGCGCGTTGGCGGGCTGCTGAAGACCTGGGCAACGACGATCAAGGAAGACCTCTCCGAACTCTCGGGTCCGCAGGTGTTCGGCCTGCGCCGATGGAACCGTGACTGGCTCGCTATCTCCAGGGACCTAACCCGAGACCGTCGTGCGTGGGCTGCCATGGTTCGGGATGCCGTCAGGACAGGGGAAGAAGCCGGCTCAACCCGTCCAGGGTGAATGTCGACACAAGTACAAGTAAAGTATACTTAAAACATACATCGTGTTGTCGACACCAGTTTTATATAACATTTTATGTCATGTTGATATAAAATTTTTAAAACATTCCATACATCGGAAACTCAATATATGCTATTTACATTATTTTAACTGCATTAAGAGCAGTTGGCTTGCAGAATCGTTAAAGCTTTGGAGCAAAAGCTATGCGGTATTTGTTGTGGCTCAATGTAGAAGTCCTCTAGAAGTCTCCATTGCTACGAGCACGACCGCAAACCTGTCAAAGAGCCACCGATATTTGGAGAGATTACCCTCCTCGGATCGAAGTATAACAGAGCCTGGATTAGTCGCAGAATGCACTAGCTTGCCGCTGGAGAAAATACAGATTACATTTTAAACCACCTGGTATCTCGTATTGGGTAATACATTCTCCAGTTTGTATGCAATAACATGCAATTTCTCAAGCAACATACATGCGTATATATATATATATATATATATATAACGAAGGAAATGTGGTAAGGAACCAGGTCGACCATAACGCACCAAAGTACTCAATACTTAGGGTAGTAGACTTGAGTCCAGAATTAGCTATCGAAAAGGCTTGAGCTCAGCCGTCGGGGTCCTACTCGTTCCTATATTTATATATATATATATATATATATATATATATATATATATATATATATATATATATATATATATATTAAAATAACAGATTAAAGTTTAAGCAAAGAATCGCTGCTTTCACTCTTAACGGGATCTTCTGAAACTAACAAAGTCAATCTGTGGACGTAGAAGTTAATATTTCGAAAAACGTTGGAACCGAAGGAAGACAGGAAGACGATACTTTGGTTCGTGGAAACGTTCCCTGCCAAAGAACGGGAAAAAACGAATATTAACGTCATTATTTGGAGCGGTGAAAAACAATTACACGCAAAGACAAAACCACGTTTATGGTATAAAAGAAGTCGTAGACAAATATTCTATTGGGTGGTTCATAGAGACGTTCTCAGGCAATGAAGGAAAAAACATTTGGTGTATACATTCGTATGCGTGCTGGTACAGGCGTTGAGTAGGTTCTGTATGTGCGTGTGGGTTTTTTTTATGTGTGTACGTGCGTGTATTTGTATACCTATGGCGAGTGTTTTCGCGTATGCTTGTGTATATACATATATGGATGCCTGTATGCATTTATTTCAATTACCTCTGTATTTTATTTACTTTATTCTTAACTCTGAAGCCGAGAATCATTCGGCTTCAGTTATACCATTTACGTGGCTTTGTCTTTGCGTGCAATTGTTCTCGCCGCACTAAATATGACGTATTATCTTCGTTTTTTCCGTTCATTGCCTGAGAACGTCTCTATGAACCACCTAATAGAATATTTGTCTACAACTTATTTTATACCATAAACGTGGTTTTGTCTTTGCGTGTAATTGTTTTTCCCCGCTCCAAATAATGACGTAATATATTCGTTTTTTCCCGTTCATTGCCAGGGAACGTTTCCACGAACCAAAATATCGTCTTCCTGTCTTCCTCCGGTTGCAACGTTTTTTGAAATATTCACTTCTGCGTTCACAGATTGACTTTGTTAATTTCAGAAGATCCAGTTAAGAGTGAAAGCAGCGATTCTTTGCTTAAACTTTAATCTGTTATTTTAATAAATATTTGCTCTACGGTTCAAATATATATTTGATATATATTTATTCTTATCGAGGCATCTTTGTATTTTAGTCTTCAAATTTATTATTATTACTATATATATATGATGTGTGTGTGTGTGTGTGTGTGTATATATATATATATATATATATATGTGTGTGTGTGTGTGTGTGTATATATAAGTGTGTATATAAATATATATAAATATATATATAAATATATATATATATATATATATATATATATATATATATATATATATATATATATATATATATATATATATATATATATATATATAAAATTGTTAAACAATATTCAATGATTATGTCAAAGAATGAGTTTTATAGTAGATTGGAAGCACTAAACGGGAAAAATAAATTTCTTGAGTTATTAATATTAAAATATAAGTATTAATAAAATAGATGTTCTTTTGATCAATTACAACTTATAGTACATATTTCGATATAATGATACATGACATACCCTGCGATGTTTAATGGTTAAGATTTAATCAAGGTACCTTGATTAAATCTTAACCATTTAACATCTCAGGGTATGTCATGTATCATTATATTTTGTTTGATGAGAAAGTACTGTTGTACATCCGAAATATGTATAATGAAATGTAATTGATAAAAAGAACATCTATTTTATTAATAATTATATTTTAATACATATATATATATATATATATATATATATATATATATATATATATATATATATATATATATATATATATATATATATATATATATATATATATATAGTGACGAAATATAAGTCAATTGCATGAACTCATAATCCTTTATTTACTGCTATATATATTTCGATGATAACCATTGAATGGCTATGACCTCATCAGGCAGTTAGTCTGTTCTTAGATATTCCAGCTCTGTGTTTATAATGTTGATGGTATCAGAGCCTTGGGACACACACACACACACACATATATATATACATATATATATATATATATATATATATATATATATATATATATATAAATGAAGTATTTCTGTCAATAAGGTACATGAAAAAAGAGACCTCTGTGTAGGCTGCAGAGCCTATTAGTTATATAATAAACAGCATAAGATAAGTATTTCATTTACCAGTTTTTTCTTGAAGACAGATGTTGTGTCTGTCTTCAGTCGTCAGAATGAATGAAAAAAACATGGTGTATTTATTAAATATGGATTTGAAAACAAAATTTAGGAAATATGAAAGTGAGGCTGAAAAAAACGGGCGAAAAGGAAAAAGGGGAAAAAAATAAAAAAATATATATATAAAAATATAAATATCCAGAACGTAAACATACAAACACTCAACTACGAACATATACCAAAGATTACGTAGACGGATACTTTCTCAGATAGGCGTATTTGCCTCTACATAGAAAAACGGGCAGGAACATAAATACATACAGAGATGTATACTCAGTTATATATGCACTCAAAAATGTACACACAAATATGGACAGTAGTTAGGAAACAGGAATAACTAAATAAATAAATTAAAACAAAAAATACCAAAAAATATATGTATATATTCTTTACTTTCTTATATATATATATATATATATATATATATATATATATATATATATATATATATATATATATATATATATATATATGTATGTATATATATATATATATATATATATATATATATATATATATATATATATATATATATATATATATATATATATATAAATATATATAAATATATATATATAAGAAAGTAAAGATCAAAATCAAAAACAAAATAAAGTAAAAAGGGGGGACGTGTTGACAACGATAGGTGTGATGGGGAGGGGTGGGGGAATAAATAAAAACAACTTAAATATAAACAAATACGCAAGATATGCATATACATATATATATATATATACGCATACATACACATATACACATATACATGCATATATATCTATACACACATGCAAACACACACACGTACATAAATAATTATACGTACACATACACATATATGTGCATACATATATATATATATACACACACACATATATATATATATATATATATATATATATATACATACATATACACTCACACACACACACACACACATATATATATATACACACATACATACAAACATATATACACACATCCACATGCATACACATACAAAAAAACACTACAATAAATTAGAAAAATCAATCTCAAACGTACATACGTACACATATGCGTGCGCACACACGCACGCAATAAGAAATCAACACACGCATACAAATAAACATATACGTAAATCTATACACACATAAACACATATATACTGATATACACAAAAACATATACAAGCACAAGCATACATATATACAAATACATATAAACAAAAATATAGATACATATATATATATATATATATATATATATATATATATATATATATATATATACAAACACATATATAAATACATATATATATACACAGATACACACACACACACACACACACACATATATAAATACAAACACGTATATATGTAAGTACACATAAGCCTGTCTTCATATTCGGCCAATATAACCTTATGTGAGTACGCTTAAAAACCTAGTGGGTAAGTAAGCACAAAGGGGAGTAAAACTGAAATAAAATAATAAAAACAATTATTAAGAATATGTAAGGGAGGAAAGGTGTGTAAAATTTGTAGTAGAGAGTAAGTGTTTGTGATGAGATCTGGATAAGGTTATATAGTTAAAAAGTGATCTGGGTAAATGATAAAAGGTGGTGGGTGTGTATGTATTAAGATATGGTAGATAGTAGGGGTATAAATCAAATGATATATAGAAAGAGATGAGGGAGAAAATGTATATATTGGTAGAAAGTATGTGTTCATAAGGTAATGGAATTGGTAGTGAGTAGAAGGCGTGATAAGTAGAGAAGAAGCTCAAGGTGGTTGAGTAATCGTTGGTATGTTAATCCAATTAAAAAGTAGATGTGATTTCAGGTGCGGACAACATCTAAATATCTCGGTCTTAGAGTTGAGACAAGTGGTAAGAGTTTTCAAGTTTTGGTGTTTGTAAATGTTTCCGTATACACAAAGAACATTTCTTTGTGTCCCTTTGGTATTCTCTTCAATGGTCTAAAATAGACCAATCAATAGTGTACGTAATGTTTTTGTCTTTGAACTCCCACACTTTATTTGCCAGCGCCGTTGCTGTTCTTTTTTCAGGGTGTCTGGAAGGAGCGACATGTGCATAATACCTGGTTTTAAATCTGTCCTGAGTCATGCTAACATATCGTTCACTTCTGACTGGTTATTAAGCATTGGTGTCAATTTGGACTCATACACAATAGATTTGGTATTACATTTACCCTGTAATGGACATACTTCCGGCTTCCTGCAACTGCATCCTGGATTTACTCTGGTACCATTAGAGTTGGTAATTTGAGTTTTTATTGATGGGCAGCAAGAGTAATTGATTTTAACTACATTTCTATTGAATATCTTATTATATCTATGATTAGGGGGAAAATGTTTGTCAAAGAGGTCGAGGAATGTTCTTCCTACGTTAGTTTTAAATGTTAGAGAGAAGGGGAGTGTAAACCAAATATTTTTTTCTTTTCCTGTTATTGTGTTTAGTCTTAGAAAGAGGAGTAGATAAATATTTAATTTGTTCGGTGAAGGCGCTGTTACTGAGTGCTTTATTATAATAAGGGGCGGCTTTGTTAAAAATGTCTATAGACGAAGATAACGTAGAAATCCTACGGCTAATATTAGGAATAAGATTTTTAAAGACTATAGGGGGATTGCATGACTCTTTGTGTATATATCTTAAATTTTCATTAGGTTTATGATAAGGTTTAAAAGAGGCAGTAAGTAGGTCAAGATTGATATCAAGAAAGTTAGTATTAGTAAGATTCGTATCTATAACAATTTTAAGGTTTAGGTTAGCAAAGGTATTGATTAAGTCTTTACGGAATTTATCAAGGTTATGGCCGTTGGTGGTATGAGAAACTGCCAAACTGTCGTCTCGGTATAAAGCGATATTATGGCAAGGACATTTATCTTTAAGGGTGTGGAGGAGGAATAATCCTACTAAGTCGCACACATCGGCACTATCATATGAGCCCATCACAACATCAGAAGAGTTTTCAGGGCTTCATTTTTAAACCCAAGTACCTTCATTAGCAAAGAGTAGTCTTTTCCTAGCGTGAATGATAACATCTTCTTCTAATTTAGAATAATATATATATAGGAGAAAGTATGACACCGCCGGCAGAGTTCAAGCTGTCTTGACGGCAATTTCTGGACTAATGTACTCTGTGCGTTATGGTTCATCTGGTTCCTTACCACAACTCCTTCGTTATATATATATATATATATTCTTACACACACACACACACACATATATATATATATATATATATATGCTTTAGTTGAGTGTGTGTATGTTTACGTTCTGGATATTTATATTTTTATATATATATATATATATTTTTTTTTCACCCTTTTTCATTTTCGCCAGTTTTTTTTCAGCCTCATTTTCATAATTCCTAAATTTTGTTTTCAAATGCGTATTTAATAAAACACCATGTTTTTTATTCATTCTGACGACTGAAGACAGACACAACATGTCTTCAAGAAACCACTGGTAAAAGAAATAATGATCTTATGTTGTTTATTACATAACTATATATATATATATATATATATGAATGTATATATAGTGTATTTTGCAATACACTGTATGCTTAATTAAAAGCATTTCGATGACCTTAGGCTATTGTTTTAGGGTAGTGACAGACTCACTTACTTTAATTTCAGCAAACAGGGGGAGATAAAGCTGACAACGCCTTGTTTCGCATTTATTGATGCTTATCAAAGCCAACTACTCCTCCTGTTTGCTGAAATCATGGATGTTTGGTTCTTATAGAATTCTAGTAAATAATCAGGAACTGATTATACAGAGCGGTTGCCGGTCAAGCAGAAATTAAAGTAAGTGAGTCTGCAACTACCCTAAAACAATAGCATAGGGTCTTCGAAATGCTTTTAATTAAGCATACAGTGTATTGCAAAATACACTATATATAAATTCATATATATATAGCTATTTCAGAGCACCAGTTCTAATTATATATATATATATACACATACACACATGTATATATATATATGTATATATATATACATATATATTTATTTATTTATATATACATATGTGAATTTGGATATATTTTTATTATTTTGTATATGCGTGTTCAGATATTTATGTGTTTAGCAATTAATGTCTCTGTGTATAAATAAGTTTAATTTTTCAATCTATGAGTTTAATTGAGAACGAGGTAATTTTAACAAGTTCTATTTTAAAATACAATAAGAATTATCAAATATCAGTGCACATTGATATTTCCCATACAGGTATGAAAACAATATCACTAACAATATCAATAATAAGATATAAAATGTGACCTTTTTAAACTACCACCTACTATTTTTCTATTTAAACCTTCCACGATACATTGGGGATGAATTCTTTAAAGTGAGACATAATTCCACATAAGATGCAGTATAAGAGAGTCACACACGAGCTACAAAACTTAAGAATAATGTTGATATTAATAGTTCGATACATGTATGTGTATATATATATATATATATATATATATATATATATATATATATATATATATATATATATATATATATATATATATATATATATAATATTTATATTTATATATATGCTTGTATGTGTGAGTGTGTTCATATATATATATACACATACATATATGAACTCACTCACACACACACATATATATATATATGTGTGTGTGTGTGTGTGCGTGTGTGTGTGTACTGAGGAATAATGATAGATAGATTGATAGTGAAATGGAGAAAGAGAAAAAGAGAGATTGTGTATGTGAGAGCCAAAGAGGAATAAGCAACGTCTAATTTTTTATCCATTAATAATATTGCGATATTTTGGAGAAAAAAAATCTTTCTTTTGAAAATTTGGTAATTACATTTATCATTGATTTTCCTTGGAAGAAACTGTTGTAGACGTTGTCATTGCTGAACTGATTAATTGCCGTTATTGTTGTTGATATAGCTGTAGTTGGTGCTTCTCCTTATGTTGTTCTCCTTACTGTTGCTTTTGAATTAATGATTGCAGCGATTGCAGTTGATATTCTCTGTTATTGTGTTATTGTTGTTGCTGCTGTCGATGTTGTTTCACTATTGTTGTATTCTTTGTTCCTATTATTGCACTTGCTGTTGTCATTTTTGTTGTTATTATTGTTGTTCTTGTTAGGCTGGTGGTTTGGCAGTATCGGTAGAGCGTCCGATACGATACTATGCAACATAGAGTTACATCCCTTTATGATCTGAGTTCAAATCCCGCTGAGGTTGGCTTTGCGTTTCATCCTTACGAGGTCGATAAAATAAAGTAACAGTCACGCCCTGGGGACGATTTAATCGAATTTACCCTCCCCAAAAATTGCTGGCGTAGTGCCTATATAAGAAAATATTATCGTTGTTCTTGTTAGGGCGGTGGATTGGTAGTATCGGTAGAAGGTCGGACGCTATGCTTTGCAGCATAGTGTTTCATCCCTTTATGATCTGAGTTCAAATTTCGCCAAGGGTTAACTTTGCCTTTCATCGTTACGGGGTCGGTAAAGTAAAGTACTGGGTTGATTTAATTGACTTACTCCTCGCCCAAAATGCTGGCCTTGTGCCTATATAAGAAACCATTATTGTTGTTCTTGTTATTATTTTTATCAATATTATTATAGATATTGTTGTTGTTGAATTTGTTCGTATTGCTGTGTTTGATGTTGTTGCTGAAGATGATGATGTCGATGTTATTATTGGCCCTTATTATATTTATGGTACTGAGGGCGGTGATTTGGCAGTATCGGTAGAGGGTTGGATGCCATGCTTTCTAGCATAGTTACGTCCCTTTACGGTCTGAGTTCAAATCCCGTCGAGGTTAACTTTGCCTTTCATCCTTATGGTGTCGATAAAATAAAGTACCAGTAATATACTGGTTAATTGCTGGCCTTGTCAATTATAACGCTGATGGTGTGATGGTGATGATGACAAGGGCTATGACGAGGACGACATTGAAGGAGATGACAATAACGAAATGAATGTGATGATGTTGGTGATGCTATTGATCATGAAGTTTATAAATATGAGGTAGAAGGGGAGTTACGATAACGACGACAACAAAGACAATGAGAAGAATGGAAGGTAAGAGAATCACGATCGCCATCATAACGATTATGATGATGTTGTTGAATATGTTGCTATATTTACAATTCATTCGCGACAAATGTTTAAAAAAGTAGTAACATTTATAAAACACCAACACCCCCACTGAGATTTGCACTTTGTAGATCTTAGAGATATTTTCGGAGTGAATTCTATATTTAATTAATATATAAAATTATCTTTTATTTGGTGTTGCAGTGCACTTCGTGGGTTTAAAGAATTCAAAAAATATTTTTTATTATATATTTGCATATATAAATTCTCTTTCCCTAATCAGAATGCGAACGACATTTTCCCCGCGTACTAACGTTGTGTAATTGAATACAAATGCATACTTAGATATATTTGTAGTGTGTGTGTGTGTGTGCGTGAGTCTATCTATGTGTACCTGTCTATGTGGTTGTATTTGTGCATGCTCATATGTCTTTATAACTATAAACACAAGTTCAAGCGGCACTTCCCAGCATACCGTATACGTTAAGGAAAAGAGATGAGAATGTCAATTAAGATTCTCCGTATGTGGAGTTCAATAGATTCATACAAAAAGGTCAGTGTTATTCATATATATGGATGTATATATATATATATATATATATATATATATATATATATATATATATATATATATATATATATGAATGTGTGTTTGGTGTATTTGTGTTCACAGATGTATGTGTGAGAGTTTGTATGTGTGTATCTGTATGTAGGTATGTATGTATGTATATATGTATGAATGTATGTATGGGTTTATCTATACACATGTATACACACATATATTTATGTGTGTCTGTTAATATGTGTGTACAAGGAATTTATATAAATAATTCACGATTTAATAATTGGCAATTTCGAAAATATAATTTAAAAATTAAAATTTTACATTTGTAAATTGAAAATCTAATTTAAAATTTAGAAAACAATTTAAAAAAATAAAGGCTTGAATTAAATGAAAAATAATAGACGATAAACAGATTATGATACAAAAGACAATGATCGAAAATATTAATGGTTTCTAATTTAGGCACAAGGCCACAATTTCTAGTACTTTATATTGTCGATCCCGAAATGATGAACAACCAAGTTCAGTTCGTTAGGATTTGAACTCAAAATGCAAGGAGCCAGTACAGATATTTCTAGGCTTTTGCCTTTCATCCTTACGGGGTCGATAAAATAAAGTACCAGTAATACACTGGTTAATTGCTGGCCTTGTGCCTAACGTAGAAACAATTATTAAATTATGCATAAAATAGTTATGAGAATAATTATTTCTAATATTGGCGCATGACCTGCAATTTAGAGGGAAAGCAATGTCGATTATATCTGGTACGTTGTTTTATCGACCACGGAATGATGAAAGGGGAAGTTAACCTCGGCATGATATAAATGTAGATTCTCATAACTATATACCGCAAGGTATTTTGTCCAATGTTAAATGCGTATATATGATCACCTTAACCGAAATAGTATCGGTGTGTTGTGAGTCCTAGCTTGATTTATTACACCGTGTAAGATGTATTTTGTTCCCTGGTTCTAAGTGCCATTTACTGGTTCATTATATCCCATTAACATGAAGATATTACTATTATTTAATTAGAAGTTTGGGTTTGTAGTTAGAAGTTTGATATTTCGAAAATTTCATATTTTTCAAGAAAATACACATTTTTTTTAATTTATCAGTTCATATAATTAAATCAACAGAGAATATATTTATTTTATTACACAAGCTTATCAAAGGCAAACAAGTAAAAACAAATAACACTTATAAAGCAACTTATACACGTCAGAAATGACTGGATTTTCTAGATTTGTGGTTGTAGTCCAAGTCGCATTCGCGCACTAGCCCCCAGATATAGTCCCGCATCATTTTTTCATTGTAGTGGCCCTGGTACCTCCGCTCTATCTCTTTCACATCTTGGTGGAATCGTTCGCCTTGTTCTTCTGTTTAGGCGCTCATATAGTCCTTGAATTTTTCCAGATGAGCGTCCAGCATATGGAGTTTAAGCGACATCCTGCATCCCATGGCGCCAAAAGCCTTTATCAGATCCTGCACCAGTTCCTGGTAGTTTTCAGCACTGTAGTTGCCCAGGAAGCCCTTAACAACTGCCTTGAAACAGTTCCATGCTGTTCTCTCAATCCCATTGTGCTTATTGGAGAACTCGGTAGACTCAAACACCTACTTTATCTGAGGTCCAACAAAATTTCCTCCTTTGAATTTGGCCTCAGATAACTTGGGGAAGAACTCAAGAAGGTACTTAAAAGCAGCTGATTCTTGGTTGAGAGCCTTCTCAAACTGCTTCATCAACCCCAAATTAATGTGCAGTGGTGGCATGAGCACAATCCTTGGATCAACCAGAGGCTCCCACATGACGTTCCGGGTCCCAACTACAAATTCAGATCGCTGCTCCCAGTTCTTTCTTTGTAGCGGTCAGAGGTGGCTCTGCTGTCCCAAAGGCATAGGAAGCATTGGAATTTGATGAAGCCTCCTTGGAGTCCAAGCAGGAAAGCCACCATCTTGAAGTCTCTAATGAATTCCAAATTGTATGGTTCTATTGCAGAGCTTCCAAGAGGACTTTCACACTGTAGTAATCTTCCTTCTGGCAGACTGAATGAGCTAGGGGCAGTGTCGGGAACTTGTTTCCATTGTTGAGGAGGACAGCCTTCAAACTTGTGGTGGGGCTGTATATAAATAGCCGCCACTCCTTGGGCACAAACGGCACCCAATAACGTCAAACAGTCCAGGCACGCCATGGCAGAAGCAGAGACCATCCCTAAGAGTGTAAATGCCTGAGAAAGGTTCGTGTCGACTTCTCTGACTTGTCACCTGCACTTCCTCCTTGACCAAGTTCCACTGCTCCATCCTGGAAACGAATAGCTCTGCATTGGACTTGGTCAGACCCATATCCCTGACCAAGTCATTGACTTCTTTTTGGTTTGGGAAGTGAGGATTCTTTTCATGTACCTCAGGCAGGTAATCCAAGTCCTCAGCATCCACCCCCTCCTCTTCATCAGAATACTTTTCTTGGACTTCATCTGGAGCAGGTGGTTTTCTGGCACGGGTTATTTGGAGCAGTGAGGAATTCGAGCAATTGCGGATGGAAGATCTGGATAATCTATATCAGCAGCATTCTTTACTTTCCACCGCTTGCTAATGTCCACCATGCTAAAAAAGCAGTTTGTGGCGTGGTCTGTGGGCTCTAACAAGACCCGTAGTTTGGAAAATTTCAGGGACCTTTTCTCACCTCGCAGCCAGCCTTCTAACGTCTTCTT
>OZ024742.1:280123452-280135952 GCA_964016885.1 Eledone cirrhosa | reverse complement strand
CGTATATAGCGCACAGATGCACATACCTACAAGTAAATACATGTATGTTCACCGAATGTACGTCAACCAAAACGCAATGTACACATATACACACCTTACATACCTGGATACACGCATACACACACAAACACGAAATACGCATATACACATAACCATATACACATATACCAGTATATATAATATAATATATACACCTATAACAAATACAAGCATATATACATTCAAAAAAATTATACGTGCCTTCACAAAACATGCGGGTAAGGTATACTTACGTATATAAATAAGTAATGGTATAAACATAAAATATACTCAGCTACCACATCAAGACGTAAATTAGCGGCGTATTGTACTATCCATTAGGGTATAATGTGGGGCTATTTGTGTTTACAAGCCGAAATTTCTTCAGATTTTTTGTTTAAGATGTGTTCATTGGCATAGAGTATTGACAGGGCTTCAGCGGCGCAAAGATCACATGGTCTTTTATTTCAGTTATACGATATATCCATTCGCTAGGATATCCCAGTGTAACCTATATTGGGTTTGGTTGTCTTTTAGATTCCAGATATAAACTGAAAGTGACGTCATATTCCTTCTTAAGGGATTAAGAAAAGAATGGGTATGCATGTAAAGACGCTGCTTGAATCTATTGGCAGTTAACCCTGTGTAGGCCCTACGGGATGTGGGGTTTCGACTTTACATTTGTAGACAATGTAACTGGAGAGGCATTTACCGGATAAAGAGCAGTTAACCCAATTCCTACAATTACAGTTAGTACTAGCTACAGGGTTTCACGTGTTAATATGACTAGGTAATTTAGCTAAATTTGAAGCAGTGATGTTGTGTGCAACGTTAGGAGTCGTAGAGTGACATATTTTAATGGTATTTCTATTAAAAATGTTATAATATTTATGTGCTGAGGGGAAATGCTTCTTAATAAGGGAGAGAACGATCTTAGCTAATGGTGTGGCCACCTCCATATTGTATGGTGGGTTATACCATATAATGCGTCGGGATCTATATTTCCTTGGTCGATGCTCGTACTTAGTATATGCTACCTTATCGACAAATCTACTCCGAGCTTCATTGTAATATGTAGAATAGTCGGTGAAAATATTCTCGTTTGTAGATAGACGAGAAAGCCTCAAAGAAATGTTTCTTACCAGGTTCTTGATTATGCTGGCAGGAGGGTTAGACTGCTTACTTATGTAATTAAGTGTATCATTCGGCTTTCTATCCGGGTAGTGCAAGCCATTCGACATATTGAGGGTAACGTCGAGGTAATTAACGACCGAAAGGTTGGCCTCAACCTGTATGGAGAGGTTGAAACCTTTAAATAAGGCTGTGAGTTCTTTTCTGAACCTGTCGCAAGCACGTGGACCGCACTTTGTCATGGTCAAAAGACCGTCATCGCGGTACAAACCACCGCCCACATTGGGGAATTCTTCCTTGATAGATAAAAGAAGGAAAAGGCCGATAAGATCTGTAACCCCCACCAAATCGCTGGCGCCCATACTCACGTCGAATGGGGTACTATTAGATTGTTTTTATCCAAATAGATTTGACGAAATTAATTACCGACTTACGGCATTGAGGATGACATCAACTTCGAAATCCTTAACCCCTGTGAGCGTTTTAGCGAAATCGATAGCTCTAAGAAGTGGTAAAGTGATGGAGAAGTAGTAGTAGTTATTGATGTCGAATTGGATAAAACGGCAATGTTCCTTCTTGCATATGCCATTGAACCAATCAATCACCGCGAAAGAATTATTCCACAGTGCAAGAGGGACCAAGCTTCTAATTTCAGGTATAATTCTATCTAAAATTCTTTTACTAAGTCTACATAAATCAGACTTCGCAGGGTTGGCGAAATTGGGTTTTAACCATATATTTTCTGAGACTACATTGCCCAGGGTACTTGGATAAGTATATTTCATTTTAATCAAAGGGTTCCCTGGGGACACAGACCCCGCTGAAAACCCCCGCTGAAAATGTTATCCCTTCGATTTATATGGAATTTAAACCATAGTTAAATGACACGATATGATGCCTATTCACAAAATATTTGAATTGATATTTTGAAAAAAATTATTTACAACAAAATAAGAATAAGATTTAATAATGTATACATACATACATACATACATACATACATACATATATACATACATATATATATACATATGTGTGTGTGTGTGTGTGTGTGTGTAACAAAGAAAGTGTGGGAAGGAACCAGTAGACTATAACGCACCAGAGTACTCGATACTTAGAGTATAGTAGAGCGTGTAATAGGAAAATAGTCAGGACATCAACGGCTGAGCTCCGACCGTTCCGACAGCTAACTGTTCGGATCTAGCTGTTGAAACGGCCGGGGCTCAACCGCCGTGGTCCTGACTCTTTTCCAATATATATATATATATATATATATATATATATATATATATATAGGTATGTGTTTGTGAACTTCTATGTTTGTATAGTGTTTCGAAAGAAAGGAATCGTTATGTTAAATACCAGACTCTAAAGCTTAGGCACAGTTGTCTACGTGATGAACTAATTCTAGGTGATGTCTCAGTATGACTACAGTCTAAAGGCTGGAACAAATAAATGATGTAAATAATAATACTTTTACAGCAAAAACAACACAAAAACATTTGATTGAAGCACAAATTTATTGTTAACATAATTCTTTAGAAATTCTTAAAAAAAATTATACATAACTACCCTATTGTTACTAGTAAATACCAATATACTTTTACGTCGTACACAATAAATTCACCACCTACTTTCTTTATTTAACCATTGTTCCCATAAAATAAAGCATCAATGATTGTTGTTTATAGAAAGACACGATTGACAATAAAATGTGAAAACTTTATCTACTCCATGCTTGAAAAGAATTGAATATATATTTACAATCATCGGTATGTTACATGTGCTTTATATATATATATATATATATATATATATATATATATATATATATATATATATATATATATATATATATATATATATATATATATATATATAAGCGAAAACCAAATATTAGAATTAAAGTCATTTTATTAATTCCTACGTCCATTTCGATTTAAAGAAATGTAATTGCAGACATCTATAATAATTTGCAGATTAAGTATTTAATTAATGAAATCAACAAACATTGCAATCACATATGACAAATCTCTTCAGAAAAAAAATTATATTTCAGGAATGCCTGTCCCAATATACTAGGTAAAGCAAGCGATTATCATAAAATAACAGGCACAAATTAAAAAAAGATTTGTTTCAAGAACAAATATGAGAGAAATAATCATAAACAAGGCGAGTAGCATTAATATTTAGAATTATGCAACGTGATTTAAGGAACGAAAAAGTGCCTAATGTATAAGAGTTAAAACCTCGTAATGTAATTTCAGTTCTTATATGGAAACATACGTATAGTGTACATACAAAACTGTTAAATAAATGAGCGCGTTCAATTGAACGTATAGTGTATTTTTTAAAACAATGCTTAACGTCGGTATTAGACTAGACAACGTTTATGGTTGCGCAGCGTTATTGTGAGTGGCATAGAGTTACGGCCCTTGCCATTCTGAGTTCAAATCCCGCCGAGGTTAATTTTGCCTTTCATCCTTACGGGGTCGATAAAATAAAGTACAAGTAATGTACTGGGTAATTGCTGGCCTTGTGCCTAAAAGTAGAAACAGTTATTATGAGTGGTATATGATAACCTATCCGAATGTTCAATATTCAGCTTTCAATTACAAAACGCGCTAATGCATGATTAGATACTATAAGTTAGATGGTGATCTTCAATATCAGTGTATACTTGGTGATATAACGGTTACTAAAACTTATCTATGTATTTAAGTGTAAATACAAAAGCCTGTGTCAATCTAGATATAGTTAAAGAAACTTAAGTTGACTTAATTCAAATATTAATGCCATAGGACTTTGTGATCAATTATAATAGCAATGTTGTGTGTTACGAATATAGATAGGTGTGTGTGTAATTATGTATAGTTCTTAAAATAATACTTAATTTATATTAACTATTTGCATGGGGCCACATATATAACAGTGAAATGGAGTAAGAATTATTTTCACTCTGAAAAAGAGGGAGGAGAGATATTTTCCTTATATATATATACACACACACACACACATACCTACACACACACAAACACACACACACATACACACACATACCTATATATATATATATATATATATATATATATATATATATATATATATATATATATATATATATATATATAAGTGATAACAAAATATCGTTATAGGTAATCATGTTAGAGGTTGTGAATACTTCTTATTATGGATAGTTTTAGCGTACGGCGTTGTTTGACTCAACAAGAGGTTTACGTAGATGACGAGTTTATGATTTCACTTGTATTCCTATGTAAGTTTAACTTGGAGTAATAAAATTGAAAAAGTGAATAACATGGTCAACTACAAAAAAGAGGATTTATTTACAGTCTAACAATTGTTTCTCTGATTAAGTTGTCTAAAAATTGCTGAACACTAGAAGCAGTGTCACTCAATTTCAAATACGATGTTAGCTCGATCAGATCATCAGAAACTGTTATAAAAAATACATATAACAGGTAAATTTACAAATTCAGATTACATCATCAATATTAATATTAATAATAAAGATAGATATATTTAATAAATCCCATTTTTTGTACTGTTGACCAGGTTATTCTTCAATTTTTCAATTGTATATATATATATATATATATATATATATATATATATATATAAATATATATATATATATATATATATATATATATATATATATATAAACAATTAGTATATCTACCAACATATATATACAGATGCATACCTATGCTAGCAAATATATAGGTTTTGTCTTAGTAACTTTGTGGTTCGATGCAAGGGGATGCAGAACAACTATATGAAAGACGTAAAATAAGAAAATTATAAAAATTAACTTTGACGAAATGTATTCTCCATGTTCCATTCGGAAACCATGTTTATTCCCTTTCAGAAACTAATTAGTTGGAGTGAAATTTTAGTAAGTAAGTTAATTTTCATAATTTTCTTATTTTACGTCTTTCATATAATTGTTCATGCATCCCCTTGCATTGAACCACAAAGTTACTAAGACAAAACCTATATATTGGCTAGCATAGGTATGCATCTGTATATATATGTTGGTAGATATACTAATTCTTTATAATTATCTCCAAATTATTTTGTTGAGCAAAGATTTGCCAAAACTACTACTATGGTTCATAGTAATAGTCAGGCTACTCTTATTAACACCCCACTCCTCACTGATTAACCTCGATGTCACGTGATTGATTCTCTTGAATTTGCCACCGACCAAGTAGGCAGTGATTTTTTCAATGTCCTGGAATTTAGTCCTCGCTTGCTTTTTTCCATCCACTGAATTATTTTTTGTATAAGTTCCCTGTGTCCACGCATCGCCTGGGAACTTACCTGAGAATTGACTTCCGGATGACGAAAGGTATTCTCCATGTTCCATTCGGAAACCATGTTTATACCCTTTCAGAAACTAATTAGTTGGAGTGAAATTTTAGTAAGTAAGTTAATTTTTATAATTTTCTTATTTTACGTCTTTCATATATATATATATATATATATATATATATATATATGAAAACAGGGAGAAAGAGACGATTACTAGGAAGGAAAATATTTGTTTCTCCTTTTTTATTTCTCTCTCTCTCTTTTCTGGGTTAGAAAATGATTAAAACGAAATGTTTTACTTTGTGTGAAGTGTTAAGGTATTAGTTGATTTATTTATTAATTAACAATGGCATTTATTTATCTATTTGTATATTTAATAATTGTCTATTATCGGTTTCAGCATTTTTATGCATTATCAAATGATAGTGGGATGTATTGGTGTAGAATGGTGATGTTGCACATGTTAAAGAAATGGTGCAGAAAGAATAATGTTATTTACAAACAAGGTTTATGAAGTGAAAATAAAAAGAAAAAAGAAAAAAAGGGGCGTAAAGTAGAGAATAAAAAGTCAATGTGAAAGAAAAAATAAGGTTATTTACAGGCATAGTTCTTGAAGTTAAGCAGATCAAAATGTGTTAATATAGCAAGTATGCTTAGTTGATCCATGATTCCATGATGGAGGCAAATGGTGGATTGTAGTTTAATATGGTTTCCCTTTTTAGAGAGTTAATATGCAGGGGGGGGGCAATTCATGTTGGATGATATTCAATTTATTTAAGAAAAAGGATTAGGTAGGGTGTGAGGGAGGTAAGTCTTGTACATGTTTGATTGTTTGTTCCAGTTTTAGTTTGGTCTGAAGTTTAGTGAATTAAGTAGGGGTTGGAATTTGTTAATGATATATGTTTCCTTATTGGTACGATGGATGAAAGTAGCGTTGTCTATTAATTTGTAAATGGGGGAAAAATTTTAAAGTTTGGATGTTCGTTGTGTGCACAATTGACGATATGTTCACTAAATGCAATCTTTCTGTATTGCTGTATATACTTTTTTTATTTATGGACGGTCATACGTTGACGGAGGCTATTTTTGTCTGTCCTATGTAGTGCTCTTGACAACCTGAGCATGTCAAAACATAGATTAGGTTTTCAGATGCACATATAAGTTGTGTTTAACTGTGAAATGTTGTCCTTGTTTAAAATGGAATGATGAACCTTATATTAGATTTATGCACATGCCACAGTTGGGCCTTCCGCATTTTGTTACTGAAGAGTTCATTGTTAGGGTTTGTTGGATTTTGGCATGTGTGAGGATGTTTTTTATTGATTTAGTTTGTCTTTTGCTCTTTATGATGTTGTGTGTTTGCAGGATTTTGTTCATTCTTTGGTCTCTTTTTAGTAAAGGAATGTTCTGGGGGATGGTGTCGAATGCCTCATTGTTGAGGGGGTTGTGTGTGGAGATGTATTGTAGAGTTTTTTGTTGCGGTTCATTCCTGGGTTTGGGGTGTCTGAGTTCCTGGATGTCGAGTTTTAGGGCACGTTGGAATCCATTGTTGATTAGGGATGGTGGGTAGTTTCTGCTGACAAGTGTGTTTTTTTAATTTTTCTAGTCGTGTGTAGCATGTGTATTTATCTGAAACTATTGTGCATATCCTTCTGGCTAGGTTATAAAAAATTGCCATTTTGGTGTGTCTAGGGTGGCACGAGTTGAATGGGAGCTATTGTTTGGAGTCTGTGAGTTTGTAGTATATGTCTGTTTCTATTTTGTTGCTTGTTTTCTTGGTGAGGATGTCGAGGAAAGGCAGTTGTTCATGGCCGTAATCCATTGTGAGTTGTAAGTTTGTGTTGAGTCCATTCAGAAGGGTTTTAAACTCAAACAATCTATCTATACTTTCATGCCAGAGGATGAAGCAGTCGTCCAGATATCTCTTCCAGTTCTTTTCTATGTGTTGGTAGAAGTGGTTGTAGTATTTGTCTAGAACTTTGCGGTAGAGGCTGGTTTCCAAATATCCCCTGACAAGGTTGGCGTATGAGGGGGCTACTTTCATGCCCGTGGCAGTCCCAGATTTCTGTCTGTAGTATTTGGCAATGAATTCGAAGAAATTCTTTTCCAAGATGAATTTGAGTCCCTCCAACACAAATTCTTTAGGGATGCGCTGTGGGAGTTCACTAGGGAAATGTTCAAGCCAGAATTGCATTGCCTCTATACCAAGGTTGTGTGGGATATAAATTGATGACATCAAAGGTTACTAGTAGGGTATGTTCATTATTGAGTCTTGTTGAGCATGTCAAGGTCGTCCCTGATGACGATTTTATGTGTTTTAGGAAAGGTTTAAGCAGAATATCTAGGAAGTTGCTTAGGTGGTGGGTTTCACATGTGGTGCCTGCTATTATGGGACTTAATTTAAGATCATCAGGAGGGGGCTATATTGATGTAAACGTCTGTGGCTTGCTTGCAGGCCCTACCTATTACTTCGCTTATGTGTGTTTTGGGGATACTGTAGAAGAGGGTGGTTCTGCTATTGAAATTGGTGATGTAGTTGTATTCCTTGTCTCTAAGGCCTTCTTTGTAAAGGGTTGTTAGGGATTTTAGGTTTCTTATTATTTTCTGTTGTGTGTAGTGTTGGGCCTTTTCATAATATGTTTCGTTTTCTAGAGTTGAGAGTACTAGAGTCGTGTAATAATCTGTCTCCATAAGGACTACTGCACTCCCTTTATTTGCCTCTTTGATTGTTAGGGTTTTGTCGTTTTTTAGACTGTTAAGACCATTCCATTCTCTTTTGCTTAGGTTTGGTTTTTGTGTATGTCTGTGTAGGTGGTGGTATGGGTAATTAGTAATGTGTTCGCAGAATTGATCGAGGAATTTGTTTTTGCCTTTTGGTGGGATGTAGTTGCTTCTATTTCTAGTTATTGAGTCATCCTCATTGTATTTGTCGTATAGTTGCTCGCTGAGTCTTAGTTTTCTACAGAATTCAACAATATCTTCCTTCATTTCGGGGTAGTTTGGTTGTTGGGGAGTTGGTGTCAATTTTAGACCTTTGGAGAGTATGTTGATTTGGTCTGTTGTTAATTCTTTAGAGGTTAAATTAACAATTTTTATTGCATTTTGTGTCGCCTCTGTGTTTTGTGTTATCTTGTTATCCTGTGTCTGTGTGTTGTGTCTAAAAAATGATTACGGAAGTTGTGATGGCTTTTGAAGTTTGGATGTCTCTTATAATTGTATTGGCCCCTGCTGTTGTTGTTAGATGGTGTGTAGCTGTGGTGGTTGTTGAGTTTAGGTTGTATCATGGGGTTGTATTGAGCCCTGCTGATGTTGTTGTAGGGTGTGTAGATTTGATGGACGTGGTTTTAGGGTGTGAAGTTGTGGTGGTTGTTGAAGTTGGGTTGTATCGTATGGTTGTACTGAGCACTGCTGTTGTTGTAGGGTGTGTAGACTTGGTGGTAGTTGTAGTAGGGTTGTCCTGTGTGGTTATATTGAGTCCTGCTGTTGCTGTTATATGGTGTGTAGCTAGGGTGGCAGTAGTGGTTAGGGTGTCTCGTGTGGTTTTATTGTCCTCTGCTGATGTTGTTGTAGTAGGATTAGTTGATTAGGGTTTCCTTGTAGCTGGTGTGTGGTTGTAGGTGGGTATCTTGAGTTCTATGTTGGAAGTAATGATGCTTGTGGCTTTGTTGTGTGGGGATGTTATGGGGGTTGTAAGTGTGCGGGATTCTATGGTTTCTCCTGGTGGGAGAGAAGTTGTAGTGTCTATCTTGTAGCTGATGTTCCTCTATTACTATATTTGTTGCTTGGGAGTCCGTGTAGTAGTTGTGTGGAGGATGTAGGAGGTAGGGGCAAGGTGATGCCTTCTTTTGTCGGTATGTAGGGAGGTATTGTTTTTTTGTTGTTGTTGGTTTTTGTGTGGTGTTTGGGTGTTGATTGAGTTTTCTTGTTATTATGGTTTTAATGAAGTGGTTATTGGATGTGTGTTCTTTTTTGAAAAGTGGTTCATAGTTAGAGAACCAGGTTTTGTTTATTTCCGAACGTTGAAGGGATTTTAATTCTTCCTTATTACAGTCCACTAACCACAATTTTGAAATATTTTCTAGGGTCGTGTCTTTGGTTTTATTGATAATTGCTTGATTAACATCATCGTCGATTGATTTGATCCTATCTGCATTTGCTTGGGCTCTCAATTTAAGGAGTTCAATTTCGGTTTTTATGTTATCAAGTGCCATTCTTTCTCTGAGGCGTCTTTGTGTCTCTGGTTCGTTTGGGATGGATTTAATTAGTAGTTTGCGGTGGATGATTAATGAAGATGGGTTAATCCATTTTTCATAGATCTCCGCTTTGTTATTGTTTTGTATCATCTTCCAAAAGGAGAATTTTCTGTTTATAAGAGATGTGTACCATTGTCGTATTAATTTGCTTTTTATTTGGTAAGTTGTAAGTGTATTAGTGTCATGTGTTTTTTTCGTTCGCTTGAATAGGGTTTGTGTTGTTATTGAGGTGTGTTTTTATTGTTTCACAAAAGTTATTGATATTCTCGTTGATTTCATAGGATGTGTATTTGGGGATTGTTTCTTCACTTGTAGAGTTAAGTTTGTTGGTGTGTATTGACAAATTAGAGTTAATTTTTTGTAGTTCTTGGAGTATCTCTTGATTGATGCTAATGAGAGTGGAGTCTGTTTTTGTTTTAGTAGGCATTTTCTGTATCACGTGTGGGAGTGCTGAAAGAAATTTTTGAATTTTTATTAGATATTTATGGTTAGCTGGTTCGCCGGTAGAGGTAGCGCTCACGTCTCCATCTTCGGTATAAGAATAGTCATACAGGTGGCTAATTCGACATCTGCTTAAGCAGGGCTCGGAAAGTATCATGAGATTGGTATATCATAGACACCTGAATTATAATTTCGCAGTGGTTGAAACATAGTACTTATTGAAATATTGAGCAATGTGATGTAGAAATTTCAATGACAGACATTATGTGAAATTAGTGCAACGATAAAAAAAAGTACTACTTTCCCGTTGGTTAACCATGCACACAGAACAATTGAGTGATTTTATATCAGGCGTCCATAACGTTCTACCACTCTATGTTCCTTTACAGCCACTCTTAAAACGTGACCAATACATTACTAGTAAGACCATCGTAATTGTTAAGAGGGAGTAATGAAGGTTTCGAAACGTTTATACACACCGGAATTCAGGAAGGTCACTCTTCAGAACCAAGGCAAATAAACTAAGGAAATCCGAATAATCTTTAATAAAAATGTTCAACATTCAGGACAGTTATATTTTACATATGACATGGTTGGAAACTTGCTCCTTGCTGATACATACATACATACATACACACATACATACATACATACATACATACATACATACATACATACATACATAGATACATACATATGTGTGTATGTAAGTATATATGTATGTATGTATGTATGTACGTATGTACGTAAGTATGTGGGCACGTTCATTATGTATGCATGTGTGTGTGCGTGTGTCTGCATGTGTGTGTGTATGTGTAGGCGTATGTATAGTGTGTGTGTGTGTGCATACGTATGTATATATGTTATTAAGATATATGGATACGACTAAGAATATTTATACATCCTGTTTTTTTTATGACTTGAAATCTCAAATTCTTTTCACACACATGAAGAATTTATCATATTCTATACTCTTCCATCTTATTCGTGTGTTGAAAGACGTCTTCAACTATATTTATATCGATATAAAATAATCACGAACATCTTCTCATAAATGTTTCTGAACAGTAACGAAAATGCTTATAATAAAACATATTACGAACAGCTACGGAAGTCGGGAAATTGGTACGATGTTCTGTCAATATATTTTCCTTAAACATGGCCGAAGTTACCATGGGTTTACCGTTTTGGCCTACGGTTGCTAACTTCCATACGACTGGCTGCATAAACGCAGATATCAAACAACACTCTAACCTCGAGTTACAAGTTTTGATAATGTCAGTTGTATTTTCTTGAACGGTAAAGATCAAAGGATCAAAGAAGGTTGAAAGAGGATTTTTTTCATACTCCCTACGGCACTGAAGTGTTAATTGGAACCCATTTCATGAAAATAAAAACATTAAATATTTTAATAAAAACAATAATTGTAATAGTAATTATTATTATTATTATTATTATTATTATTATTATTATTATTATTATTATTATTTTATTATCAATATTAATATCAATATTAATATAGGGTGAAGTAAATCTTTCGGTTTTTATCATCCTGTGTTCAAATCCCACCACAGTGAACTTTGCATTTTATCCTTTGGGGGGTCGTTAAAATAATCGATTTTCCTCGCCGAAAGTTTCTACATATGAGCCTGAACTTTAAAAACCATTACGTATAATGGTAATAACCTTTTCATTTTTTAGTCACAGAAACCTGTTTCTTACTATAAAGTATACGTTACGAAGGAATTACAATACGTTTGTGGATGTTGTCATCATGGTTCGCCTGCTGTAGGAGGCGGCTATAATCCTTCTCAACCCATTCTGGTTCTGTGTGTGGTGATTAGCACTGGCCATCTAAGATGTATTCTGAACTTGGAACTCTGACGCATTGTGTCTGTAACTCAAAGATCCATCCTTGTCGCATGGTGTCTCAGGATAAGGTTACGGATATCGTGTCCGTGGAACACACAGTCACTTGAATATTAATTTACAATCTAGACGTTCGGATATTCGTTGGACTCAATACTACTCATCCTCGAAATCAGCAAGGGATGCAACCTCATCAATATTATCATCATCATCATCATTATTACATCGAACAACTGGAATATTCATCGTCGAATACGACGGACATCCATTCCAGCCTTTCATAACTATATATCATTCTTTAAATAAATGTAATCTGACACCTAACAAACACGACGTCATTGAAATTCGAAATGGAGGTCCTAAATAATCCACTCAAGTATCACCTCTGTCATTTTCTGGTCATTGTGTACCAATATCCCCCGCCGCATTCCACTCACTTGGAAGTAACGATAA
>OZ024742.1:280115952-280120952 GCA_964016885.1 Eledone cirrhosa | reverse complement strand
TACAATTGTTTCCTCCAAACCGAGGTTTGGATTCTTCGGAGCAACTATTTATAACATACTTGACCTTCTTTTCAACCCAAGAGACACATAAAACATATGCGCATATTGATCAACAGTGGGGTGACATTCGTCAAATGATATAGCATGGAAATTTACATATAAAGGTTACAGGATAAAAATAAAATAAAATAAAAACAAGAGTGAAAATAAGAGTGAAAATAAAGATAAACATGAAGCGTTGGCAGTCTATGAAGATAAAGCAAGAGGAAAGCTTAGAGTAGTCAGTGTATGAAACAATCTCCCGTGTAGCATGCACGCGTGTCTTATCTATACATGATTAGAGTGCGTCAGAATGATATTTGCAGGGTCAGGCAGTTGAAGCAGGCAATCGATCTTATTATATAGGCTGAATTATTAAGTCATTTATTCTCATACATCTGTATGATATACAGTCTCGGATGCGGGGAAACACCAAAATATCAAAAACCTTCAACATACTATAAACCTTATTGTATCGTAGGCAAGGTCGTACCACTGTCCTTGCTCACACCACCACTCACATAATCCATGAGACGCAATATATATATAGAGAACACGCGTCTATCGTATAATTCGCAGTGGTTCAGCATATAGTCAAGCTATAAACCGTATCCAGTCGGTTCTTAATTAATATATCATGCTGTCCTATTTTCACTCTTGTTTTTATTTTATTTTATTTTTATCCTGTAACCTTTATATGTAAATTGCCATGCTATATCATTTGACGAATGTCACCCCACTGTTGATCAATATGCGCATATGTTTTATGCGTCTCTTGGGTTGAAAAGGAGGTCAAGTATGTTATAAATAGTTGCTCCGAAGAATCCAAACCTCGGTTTGGAGGAAACAATTGTAAGCAAATAAATGACTTAAACTGAACTTTGATTACTGTAATCTCTATATAACTGCTCTGTAAAACAACTGATGTTATTACATTGAGCTATTTATCTTACTGGTAATAGGATAGTGATTAATGAATATCACTCACTATTTAGGGTTTGTGTATATATAATATATTACCATCAAAGGTTTTATTGCATACATAACCATAAATAGTACCCTTAATACTATATATATATATATATACACGACGAGAGAAAGCGATTGAGAGACATAAATATGTGTGCGTGTGTGTATGTGTATGTTTGTATGCTTGTGTTTTAATTTGTGCGTATGAGTAGGTATACCTACATTTGAGTGTTTGTGCCTGTTTTTATGAATGCGTTTCAAGCACTCTCTCCTCCCCTTTCCCATCTCCCTCTATCTCTCTCTGTGCTTCTGTCAAATTGCCTATAATAAATTCGGTGGTTTAAAATGAACCTGCTCGAGGATAGGGGCGAGAAAAGACCCAAGCGCGAGCTTGCTAATTATAATCATTTATCAGTTGTTTATCTAGTTTTCGACTGTAAAAACAATTTTCCTTATCACCATCGCATTACATTTCCAAATGCCCTAATGTACCTAGTAAACAATTTTAGGCATGGCTGAGTGGTTCAGAGGTTCGCTTTACATTAAGCACGAGGTTCACTTTGCATTAACCACGTCTCCTTGTTCGACTCCACTACAAGACATCATATGTCTATCCAAGGCTTGTAAATGAATTTGTGTACACCGAAACTTTCAAACATAGGATGGATTGTACGTGTAATTTAAAGGTCCAGTTTTGTCATATAATTTGTTTTATAGATTCAGATTTTGTTCAGTCTCCGCCACGTATTTGGATAGATTAGCCCAACTTAAATAATTTTTTTTTAAGACGGTAAGGATAGATTTCAAGTATTTGTTTTTAAATTAATTTCACAACTTCAATGAAGGGCACCCTTACTAGCGTGGAAACAGAGATATTTTTTTTCTATTGCAATTAATTATATACTTCCACGCCTTTCCTTTACCGAACTTCGTGTATGTTTTGTAGTTTTTTTTAAACAAAAGCATATTAATCATTCATAGATTTCTTAAAGCCACATCTTCATCTTTATCAATATCATCTCCAAGTATCATCCACACTGAGCGGGTTGAAAATCGGGGATCGCTATCTCAGAATATCTTTCCTATTTCTAGCTTTTAATCAATCATTTTGCGCATGTAGATTTTCTACATACCACGACCAACCCCCAATTATATATATATATATATATATATATATATATATATATATATATATATATATATATATATATATATATATATATATATATATATATATATACTCACACACACACACAAACACATATATGTATGTATGTATATGTGTAAATATATATATATATATATATATATATACTCACATACACACACAAACATATATATGTATGTATGTTTATGTGTATATATATGTATATATATATATATATATATATATATATATATATATATATATATATACATACATATATATATAGTGAGAGAAAGAGAGAGAGAGAGATAGAGAGATAGAGAGAGAGAGAGCGAGAGAGAGAGAGAGAGAGAGAGAGAGAGAGAGAGAGAGAGAGAGAGAGAGAGAGAGAGAGAGAGAGAGATCGCTAAAATCACGACTGGGACGCCAAGTGGTTTCGACTGGTGTTTGACTGAAGCCGAAACCGTTTTTGGCGCAGCGATCGGTATTTTAATTATTTCTAAACCACTCTGCATCTCCCATTGCATTGAATATTCCCAGGATTAATGGTCTCTCCAATCACACATCACATTGTCTCATTCTCCCTATCCCACTATCTCTATGTATATATATATATATATATATACATTATTATCATCCAATGTGGCTTCCATAGATAGCTATCTCTGTTCATATATCACCAGCCTAGTTTGTTCCTGTGCAATTCATCATGGCTTCTTTCCCCTAGAGGTCCATCTTTTCCCATCTTGCTTTCTTCTATAAATAGTCTCTGAAAACCTTTTTTTCTTTTCCTTATTTATATTTCCAAAACATATTTCTCTATCGATCTTGAAATCAGAAGTTGCAGACATCATTGAACAAGCATCACATATAAATCATCTAGTCTGCTAACGTTGTATCTTGTCAACATGTCGAATGTAGCTTTCTGCAAGGCGTGTATATCACTGGACAGGTAAAGGTTTGCGTAAATCTTAGGAACGGTCAATCATTATACTAGATCTTCCGTTATAGAGATCATTTTATTCGATCTCCAATTACCACTGCCCTTTCCTCCTTTTGGACATAGCATGGTCAAATGTTCAAGAAGTTCCATTCGTCACAATCCTTAATGTCTCGCGTCAGATCCTACAGTGTGTCATCGTGGACAAATATCATTTACCATAGCTTTGTGAATGAAACTGGATTGACGAAAAGTCTGGAAGCCCATCGTATAACGTCTACTTGTAATTCAAAAGAAAAGTCTTGTAACATATTGTATTACTCTCATTAGACTTTAAAAATCACTTGTTGTAGAAGCAATTGACATTGTATTTCGTAGATCCTCTGCCTATTTACATTTCTCTATGTAACCAAACGTAAACTGAAAATGTTTAACACCAGCCGTCTTTAACACCAGCCAACGTTCTACTTTTCTGGAAGAAAACGACTGACCGCGTAAGATGCGGCCTTTCTGTAAATTCAATATCATTTGATTACATAATATTTGTTCAGATTGTGAGCAAAAAGAACTGATTTGATTTGATATAAATAAAATGCCTGTGCAATCTTCCATTTCCATTAAAGAGTTAAAATGACAGTAGTTTATAAACAACGGATGCCAAAAGTGTCAAATGCATTCAAGTTATTCTTACAATTCTAATGAATTAAAACAACCGAAGTTCAGATAACGGTGTCATTTTATCTTATTTTTAATTGAGTAATAAATTTTCTTCAATAAATCAATCTTCATTATCGATAAAATTTCTTAAGAACAGAGTTATCTGTAAAGCTCTGAATAGACGCCATTTTCTTGTATTCATTATATCGATTATATTAACCTGTGATTGAACCAATTATATTTTTCTTAACCTGCATGGCACTTGTGATTATTTACAATTGTTTGTAGGCATGGCGCAGTAGTTAAGAAATTCGCTTCACAATAATAGGTTCGTGAGTTCGACCCTTCTATGTCACATACAATTATTCATAATTGTATCTGTTTGATTTGCAAAATTGGTAGGCCGTCAGATAAAATTCCATAGTGGTTTATTATTGAATGCTTACGTCCTGAGTTCAAATGCTACAGAGGTCAACTTTGCCTTTTATCGTTCTGGTTACGATAAAATGAAATGTCATTCAAGTAATGGGTTGAATCAATCAACATGTACTGGTTTTGTGCAAAAAATTAGATATCTCTATTCATGTCTCTACACAGGCATGATTGTGGTCGTGGGTTTTCACCTACTGCGTCACTCTAGATACTAGCTTGTCTAGTTGTTGTCACGTTTACTTATTGCATGTAGTCACGGATGAAAGTTGAAGAAGTTACTCTCGCAATCATAAGTTTTACACATGCAAGATTGATTAGTTAAGAGATTTACCTCGCAATAATAAGATAGCAGATACGATCTATTTGCACCATACTAGTTACTCTAAATAATTGTACATAATCATGGTTGTATCCTTAAGACATTTGCCTCGCGATCATGAGCCCCTACGCTTCATCTCACTGCAGCTTTCTAGTTAACATGTTCAATTGGACTCAGGTACGCCTAGGTGAATAAACGGTTTTCATGACACTGCCTATTCCATAACATCGGAACAACGAAAGCCCCGTAAGTTGTATTGGGCGGAAACTTTTTAGATGCCCTTTCGAAAGATTTTACCTGTAAGTCAAAAGTCCAGACAAGTCACCTATTAAGACCCACTGATTCGGATGGGGAATCACCTACGAGATATAGGACCCAGTGGGATACTTAGCCACTTACACTATAATATATGCTATATGGTACATGTAACATGAGGACCTCTCCCGGATCGTATGAATTGTAGGCAGGCAAATTAGCAAAGTATTTGAGATCTGAGT
>OZ024742.1:280083452-280100952 GCA_964016885.1 Eledone cirrhosa | reverse complement strand
ATGAAATAAATATGGTTTTATAAATATAGTTTCCATTTGTTAATATCGTATATATATATATATATATATATATATATATAGAAGTTGTTACACAACAGTTAGTTCACCATACCGAGAACAATTGTTTCACATTCGCGGATCTTCAGCTCGGGATGTATATGGTTATAGGAACAGGAAGGACGACCGTACGAACGCGCATGCGCAGAAACTCGGTCACTTCACACAGGCAATAGTAGAGTGCGTGCGGGGGGTGTAAGGGAGATAACTGCGAAAGACCGGAAAGTTTTTTGGTTGAATATAAAATTTAAAAAATCTAAAAATAAAATTACAAAGAATTAGTCCGGAGGCTTGTAGTTATGCAATAGATGTTTGGTGACGTGTGAACAACGTGTGAAAAATTCACTTCTCGTATTTAGGCAATCACTATTGCGTAATCTCTTCAGGATAGTTATTCGTTCGTCAATACATAAGCCAAACGTCGAATTTCCACATGCGTATGGCTTGGACTTAGTGATGGCTTTCCATACGTGGCTCGCGAGTTTCGTGGATGAACGTCTGTCCGGGTATCTGAAGGTAGACTGGTGGTTCAGGAAACGCTCCTTGAATCGGCCCTCCACCATGCCCACATAGGATTTGACCTCCTGTGGTTCGTTTGGTCGGTTGGAAGTGACAACCGCTTCATAGATTACAGTTGGTTTGTTGCATTGTTGTTGAAGGGGGAAAGCTTCAGGCTTACGGCAAGAGCATCCTGGTTGGGTGTTGCTCCTAGGGCTGCTGGTGATGTGGGCCTTCATATATATATATATAAATGAAAAGTATAGAAAGTCTCAGTAGTATGTAGGTTCATATCAACCAAATGTTGATATGAACCTACACACTACCGTATATATATATATATATATATATATATAAATATATATATATATATATATATATATATATATATATATATATATATATACGGTAGTGTTTAGGGTCATATCAACATTTGGTTGATATGAACCTACATACTACTGAGACTTAACCTTGCAGGACTATCTGCCAATCCAACTAGTGCTGATATATATATAGTGAAAAATGGAACGGGAATAAAACAGAGGCAGTACAAACAAAGGTTTATTAGTTTCACGCTCTTGAGAGTGGGGTGTGGGGACGACGTTTCGGGCATAAGCCCTTCTTCAGGCGAAAAGTGGGTGGGAAGAGAGTTCCGAGGGTGTGTTGGGGAGTGGAGGAGAGACATTTAGAAAAAGGGGGGGAGAGGAAAGGGAGGAAAATCGGTGGAAGGGGTACAAATAAAAATAAAAATAAAAATAAAAATAAACATGAAGATAAACAAGTGGTGGAAGAGTCTGGGGCGTGTAGGGGTGGTGGCGGGTGGAGTGGGGAGAAAGTGGCGGGGTGTCCGAGCGGGGAGGGCTGAAGGTGGCGTATGTGTGTAGGTGTACGTGTGTATGTGTGTGTATGTGAATGTGAGATTTGAGGGAAAAACGAGGTTCCATGTTCAGGAAAAGGTGTGTGTGTGGGGTGGAGTGTAGGTCGGTGTGTGTGTGCGTGTGGATGGGGAGGGGTCAGAGGGGTGTGGGAGGGGTAGAGGATTCCGGAGTCTGAGTGTGTATATATGTGGGGGTACGTACGTGTGTGTTGGTTTACGTTTTGTGGATGTAGGTGGCGTATATATATATTAGGTTTTGCAAGAAATGCTTAGGGTTATCCTGAATGCAGTAATTGTTAATTACTGCACTAGATAGTGTTGACGTACGGTGAGGGGTTACTCAACGGATTATGGAAGAATAGTCGGACAGATTCAGTTTCTGATCCATCTGTATTGCGGAGTGTAGATAAAGAATGAATAATAGCAGGTAGACATCATAAAATGAACCTGCTCTCTGTGACAATAAATAATCCCAATCTTGACCACATCAACACAATGCCTAAGGGCTGTCACCTTGAGAATAAACAGTAAAATAAAACCCCTACCACAACATTTTGATTAAGCTATCTGTATTCTTCAAACCACTCTCTCCCACTTCTCCAACCTCTACATATCTCTCTCTTTCTCTCTCTCTCTCTCTCTCTCCCCCCTTTTTTCTCTCTTCCTTTCTACTCTATCTTCTCCAATAAATTCATTTAAGAAATACAAGGGTATTTACATTTTAACCTTTCTGCTCTGAGGAAATGGTAGTCGCAGCATTTGAAAATTGAGTTTCTGCAATCAAATAATTATTAATTGTCAATTGCACATAGCATGACTAGGCTGTATACCTACTGTTGAAACATTTGTAAGCACTCGGAATAAATTACCTTTTTATGATGTCTACCTATTATTATTCTTTATCTTTATATATATATATATATATATATATATATATATATATAGGGTCATTGTTTGGCTGAGAGGGTGAACTGACTAAGTGCATTTCGTTGATATCTGCGGTAGCTAATGGTCAACTTCCTTCGGACATGCGCCTGCGCAGACCGGTGGTGGTCAATTAGTACTCACAGTGGAACGGATGAAGAACCCAAAAGCACACACTTCGTCCGTTCCCATGTCAATTCAACTTGGATTGCCTCGGAAACATAACCTTATTATGTAACAAGCTGCCTGATGATGTCAGGACACTCGCACACAGAACAGTGTGGCCAGTGTCGTAATTCAAATATATACCACAGCATTATTATTAAAGGACTTGAACATCTGAAATTACTTCGCTTTTACTTATTCGATATTTACTCCGTCACTCCTATGTGGAAAAAGTACGTTGAGTGCTTGAATTGAATTGCATCAATATTTACCCTAAGAATTTAGCTCCAACTAGTTGAGCGCTCTATGATGTAACCGATATGGTGGAGAAGAGAGGAACCAACCATGAGCTACCCCTGGAAATTCCCTCTACCATGGGGATGGAAACCCCTGAAACTAGATGGACATAATAGTAACTTTCGGCAGGATAAATACGCGGAAACAAAAACTAATATGAAGCCATATTTTCCTGCACCAAATCGCTTTTGAACAGAAGCCCCCTCAATTGAATCTATACATTGACAAATTGACAATCATATGGATCATTTTGCATATATGTACTCTGTGTTTTTGAATTTATTCATTATTGATTCTTTTCTTTTGTGTACTTTATATATGTTTTTCTTTAGTTTTGTTCCATGTGATGGAAATTATGACTGTGTACCAGATTGACTAGTGCCTTGAATACTGTAGTTTACCCTCCATTCTAATGTACGGCACTATCGTTCAATATGTGGATAGTGTAACTGTCACATTGGAACCCCTCTCAGAACTTCTTACTTAAACATCTCTCTCCATATCATTTACTCACTTCAATCCATATGTCTTTTTACTCACCTCAATCCGGATTCTCACTTGAAACATTTTTTAATTTCTAATTGTTAATTTTATAATTGTTTAATTTATAATTTTTTAAATTTATAATTTTTGATTTTTAATTTTTATTTCCAGCTCTCACACATAACTTCCAATGTAAAACCATGATACCTAGAATTAAGTATATTTTCTCTTGGGAGTTGATGGTCAGTCGTACTGTCCATGCTTGGTGAGGGGTAGTATTGTGAACTGTAAAAAATAACACTCTCCCATCCCCTCTGGCTTTCGGCTGACTGCCACAGACGGGACGGGTAGCAGTAAACTATGGTTGTTTTTTTTTTCGCTTCTGTATACCTTATATCTCCATAGTTAATTTATTTGGCAATCAATGTTTATCATTGATTGACCAACGGTTAAAAATACAGATATAAATATATATATATATATATATATATATAGTTTATCAAAGTTCTTTCGTTGCATATCTGCAACACCATCAGTGGTACTATTATTTTCCCTTCTATTGTATTGTATTGTAATGTCTACCCATTTTTTTGTTATTTATTTATTTTTTCTTGTCTCTGTCTCTACGCATGAGTTTGCGTGCGTGTATAATGTTTGGTGTGTGTGTTCTTGTTTGAGTGTATGTGTTTTTGTTTTCGTATTTTACCTTGTTTACCTAGTGTGTATTTATACGTGTTTGTTGTTATTGTACTTGTGTATATTTATTTATTTATTTATCTATATTTCCCTTAAGTCAGTATTGGTTGTTTGATGGACTAGCTTTCGAAACATTGGAACTTGTTAACCACTGTATCAAACGTTCAACTAATATACCACATTTTACGTTGAGAACTTATTGATATAATATACTCTGACTCTGTACATAGAATGCTCTTTTTCAATTATCTATTCTTCGTAAACACTTGGCACTACATATATATATATATATATATATATATATATATATATATATATATATATATATATATATATATTATGAAAATAAACCAAAGAAGCCTTCAATACATCAAAAGTCTTTATTAGCCAACAGTGTTTCGTCCTATTAAGGACTCATCAGGGCAAGTAAAGCTATAAGAAGCACTATCGGCCAATACAACCCCAAAACTCAGAAGAATATGGAGTATACATACATTAAAGCATAAAAAAATTATCAAGTAAAAATTGCTAAGGAAGTGAATAACATTTTGAACCATATTACAAATATAGTACAGTGCAAAAACTAAAACTAAACACAAGTGGTGATATAAAGCGAGAATTACAGTATGATATATAATATAATATAATATAATATAATATAATATAATATAATATAATATAATATAATTGATAATGATAATAATAATAATATTAAAAGGCCCAATATACATATATATATATATACATATGTACATATATATATATCAATACACATATCCATCAATACAAACACAAACTAACACTTATTAAGAGTTTAAATATAAATATTTAATACTGCTTGTGACACCTAAGTAAATATATTCATATTTGTTTTTGTTTTTCGATTTCCGGTTGATTTTATTTATATTTTTTCACTACCGTGCGTAGTTTCTGTCTGGTTCTTGTTCACTTATTCACATATGTCTGTCTACCAACCATGTAATTATGTATACTATACTATGTTTGATATTTCATATTGAAGTTGTTATATATATTATATTATATTATATAATATTATATATCTTACTGTAATTCTCGCTTTATATCACCACTTGTGTTTAGTTTTAGTTTTTGCATTGTACTATATTTGTAATATGGTTCAAAATGTTATTCACTTCCTTAGCAATTTTTACTTGATAATTTTCCTATGCTTTAATGTATGTATACTCCATATTCTTCTGAGTTTTTGGCTTGTATTGGCCGATAGCGCTTCTTATAGCTTTACTTGCCCTGATGAGTCCTTAATAGGACGAAACATTGTTGGCTAATAAAGACTTTTGATGTATTGAAGGCTTCTTTGGTTTATTTTCATAATTCTTCGGCTCTGTTTAATTACATTGAGCTATATCTTTACTGTCATTTCTATAATATGAAGAGGGTGTTTAACTCCAACACACTCTAGTATTTTAATTCTTATATATATATATATATATATATATATAGGATAACAATAACAAGTTAAAGGTAATCCGATAAAAGCCTGTGAAAACTATTTATCATGGACAGTTTAAGCGTACGGTACAGTGTGACTCAACAAGAGGTTTACTTCGGTGACGATTTTATGACTTCGCTTGTACTCCTACGTAAATATATCTTGGAGTAATAAAAGAGTGAAGAATAACATGGTTGACAGTACAAAACAAGGATATTTATTTACAGTCTTAAAATTATTTCCATGATATAAATGTCTATAAATTGCTAAATACAGGAGAAAGTATAACTCAATTTACAATACATCTAAGTCTAATCATTTCATCAGGGACAAATAAGAAATATAAAATATATGCGTAACGGTAAACTGAAAATTCAAACTACTACATCACTAACATGATAAATAAATAAATAAATAAATAAATAAAGCAAGGGGAACAGATGGAAATGAAAGAGAAAGAAAGAAAATGACGAAAGAAGGAACGAAGATATAGTTCAATATATAACCGGCAAAGTTTACAAAATCAAAGTATTACATCAAAATAAATAAATATAATATTAATAATAATAAAGATATATATAGAAGAGAGAAGGAGGGGATATAGCATAGGCAGAGAGGAAGGATAAGTATGGAAGATCAGAAAGAAATAGAGGAAAATTAAGAGGGATGTATATATATATATATATATTAGGGTAAATATTGATGCAATTCAATTCAAGCACTCAACGTACTTTTACCACATAGGAGTGACGGAGTAAATATCGAATAAGTAAAAGCGAAGTAGTTTCAGATGTTCAAGTCCTTTAATAATAATGCTGTGATATATATTTCAATGACGACACTGGCCACACTGTTCTGTGTGCGAGTGTCGTGACATCATCAGACAGCTTGTTACATAATAAGGTTGTTTCCGAGGCAATCCAAATTGAATCGACATGGGAACGGACGAAGTTCGTGCTTTGGGTTTTTCATCCGTTTCCTTGTGAGTACCAATTCACCCCCACCGGTCTGCGCAAGCGCATGTCCGAAGGAAGTTGACCATTAGCACCGCAGATTTCAACGAAATTCGCTGTCAGTGGCCCACCTAAGCCTTGCCAAAGCTTACTGCTACCATCGCTACTGTGGCAGTCAGCCGAAAGCCAGAGGGGATGGGAGGGTGTTAGTTTTCATAGGTCATAATACTACCTTTCACTAAGCGTTGACAGTAAGACTGACCATCAACTCATAAGGTAAAATAAACTTAATTCTAGGTACTATGGTTTTACATGTTTACCCTAATAATTAAGCTCCGATTAGTTGAGCGCTCTATGATGTAACCGATATGGTGGAGAAGAGAGGAACCAACCTAGAGCTACCCGGAAATCCCCTCTACCATGGGGATGAAAAACCCCTGACACTGGACGGGCGTAATAGTATCTTTCGGCAGGATAAATACGCGGAGACAAAAAATAAGATAAACCCCTATTTTCCTGCACCAAATCGCTTCTGAACAGAGGCCCCCTCAATTCAATCTATACATGGACAGATGGACAATCATATGGATCATTTTACATATATGTACTCTGTGTTTTTGCATTTATTCACTATTGTCTCTGTTCTTTTCTTTTCTTTTGTGTTCTCTTTTGTGTACTTTTTGTCTGTTTTTCTTTGACTCTGTTCCATGTGATGGAAAGTATGACCGTGTAGCGGATTGACTAATGCCTTGAACCATGTGGTTCGCCCCCCGTTATAAGGTCCGGCACTGCCGTTCAATATCTGTAACACTAGAATCCCTCCCAGAACATATTACTTAAACATCTCTCTCCATATTATTTACTCACTTCAATGTATATCTTTACTTAATCCGAATTATTACTTGAAAAATTTTTGAATTTAGAATTTTTGAATTCTTTATTGTTTAATTTATAATCTCTGATATTTGATTTAGGATTTTAACCTTTAATTTTAATTTTTATTCCCAACTGTCACTCTTAACTTACTATGTAAAACCATAGTACCTAGAATTAAGTTTATTTTACCTTATGAGTTGATGGTCAGTCTTACTGTCAACGCTTAGTGAAAGGTAGTATTATGACCTATAAAAACTAACACCCTCCCATCCCCTCTGGCTTTCGGCTGACTGCCACAGTAGCGATGGTAGCAGTAAGCTTTGGCAAGGCATAGGTGGGCCACTGACAGCGAATTTCGTTGAAATCTGCGGTGCTAATGGTCAACTTCCTTCGGACATGCGCTTGCGCAGACCGATGGAGGTGAATTGGTACTCACAAGGGAACGGATGAAAAACCCAAAAGCACGAACTTCGTCCGTTCCCATGTCGATTCAATTTGGATTGCCTCGGAAACAACCTTATTATGTAACAAGCTGTCTGATGAATTCACGACACTCGCACACAGAACAGTGTGGCCAGTGTCGTCATTGAAATATATATCACAGCATTATTATTAAAGGACTTGAACATCTGAAACTACTTCGCTTTAATTATATATATATATATATATATAAAAATCAGGAAAGAAGGTTGACATGGTTTGCTATACAAAGAAGGTTTTTAATCTCATAGCTGACAATTGTTTCTCTGAACTGGTAGGTCTAAAAATCGCTATTCGCTTGTTTTCACGTTACTCGATCGCCAATACAAAATTATAACCAGTCAGTTCTTCGGAGCATGCGAGAAAGAAGAGAATACACAGGCAAGAAAAGAATATACAGGCTACTATATGAAGTAGTAATGGCATTCAGTTAGAACAATAACAACAATTACAACAATGCTATTAATAAATTATTTGAGGAGACCCTGACATTACTTAGGTGGGGGGTATATTATTTGTTATTTGTTACCCCGTATATATATATATATATATATATATATATATATATATATATATATATATATATAGCGGCGATGAATTAGTATAAATATATAGACAGACTGAACAAAAAAATGGCGTAGACACACAACACAACAGGAGGAACAATGAATATAACACCACTGACGATGTTGCAGATGTGCAACGAAAGATTTATGTAAATTATGTAAACTATATATATATGTGTTTGTCTATATTGTATCTGTATTATTTTTGACCGCCGGTCAGTCAATGGCAACATTGAGGACTGAGTAAGTTAGATCGCAGATATGTATATATAAAAGACAGCGAGAAGCGAAAACCAACCAAACAGTGAGTGTGTTCTGTTATTAATTCTGGGAATATTACGCAAATATGACCCTCCCCAAATATAACAATATATATATATATATATATATATTATATATATATATATATATATATATATATATATATATATATATATATATATAATTAAAAGTTTAACAAGGTTCAATGAATTCATCAATGAATAAAGTTTCACTGTACAGGTAGGTTTTCTGGAGTTTTTAATATTACTTCAAAATATTAATAAATATAGACATTCATGTGAGCAAATATATTTTATTATACATATTTCAATATTGAGCTATTTCAACAGTACGTCCTCATCAGATAAAATAAGTTGATGCCTGACATACCTTGACTATGTTGATAATTTAGGCATGGCAGTGATTAGTTATGACAAAACTCGATATTTATATATCTTAAGTTGAAACATCAAAAAGTACATATAATACAGAGGGTGCGTATGAGATTGTGTAAAAAGATATATAAATAATTAATAATATATAATACATAAACTTATATAACTGTTATAAATTTAAATAATAGTAATATATTCATACCTCATTATTGTTGATAGTTGAAGTTATAGATCGAGATAGCAAATCATGAGGAAAGAGAGAAAAAGAGAAAAAATAAAAAAAGGAGATGTGATCGTAGGAACAAGAAAAGAGAAAAATGATCAAATGATAGAGAGAGGAAAATAAGTTAATCGTATAATCAAAGGGAGAAAGATATGCATGGTAACATGTAAATAGCGTATAATTGGATAGAGGGAAAGAATAATGAATGACCGTTTATTTTCAAATCTTAAGTTAATTGAAAATAGTCAATTAATCAAATGACATAAGATTTTAGACTATAACATTTTAAAGGATTTATATTATTGTATCATATATGAGTTCAAGCAAATGTAACGTGAAAGAGATAAATTTATGTCTGTCATAGCTGCAAAGGTATTCACAAGTATATTTACAAGTTTATTAAAATCAAGAATATAATCAATATATTAGTAAAAAAAAACCTTAAAATTAAAATGTTATTAATAAGTCATAAAGCATTATAAATGTATCTAATAAGATATTATTAAACCAGATTTATGTAGATATACACATTTATATAATTTATATATAGACTATAAATTTTAAGGTTTAATACGATATTAGTCACTTATATGTAGTATAATTTCTGTTGAGAATGTTATAAATATAATTCAACTAGATTTTACTGAATTTAAACTTTTACATCAATTTAAGTATACAAAAAAATGTATCAACTTGGATCTAAGGAGACTTTTATACTATAAATGTATAATCAAATCCTCGTGAATCGTAAATAACCATTCAAAGTAAATAAACGGTTTACAAGCCTGAATAGATTAAACGTATCAAATATATAAGATATAACATTTAGGAAATAGGAAATCAAAATTAAATGCATTTAAACAATCTAAAGGTCATACGTACTCAACAAGAGATCAGATTAACACTTTCAATGTTAAGGTAGAAACCCTTAATCTAATATTAATACTAGTATAAATAATAAAAGCGTTACGCACTCTCTGTATTATATATACTTTTTCATGTTTCAACTTAAGGTATATAAATTTCGAGTGTTGTCATAACTAATCACTGCCATGACTAAATTATAACCATCAACATAGTCAAGGTATATCAGGCATCGACTTATTTTATCTGATGAGGACGTACTGTTGAAATAGCTCAGTATCTCTGAAATATGTATAATAAAATATATTTGATCACATGAATGTCTATATTTATTAATATTTTGAAGTAATATATATCTATATATATATATGTATCTCTCTCTCTCTCTGTCTCTCTCTCTCTCTCTCTCTCTCTCTCTCTCTCTCTATATATATATATATATATATATATATATATATATATATATATATATATATATATATATATATATGAGAGAGAGAGATATTTTAATTTTAATTATATCTCATATAAAATAATACAACTGGCTTTCCACAAAATACATATAGTTAGCACCCCAAACATTTAATTGGGATTATACTAAGGTATATCCTAATGTTTGTTGAGTGAGATGGTAGCCAGTCAGAGTAAAGCTTGAGGCTTTCTCTGTTAACGTATTGAATATATATATATATATATATATATGTGTGTGTGTGTGTGTCTGTGGGTGTGTGTGTGGGTGTGGGTGTGGGTGTGTGTGTGTGTGTGTGTGTGTAAAGTTATACCTGAATATATAGAGAGTGTGTAACTACCACTACAACTACGTATATAAATAAATACACATATCATTTTGTACGAATCCTCTCAACCACAAGGAAATATGAATTTGATAGCCATTCGCTCTTAGTATTATTCTGAAATGGAATACTAATTTGCATATAATTATCGCTCCTGTTGGTAATTAATTAAAATATATTGTAAGAAGTGCATTAGTTCCCGAATTGTATGATACAGTTACATGTTTATAAATAAAGAGTGTGTAACCGAGACTGCAACAACATATATTAATAGATACACATACTTAATATGTGAACACGCCAGAAAATTCAAATTACCCTGGAAATTGGAAAATAATAACCAACTTTAATCGATTTTTGATTGATTCGATGATATACTCGTACAAGTCTTCTGATGAGTGTCGAATAAGATCCGAAAATCGATTAAAGATGTTCATCATTTTTCAATTTAAAGGAAACTTGTCGTCTTTACTTGTCGCCTATGATCAGGTTTTAAAGACACAGACACACACACACAGACACACACACACACACACACACACACACACACACACACACACACACACATACACACACACACACACACACACACACATACACACACACATATATATATATATATTGAAAGAAGTGTGGGCGGTAGAAAATGTTCTATACAGATCACGTTATAAAAGATGGAGAATCATTGTACAATAATTTTAACGAAAATACAAATTAACCTATTAACAAATGTTTGATAATCCTAAATGGAGAAAGCAGGCTTTGCTAACATCAATTTTTATACATCTTATAAATTTATATATATACCATGTGTGTTCTTCAAAACAGTAAGGGTGTTTTATTATTATTTCTGGCAATATTATAACAATATGATCCTTCCCAAATATAAGTCCAGAAATAGCCGTCGAAACGGCTTGAGCTCTGCCTTCGGGGTTAAACATTTTACTATTCCCCACCCTACTACCCAAATTTTTGTGAGTACCGTGGTGCGCTATTGTCCATCTGGTTCCTTACTACACCTCCTTTGTTATCTATATATATATATATATATATATATATATATCTTTATATATATAAAAGCGAGGATGTGTGTGTGTGTCTGTGTACAACTTTGGATACCTAAGGCTTTTACAATTACCAACCGAATTTGACCAAATTTTCTGTGCACGTTGCACACGTCGCTATGATGCTCTCAACACAAACATTTTCAAATCGACCCACGTTGAGAAATAAAAAATCGATATCAAAATTATCGGTAGCAAAATTGATGTAAGGTAGATAACCAACTTTATTGACAATCCTTATAAAAAAGGGAGATAACCAACTTTATTGACAGAAATATAAACATCAGATTCATTTGAAGATAAATCACTAATATTATCGTTTGTTTCTTGTTTATTCTTTGTTGCACTTTCAAAGTTAAAAAAACACTTGTTGTTTTAACTTGTTTCACTATATTAAGTGTTAGTTTTCGCGTTAAGGGCCTAATCTCGCAGTAGTCTCGAATTGACGAGATTTTGATGATGGTTTGTTTATTTTTAGAACAATCGTTATGGGACTTTCCATTCAAACCATTGGGACCTACAACTTTTACATTTTTAAAACTTTCATAAGCCATGTTGACACTCAGACTGGTCATGACGGATACCCACTATATCGCCGGAGAAGACTCGAAGATGGTGGATTCACAGCAAGGGTTGGCAAACATGAGGTTGCTGGATGTCCACAGATATATAAATCTATTGATACTGTATGTGATCCACAGGATGAGGTTAATTATCCAGTTGAATTTTTAAATTCTTTAAATCCTCCTGGTTTACCTCCTAATACATTGGTTCTGAAAGAGGGAACGCAAGTTATTTTGCTGAGAAATATCACTCCTCCAAAACTATGCAATGGTACACGCCTTGTGGTTAAAAAAACTGTTTCCACTTAGTATTGACGCTACCATTCTATCCGGATGTGGAAAAGGCGAGGATGTGATAATAACAATAATTAGCCTGACTACATCAGGCGTGGATACTCCCTTCTCCTTTCGCCGAACCCAATTTCCCCTTCGTGTTGCTTTTGCGATGTCCATAAACAAGTCGCAAGGTCAAACTCTGTCCGTCACTGGAATTCACTTCGATGAACCTTGCTTTTCGCACGGAAAATTCTAAGTTGCCTGCTCACGAGTTGTCAGTAGAGATACTTGCGTTTGTTCCGAAAAGAAAAAACAAAGAATATCGTATATCCTGAAGTGCTTTAGTGTTAACAAAAAAAAACTTATTACAGCTCTGCCTTGACTTCACCTTACTCATTACAAAACATACCAATGAATATGTCATGCAGGATATTTGGGATTATCAGTTCAAAATTTAACCATGCACGGCAAAGCATGCTCTCAAAGAATAGATTTTCTCTTATTCTACTCTCATTGTTTTTTGTTTGTATACAACTCTGCTTTCATTACAACTTTTTGTACTTTAGCAAAACTGCCTGTTTTTTTTACACATTTGCAACGTGTATTGTCTTTAATCATTTGTATAACTACATCCTGTTCAGTGTTTTCCTTCATCATAGTTTTATGTTTACAAAGATTGCACTAAATATTCGTTTGCACTAATTATTGAAGAATTCTGCTTATTTTGACAGGTTGGGAACAAATAATGTTCTTCTGTTACTTCCTAGCTGTATATTCTTAGCATAAATTCAAACCCCGAGCAACGCCCGGTAAATCTTCTATTATATATATATATATATATATATATATATATATATATATATATATATATATATATATATATATATATATATATATATATATATATATATATATATATATATATATAACCGTTGAGGTTAACTTTGCCTTTCATCCTTACGGGGTCGATAAAATAAAATACCAGTAACGTACTGGATTTTGCTGGCCTAGTGCCAAAAGTAGAAACAATTATTAAGCTGGAATTTAGAACATAACAAAAAAAAACTATATATATATGGAAACGAATGAAACGAAATTTCATTTCTCACTCTTAGTGCGGCTGATACTTAAATGTAAGTATGTATACGTACATACATATGTGTATACAGACGTACAGTACTATGTATATATATACATACATACAATGTTCGGCAAGCATCGTCGCCTTTTTGTTCAACACTGACACAGGAAAGATGAACTAGTTACAAGACTATTAGGTATTGTCAGCATCGTATACCTTCCTGTCAGATGATTGAACGTTTGAAAGTATATACTTTCCTTATGCATATTAACGGCTGAGCAGCCTAATTTGCATATAGAGTGAGTTAGTCCGCGGGCGTACCGAAAACGATAAATAGAAAAGAATGAAACAAAATTTCCTTTCTCACTCTTAGTACGGCTGATACTTAAATGTAAATATGTATACGTACATACATATATGTATACAGACGTACGGTAGTATGTATATATATACATACATGCACACATATATATAAGTACGTATGGCTTTACCGAATATTTATTATAATGTTCGGTTTGTTTGTAAACAAACATCTCGAATTACGCCGTACAGTGTTCGGCAACCATCGTCGCCTCTTTGTTCAACACTGACACACACACACACACACACACACACACACACACACACACACACACACACACACACACACACACACACACACACACACACACACACACACACACACACACACGCACACACACACACATACACACACACAGACACACACACACACACACACACACATATATATATATACATATACATATATATATATATATATGTATATATATATATATATATATATATATATATATATATATATATATATATATATATATATATAACTCAGTGATTTATTTTTCCCGTATGTGAACCAGTTTTGTTATGGTTCTAAATTAGCCACTGGCTGTCGCTCAGCTCCCCAAACTGTTTGTTTTTCTCATTTATTTTGGTTACTGTGTGTATTAAACGTTGGGATAGGCTATATAAGGAAGCCATATGTTGATTTTGTTGTGGATAATTCTTTAAAATTAAAGCATCAGCATTGAATATCATGATGGCGGAAAAAATCCCATAGAAATTTTTTTCAGATAATAGCACATCATATCATTGGAGAAAGAAAGAAAGAAAGAAAGAAAGAAAGAAAGAAAGAAAGAAGGAGAAGAAGAAGAAGAAGAAGAAGAAGAAGAAGAAGAAGAAGAAGAAGAAGAAGAAGAAGGAGAAGGAGAAGAAGAAGAAGAAGAAGAAGAAGAAGAAGAAGAAGAAGAAGAAGAAGAAGAAGAAGACGGTGGCGGTGGTGGCGGCGGCGACGACGATGATGATGTCTATAACGATGATGCTAACAATATGATGACAATCATAAGTGTTCTGTATTTTAAGATTGAATTAAAGACGTCTGAGAGGCAGAGATTTGAATTACTTTCGTTTCGTTGCACTGTAAACAATATTTCTTCGGCAACCTCGTTTTAGTCTCGTTTTAATGAATCTTTTTTTCCATCCCTCGTCTCAATCGCAGCCAATGTGATTCATTATTATATTAAATAAACCAGGGAACAATAGCTTCATTAGTTATTTACTTGTCAAAGAGAGAGTCTAATGGACTTAATCTATAATTGGAGAGCAACACAAAGCCGAATAGATATGGTAGAGTGGAAATCTATCGAAAGATATATATGGTTTCAATCGTATAATAATCTTTCACGACGCAGAGGGAGTGATGTTGAATACTATAATGAAGGTATAGCATGCAGTAAGATCTAACGAGGAAACTTCTGTTACACACAAACTACTAGAAATAGCAGCCAAATACATTTGTGGATTGAATCTTAGTCAGCGTTCGGACACATTACACGTAAACATTCATATTGTTATAATTAAGTATAGCTAGAAAAGGACACTTTTTTTTATGTAGACACACTAAGTACTAGCCAAATGCCCTCGATTCGATTAGTCATAAGTATGGTTAGAACAAATCCAAAGAAGGGATTATGTAGTTTTAGTCGTATAATCTATCCTGGTAGAGTCCAGTGCTCTGAAGGAGGAATTTTTGTTGAGCACTATAATGAAAATATAGCAAGCTGTATGGCATTTACAAGTCACTCACAATGCTGGAAATAGCAACTAAATTGTTTGCGCAATTATTCGGAATAGCAAGTAATAAGAGCGAACGAAAGGCGATGGATATGATCGCACACGATGCTGAAAACGGCAGTCGAATTTTTCACTATTATATTGAAGGACTAGCAAGCAGTAAGACCTAATAAAGTAGGTTCTAAGCAACTCATGGGCAACCTGCGGCCCACGAAGCTTTCTGAATGGCTCGCCTAAGTCACCTAAGTGAAATCTTTCTGTTTCTTTTTCTCCAACTTTTCAGTCATAATTTATCTTTGTATCATTTTTACGATCGACGAAAATAACGTGTACGAATTCTGAAGAAACAAATCAAAACAACCTGAGTTGCAACCTTTTTAAATGTGGGCACGAATGTAAACTAGCGCTTGCGCCCCGCTGATGATGAACTATATCTCATGAGGCCCGCTTCTCGGAAAAGGTTTCGCAAGCCTGTTCAAAGCAGTCGCTAGACATGCAAGAAGTAGCAGTCAAATGACCTCAATCCCCACACTAGTAAATACGGCACAGAACAACAAAGTAAAGGATTATGTTGTTTGAATCGTATAATTAGTCTGAAAGTGTTCACGGCTCAGAGGGTGGATCATTTTCAACACTGTAAGGAAAGGACAAGCAGGCGTATATGTGTCCGCTTGAAACGTTAGAAATAGTAGCCAACGTTAGAAATGGTAGGCTTGTAGTTTATTCATATAATGTGCTCGCCGTTTTCAGATCGAGTCAAATTGTTCAGCATTATAGGGGAGGTGATGAAGGGCCATCCGATGAGCATATAACAGTTTCATCAGTTAAACGTCCACCTACCGATTGCGTATTCCACATATATATATATATAATAATTTCCAAGATTAGTTAGTGAGACAGAAAATGTGACGATGCAAGAATATTTATTGAATTACTGGTGTAATCCACTCAGCTATTTCTATCTCTCTATCTCACTCTCTGTTGTTTATATCTACCTACATGTATACAGGCATGTTTGTATTGGGGCTTAAGCCACTCCAATAATTTGTTTCAATACACTTATGCTTTGGTTTTTACTACACTTGTATTCTATTGACTCTAAATATCTTAGTATGATCAACTTTTTTAATTGTTTCTAAATCTCGTATTTGTGATAAAAGATTAGCTAATAATTGTTTCTACTTTTGGCAATTATCCCAGTATATTACTGGTACTTTATTTTTTCGACCTCGGAAGGATGAAAGGCAAAATTAACCTCGGCGGGATTTGATTCAGATCATAAAGGGCCGTAACTCTTTGCTGCAAAGCATGGCGTCCGATGCTCTACCGATACTGAATAGTAAACATGTACAGTATATGTACTTAAGCCCCCCTCGATTCCAAAACGTAAACGAAGCTCTGTATATATATATATATATGTATATATATATATATGTATATATATATGTGTGTGTGTATGTGTGTGTATATATAAATGTATATATATCTATGTATATATATATATATATATATATATATATATGTATATATATGTGTGTGTATATA
>OZ024742.1:280053452-280078452 GCA_964016885.1 Eledone cirrhosa | reverse complement strand
GTGGTTGCCTTAACACCGTACGGCATAAATTCAGGCTGTCAGTTTGTTTCCAAACGGACAAAGCGGGCGTTATAATAAACGTCCGATAAACTGATACGTACATATATGTATGTGTACCTGTATGTATATATGTATATATATATATATATATATATATATATATATGCATGCTACTGTACGTCTGTATACGTATATGTATGTACGTATACATACATACTTACATTTAAGTAAGTGCCGTACTAAGAGTGAAGGTATACATACCTTAACAAAACATATGGGTAATATATACTTACCTAAGCAAATAAGTAAAGGAATAAACAAAACATATACTTAGTTCCCACATCAAGACGTAAAATATCCACGTATAGATCGTGCTATCCGTTCGGGTATAACGTGGGGCTGTAATACAGGAAAGTTTTGTGCAATTTATGTTTACAAGCCGAAATTGCCTCAGATTTTTTTTTTCAGATGTGGTCTGTAGCGTAGAGTATTTCCAGGGCCTCAGCGGCGCAGAGATCACATGGTCTTTTATTTCCGTTATACGATCGAGCCCTAGCTAGGATCTCCCAGTGTAACTTATATTGGGTGTGGTTGTCTTTTAGACTCCAGATATAAGCTGAAAGTGACGTCATATTCCTTCTTAGAGGGTAACGAAACGAATGGGTATGCATGTAAAGACGCTGCTTGAAACTATTGGCGGTTAACCCTATGTAGGCCCTACGGGACGTGGGTGTTACAACCTTACATTTGTAGACAATGTTACTAGAGAGGCATTTCCCGGATAGGGGGCAATCAGCCTGATTCCTACAATTACAGTTAGTACTAAGAGAACATTAGTCTACGACCTCTTTTATACCATAAACGTGGTTTTGTCTTTGCGCGTAATTGTTTTTCACCGCTCCTATTAATGACGTATTATTCGTTTTTTCCCGTTCTTTGCCAGCGAACGTTACCACGAACCAAAGTATCGTCTTCCTGTCTTCCTCCGGCTGCAACGTTTTTTGAAATATCCAGTTCTGCGTTTACAGTTTGACTTTGTTAGTTTCAGATGATCCCGTTAAGGGTGAAAGCAGCGATTCTTTGCTTAAACTTTAATCTGTTATTTTAATAAATATTTGCTCTACGGTTCTTATATATTTGATATATATTTTCCTTATCGAGCCCTCTTTGGATTTTAGTCTTCAATTTTATTATTATTACTATATATATATATATATATATATATATATATATATATATATATATATATATATATATTATATATATTTAAATACAGAGAGAGGGAGAGAGAGAGATGTCTAAAAGTATAAAATAGCTGTCACTTCATCTATTGTATTCTATTCTCGTACTTGTTAAGGTCATTACTTAAATCCGTCAGTGCTAGAGACGAGATTCACCAATGAAGTATCAATTAAAACAACTGTTACGCTCATTAAGAAAGATGTATGTATAGTGGGTAGTGATTGGTGTCTATAAGAGCGTGCCATGCGAATGACGTATGAGTTAATAATTTATGGAGGACCGGTCGTGATTGAGACGAGTGTGAAACGAAGAGGTTGCATTGAATGGTATAGTGTTGTGATTAACGAATTCACAGACAAAAAACAAATCACAGGAAAAATGTCACATTTCTTTTAACTCTCATTAGAATGAGAGATACTGACAAAAATATAATAGAAGATCTGTCGTGTAGGTGCAGTCTATTATCTCTTTTTAAATTATTGATTAGATAAACCAAGATAAAATATTGGTAGTATCGTTAGAGCGTCGGACGAACATTTTTTGCTGTAATTCAGTCCGGCATTTTGTTAAGGGAGTTCACGTTCTCGGTTCAAATCAGTGCTGACGCGAACGTTGGCATTTATCTTTCTGGGGTTTGTAGACAGAGTAGTAGTCTCGGCTTGATTTAATTTGATTTCTCCCACTTCGAATTTTCTGTACTTGTACCTAAATCAGAATCCATTTTCAAATAGATAAGCCGAGGTGGGGTATTGGCAGAATGATGTGAGTCATGTAGAGATTTTTTAGCTGTTATATAATCGGGCTCTTTATTTATTTATATGAGTTCAAATCTCACCAGGGTCAACTTTGGTGGTCATCCTTATGGGATTGGTGGAAATAATTTCGTTGACTTTCCCATCTCAACAAATTGCTGGTCTTGTATATAAACTTAGAAATCAGTATTAAATGTTTGAGAGAATTGTTAGAGCGTCGTACAAAATGTTTTGTTTTAATTTACATTAAATCTTTAGGTTAAGTCGTTAGAGCGTCGTATCAAATATCTCGGTAATGTTTCGTCACACTGCGCTCTGATTTGAAATCCTCAGCTTCAGAAATACTGATAAAATGAGAATATAAACATTATATTATCATTATATGGACAAATCCTGTAATATTTTGTTTAAGAAAATGTATCGATGCAACAAATTTTTCGGCGAACATAACCTTCATAACAATTTTTAATAAGAATCGATATAAAAAATGCTTGAATGTCATTACCTATTCGAATCTCTTCTGTTTACCTCCTTGTTAATCTAATTTAAACATGTGACTGCTTATAGCAGGATATAGGATCAAATAGTATTCCAAGCCTGAATGGTATGACATTGCTTTGAGGTTTAATGTACATCGGAAACCATGTTCAATAGTTTTCAAGGTAATAGGATATTAATTGTGACTAGTTTGGCTGCTCTTTCGCTGATCCTTCTGCTATCTATTTACATTGTGCGTAATAGCCATGGTGAAAGAGGTTGTTTGGTGGACGCGTCTGAAAGGACTGAGGTCAGGCACCTTTCTCTCTGGCCAACAACTGGTCCGTTTCTTCCGATATCATTTCGGAAGAAGGATCAGGATGGAGAGAGAGGTGCTCCACCCCAGTCGTTTTTATGAAAGGTGGGTGAAAGTGGCGAGGATGGCCCGTGTGAATGGGCCTTCTCTTTACATAAGCCTGTAGGTGGAGAAGAGGAAGGAACGAGGGAGCACCCTCTCTCTGTGCTCCTGAGGGGAAGGGGTTGCACACTTTTTTCGGGGATGTGTGTGACCCCCCCCCTCCCCCCCCCCCCCAACACCCCCTCCCTATTGAGGACTTATTGTTAAGTTTATTGTTAATTTTATATTTGTTATATATTTTCTTTACTCGCCTTTTCATGTAAACTCCCCCCATTGTACTTGTCCCACTTTTTTATGCCCTGGTGGCAAATAAAAAGAAACATATCTATGTACCTTTTACCTTACTCTGGGATGGACACATGTGTTAAACTTGCTCGGTAAGTTTTGTTTAAATTTCTTTAGAAATTCGTCATTGTGAACTTGTATTTTTATACCAATTTATAGAGGGACTGACAGGTCAAATTTTGATCTCTTCAGTCTCCCAAAATATCGTGCCCCTCAGGGCAAAAACATCCAAAGTATTTTAGAAAAAAATGTTTGCAAAGCACTTCAAATAAAAAAAAAATGCCTGAAGCAAGGCACCTACTTCTTTGTCAAAACAAGAAGATGGGAAGGGAAAGCCACGCCTACTTGACCAGCAGGTAGTAGCAGACAAAGGAATGCCAACATTTAGAAGAGGAACAACATTCAGCTGCTTGTAAGCAACTGAACACGCCTGACGTCACAAACGTCACATGTATCCACACACAGAAGGAAGTATATGTAGCAAACACTAATACCACCACAACCAACAACAACACAATATATGAGAACAACAACTCAACAAAAGGAATCAGCGGCAACACAACGAATGAGACCATCATCACCACCAACAACAACAATAACAAAATTTCATTTGCAGCAACAGTTGCTAAACAACAGGATTTTAAATACTACTCCATGGATATTTCCCAAAAGTCCCAATATTTGGAAGAAGCTTCCAACTATGTGACGTTTGAGGGAAACACCCCACACATACACATTCCCCCATAAGTAAGAGAGATGACACAGAAAAAGAAGCTAATTTATAGAACAGTTGACATCGCTACCAAAAAACCCATAACGCTCCCAACAAGCACTCTGCAAGCAGCACTAAAAGACATCAAGCCAGACGTGGCATACCTCCAAAGAGGTAAACAGTATGGAAGGGTGTCAGTGCTCTTTAAGAGCGAAACTCTGGCACAAAAATACTCGGTTCATCCAATAAAAACGGATCAACACATCTTCTTCCCACATACATGGGAAGAAGATCCTAAAAAATCAAAATAACCAGGATCTCAGCAGTGGTCAACATATGGTGGATTTTACGCTGCATTCTGAAGAAGAATGAGGACATCCTCCTATCTGTAGACAGGACAGACCGACATAACTGATTTGGAACCTGCATCGAGGTTCTGGTACAAATGAGGCCAGAGAGAGTTGAAAAAATAAGGACAGGATCGTCTTTGAGGAAGATGTCATCTCCATTTTAGTGGAGGGAAAAAGACCTCAGTGCCATAAGTGTGGGAAAACCACACACTTAAAGGCCTTTTGTCCTCTCTTAAACAAACCGAGGACAAACAAGGTGTTATTACCAACACCAAAACCCCAACATCAACACTCCAAACCAAACACAACACAAACACCTGCAACATCCACTCCCACACCACCACAGACCAGAGACAACCACACACACAAAATCCCACTGAAAAACCCTCCATAGCCTCTTCCCCCCTGTCAAATATTTCCACAAACACCTGCACAAACACTCTACCACACAACATACCACTCCCATCTACCCCCGATTCATAAGTCTCAGATACGGGAACCTCTACATCCCCAAGTGAGAATGAAGAGGAACCCCAAAAATCCAAAAAACAAAAAAGACACAAACAAGACACAAAAACATCTACAGAAAAAACGCACACACCCAACCCCACCATAAACACACCGCCACAAACGACAAACACACCAACAACACAATCACCAGCAACACAACCAAACACTTCACCAACAAAACAAACACCCACACCACCACAATCACAAACCACAACCACAAAAAGAAAACAACAAACAGAAACAGTACACATAAAAAACAAAACACACGATACATACATAAAAACAAGAAACAAAGAACCGGTGGAAACTGTCCGAAAGGACCCCACAATACAAACGGAAGGGAAAACTTTCCCCACCAACGACCCACCCGCAAACCTCAAACTTATCAGGGTAACAATCCTACAGTATGAAACTTTAAAAGAGAACTTCCCACATAATGTGCCCCCCCCCCCTTTACCAAAAGCCCCTTAACCGTGTCCTGCTAAAAGGATTCCCTCCCTCCCCAAACACCACCAATCTGGACATGGAGATCGAACAACCCGACCTCCAAGAAACCAAAAGGTGTGTGTTCCTGACTTGTCTCTCCTTAACTCTTCTTCACCAACATGGCGACTATACAAGCTGGATGTTTGAATGTACGTGGCCTGGGCGTGTCCTGGAAACAGGGCCAGCTTTAAAATGATCTCAGGTCACATTGTATAGATGTGATAGCCATCACCGAGTCCAGAATTCACGACAAGCAGCAGCTATCCCCCATGTTCGATGATTTTGAGATCTACGCATCTCTCTGTCAGCCAGAAGGTGGAGGGGGAGTTGCTGTTCTGTTTCGAAAAAACTTGGTTCTCAAAATACAGACGGTCCACTTGGACCCGGAGGGCAGCCTGGGGGTCCTGGACTTGAATGGTAGTGAAGGTGGAGCTTTCAGACTGGTGGCCGTGTATGCCCCGACTGGGACATCGCGACCAGAGTTCTTCAAGCATCTGGAGCCATTCCTGGGAACGTCTCGCTCCTTAGTTTTAGCGGGTGAATGGAATGGCATCTTAGACGCACGTTGGGACTATGTAGGAGCTTGTGATAATAGAGTGGGGTGTAATAGCCTCAAATATCTCATCAGCCAATTCCAACTGGCTGATAGATATCGACTAGACTTCCAAAGTGCACAACTGTGGACGTGGAGTAACCGCACTGTGTCTTTTAGATCGTATTTAGATAGATTTTTAATTAGACAGAATCAGGAAACATTAAGCTGTCCACAAATGGACATGGTTGCCTATTCAGACCACAATTAATCACCTGCGTATTCAACCTTGATAGAATAAATAGACAGGGACCCGGATACTGGAAGCTAAACATGTCGCTCTCGGCGCGTAAGGCCTACAGTAAACGGATTAGCACCTTAGTTAAGTGCCAGTTGACGGGGACGATCGTCAACAATAGGTGGTGGAGCTCTTTCAAGGGGGCAATTAGAATAGAATCAATAGCATTTAGCAAGGAAGTAGCTTTAGAAAAAAACAAAACTGAAAAGGAACTGGTAGCTAAAATAGAAGAAGCACTTAGGAATGGTAGTACAGCTGACGTGCTAGCGGCGAGAACAGCACTAGACCAGTTCTTCAACGTGAAACACGAAGGTTGTATTGTCAGAAGTAGAACACGTGCTCTAAGAAACGAGGGAGCCAAAGCTGTTAGCTGGGCCCGAGTGGCAAAGGCGAAAAATGGCAACAAATCCACAATTCGGTCTTTGCAAGGCAAAGATGGACGCATTATATTTGAATCCAAGCAGATGTGCGCAGCCTTCCAGCAGCATTTTGCACAACTGTTCGGGCAAAGCGGTACATCGAGCAAGGTGATGGACTTCAGCTCCTACCTCGACGGCGTACCCGACTCTCGAGCACGGATGCGGAGAGCTGCGAAAGGCCGATCACAGCGAGAGAAATAGAAGATGCCCTAGGCCGCTGCGGGAAACGCAAATCACACGGTTTAGATGGTCTACCCTATGAGTTTAACTCTGCTCAACACAGAGTTAAAGATTTTGGCCAAGGTGTTAGCAGCAAGGCTGGCGCTTGTCGTCGAGAACCTGGTGGGGGAAGCCCAAACGTGTGCAATCCCGACCAAGTCCATACACGACAACCTCCACTTCATGCGATACATCATAGAGAGGGTAGGGTGTAAACCTGGCTTTGGTGGGGCTCTGATCAATTTAGATCAGTCTAGGGCATTTGATAGGGTCGATCATCAATACTTGGAAGTAGTTCTCAAGGCGGCCGGCTTCGGTCCCGTGTTCAGAGTCTGGATCGCTGCCATGCATACCAGCATCTGCTCGGCAGTCAAGGTGAATGGCTACTTATCAGAGCCTTTCCAAATCATGCGTTCCATCCGTCAGGCATGCCTTCTCTCCTCCATTCTGTATGTACTGACTCTCGAGCCGTTACTGTGGAAATTGGAGCTGTTGCAGGGCATCCCGATCAAACCAGAACTGCGGAAAGCAGCGTCAGCCTATGCCGACGACATAACCGTAATGGTGTCGAAAACCTCGGAAATCAGGGTAATCGGCAACCTATTACAGGAATACGAAACGTTGACAAGAGAAAGACTAAACCCAAACAAGTCTGTCGGTTTGCAACTCGGCACATGGAGAGGCAAACCGATGCCTTCCAACAGTGTCCTTGGACGCTGGACGGAAGGACCGGTGAAATTGCTCGAAGTCTGGGTCGGTCCAGACCTCCAGGTGGACAAGAACTGGAACGAGGTCATGGCGAAGATGTTTGCACTCACCCAGAAGTGGGCTGAGTGCAAACTCTCCTTGAAAGGTCGAGCGGAGGTGGCAAACACTTACATAGCGTCCGTCATCTACTACCGCTTGACAGTCGTGCCTTGCCCCCACGAATACCTTACCAAAATGGAACGCCTACACTTCAAGTTCCTCTGGAAGAAACAGGCTCCATTGGTGAGGAGATTCATCTGCTGTCAATACCCTTCTGGGCATGCCGTGGCTGATGATGCGCAAACATGTGCTGAGGCTACGCCATCTCCAGGTATTCCTGACCGGTGAACCGGTGTGGCTGTCGACAAGCTCTTCCACAACTCGTTTCACTAACAGAGCTGCAGTCCTGTGTCAAGCGAAGGCCAAAAATGGGTGTTTGGCACCTCGAGTGCCTACAGGCGCTCACAGCCCTCTACCAAGCGGAAACGGTAATCAGCAGAGACTCTACTTCGACATTCTATAGGTGATTAATGGAGGATAAGTGCGACGACGTTCTCGGGGAAATTATAGGCATCGAGAAGGACGAACTGACCAGTCTGTTCGGGAGAAGTTTCCGTCCAGGGCACGGACGCCCTGGCAGAGATCCTTCCAAAAGGACCTCTCCAAGAGCTAGCAGGACATGGAAACCGTTCTGCACGCAATTGTTCAGTGCCCAGGGGTGACCGACCTGTTGAATTATGTCGAACAGCTACTGACACGTGTGGGACACATGAAGTTGTCAGCTGAGTCTATCGTGAGGATCACCCCGCCGCCTTCATTTAAGAACGGAGAGGCTGTTTTCCTCTCTCTGGTGGCTATGGCGAGAGAGGTAATATGGTGGACGAAGTTAAAAGGACTGAGCGCAAACACCTTTCTCTCCGGACAACAACTCATCCCCTTCTTTAAGTACCACTTCAGAAGGAAGGTGAGAGTGAAGAGAGAGGTGCTACACCCCAGTAAATTCGCTGAAAGGTGGGTGAATGTGGCAAAAATGGCCCGAGTGAATGGGCCTCTCTGTATATAAACCTGTAGGTTGAGGAAGATAAACAGAGGGAAGACAGGAACACCTACAAAACGTGTTCCTGGTGTTGAGGGTTGTTCTATAACCACGGGGTGTAAAACAAACCTGCAGTAACCCCCCCCCCCCCTATTGGGGATTTCAATTGTTATTTTATTATATATAGTTTATTGTTATTTATTAATGTTAAAGTTATTTTTATGTAAAACCCCCGCCGTCACGTTTTGTCCCATTTTTGTACGCTCAGTGGCAAATAAAAAAGATATCTATGTAGGTGTGTTCCTCCTTACTTGTATATGTGTACCATAATCTGTAAAGAAATGAAGGTTATAGTAATAATATCAACATATGTCATCAAAACTGTTTCCACTGAGGTTTTCCAGTGATAAATTTTCTTTTTAATATTTATTAATGCAGCGTTTATATATATATATTTATATATCGATTTTCTATCATAATTGGAACCTCATAAGAAAATATGTACATGAGAAATCACATAAAAAAGGTTCCTTTTTAATGGTTTTATGAAGCCATGCAAATGTAGTAGCAATCATAAGATGACTGATTAATTTCCAGAATTCTGAGACCGATGCTGGTAGCTAAATATAACATATGAATGTGTGCGTTAAGGCACCGAAGTATACGTTCGAGTTATATCTATACATATACAGTACAGAATTTAACTGGGATTGCGTACAATTTATATGTATATATATATATATATATATATATATATATATATATGAAAACAGGGAGAAAGAGACGATTATTAGGAAGAAAATTATTATTTTTTTCCTTTTTATATATATGTATATATATATATATATATATATATATATATATATATATTTATATATTGTTATACTTTGGGAGGTTCATGTTGCCAATAAGAAACACACGCACCAGTTGCTTTCACTTCAATTTATTATAATAAATTTATAAATTTAGGAATTTATAAATTTATAAATTTCCGGATGGTTGGTTGGTTCCACAACCAGATGGTTGTTTATATATTGTCAAAGTTCTTTCGTCACACATTATGTGACCTCTTCAGTGACTGGGGATTCTTTTCTTATTAGCAAGACATACACTTTTCAAAGACCTCCCTGTATATATAAGAAATGTATAATCTGTAAATTAAGCCCCCATATTAACTGTAAAACTAAAAATGTAGTATATAGCATAAGATGTACTGAAGAACAATGTAGAGATAAAAATATAGTGTACATAGGTGAGACAGCTCGTGGTATGGGGGAACGGATAGATGAGCACTGGCGAGACCTTCGGGATAGTAAGGAATCATCTGTACTCTACCAACATACTAAATTAGAACATAAGTGTAAATTAGAGAACATAGAAATACAAATAGATTCTACACACAGAAAAGACGCAATGTTTAGACAAATCACAGAGGCAAAAAACATAAATGAACTCCAACCAAAATTAAATAGAAAACATGAGTGGAACAGCAAGATCACAACTTACAATTAAGGACAAAATGAAAACACACACGCACATGTAACAACAACCAACCAGTAACATGTAAATAAACAAATAAATAAAAAATATAAACACACACAGACACCCGGATGTAACACATGCGCAAACTAAGCACACAACACACACACACAAACAAACAAGATGGCGTAGGACAGAACAAAGGAGAGGCACAAAAAAGAAAGAAAATAATCCCCAGTCACTGAAGAGGTCACGGAATGTGTGACGAAAGAACTTTGACAATATATAAACAACTATCTGGTTGTGGAACCAACCAACCGGAAATTTATAAATTTATAGATTCCTAAATTTATAAATTTATTATAGTAAATTGAAGTAAAAACTACTGGTGCGTGTGTTTCTTATTGGCAACATGACCCTCCCAAAGTATAACAATATCGGTTTCAACACACGTTTTCAGATAAAGAATCTTGCTAAACAAATTCAGAAACGATATATTTTTATATGTAAATATATATATATATATATATATATATATATATATATATATATATATATATATATATATATATATGTATGTATATATATATATATATGTATATAGCGGAGGGGTTGTGTTAAGGCACCACATCCTCTGTTTGCCTCACCTTCTTCTGTCCTGCATTCTTCCATGGAGAATCGTCTTAAAGACTCCGTATGAGATCATATATATGTATAATGAAACACACAGACACATAGTCACACATACTCACTCACACAAAAACACACATCCCTCGTATACACACACAAACGTACGCACACACACACACATGTACATATGTGTGTACTTGTTGCAATCTACCTATTTATCTATTTATATTGTACATGAGTAGATGATGTATAATAATAATTTATTTATTAATGTAAATCTAATGTACTTTCTGAGTAACTCTGTGTATGCATGTGTATATGCGTGTGAGAATAAATGCGTGCGCGCGTTTGTGTGTATGTGTGTAAGTTTGTGTGTGTGTAAGAGTGTGTGCGTGTTCGTGTTTGGGTGTTGCTGTGAGAAGTGAGGACAGTAAGAATATATTGTACTGTCATACCTGCAAGGTGTGATAGGAACCGGAAACTCAAGAACAGTTATTGGCCTTCAACATGTCAGAAAGTTCAAGCAGCTTGTGGCGTACAGCACAGAAACAAAATCAATAGGTTTGACACAATGTTTTGTCTCTTCTTCGCCCATCGTCACCCGATACACAGTTCACATTTAACAAACGATGGCAAGAATTGAAACAACACAGAAATATATATATATATATATATATATATATATATATATATATATATATATATATATATATATATATATATATGTATATATATATATATATATATATATCTATATATATTTATATATATATTTATATATATTTATTTATATATATATATATATATATATATATATACACGTACGTATGTGGGGAAAGCGGTGTGCGTTCGTGTTTGTGAGTGTGTATGTATATAAAATTATATTTTATATTTATATACATATATATATATACACATAATTATATTTATATATATATGTGTGTGTATGTGCGTGTGTATGTGTGGTGTGTGTGTGTATGTTTATGAGTGTAATGTATGTACGTATAAACATTGAAGTCATTCCTACGATTGTAGGTGAAAGGCTATCTATATAAAACTATTGGTATTTTCTATGAAAATATGACCTCATATAATATTCTAACTATACGGTTGGCTACCGTGTGTCTTTGTGTGTTATGTAGAAATGTCCAGAATGTCATGATAAATGACCAACAGGTTCGAAAGTAACCTTTGCTGTTGAGATCAATAGGAAACAAACAATATTTTACCGAAAATATTTAACCTTCAAAAAAGGTTTATTATTTCAAACATACTGATAAAACTCACGAGGAGCAATGGCGAATGAGATGTATTATGCCTACGCAGAAAAAAAAAAAGTTCATCTTGTTTAGAGATTTGTCGAAGAAGAGGGGCAGCGTAATTTGCATTTTTGCAAGACACCAATGCCTCGGCAGTGTGTGCCCTAGTGTTATAATGTTCACGATCATAAAGTCGTGGGTTCGATACCGAGATAATTAATGTATTGAAAATGACACTTCATAGCTGTAACCTAATTCCGAGAACGAGCAGTGGTTGAGTGTTAGCCTTGTGACGGGCTGGAGAGTATTGCACTCTCAGTTACTTAATGTCTGTTACATACATGGGAATGGTATTTAATTCATTTATTTTAATCTCTCTTATTTCACATTTTCTACTTATACCCTCTCTTAATTCAATAGAACCCCGCCTCACCTAATATCCACTTATCTACCTAACCAAGCACCCATTTACACACTAAACAACCCATGTATCATTCTATCTGTACATCTACGTATCTATACATAGTTATTTTCGAGCCGCCTACTTATACAACCCACCCATACCTAAATGAACAATAACAGTTTAGACATATGATGTTTTAAATAAGTTTCATCTCGTCATATTTTACCTATTTCATACATTTCTTTTGCTAACCTAACACTGGCATGATATCCACACTAACGCAAGGACTATAAAACCTACAAATGGAAAGCATTTTGCATAAATAAAACCAACGCTTTCTCTCTCTCTCTCTCTCTCTCTCTCTCTCTCTCTCTCTCTCTCTCTCTCTCTCTCTCTCTCTCTCTCTCTCTCTCTCTCCTTATATATCTATCTATCTATCTATCTATCTCTCGAGCATGGACGTAGAGTTCTGCGGAAGACCGCTCACAGCCACTGAGATAAGGGACGCTCTGGGCCACTGCGGGAACGCAAATCACCCGGTGTAGATGGTCTACCCTATGAGTTTTACATAGGCATGCCGGACTTGTTCTCTGGCCTCTTCGAAGCCGTCTATTGCATTGGCAGCAGAACGAGACAATTCCCAGTTCTGCAGGCAAGGGCGTAGTAACGCTGATTAGGAAAGACGAGAACAAGGGGGACGAAATAAACAAATTCAGGCCTTTAACTCTGCTCAACACAGAGTTAAAGATTTTGGCCAATGTGCTAGCATCGAGGCTGGCGCTTGTCGTAGAAAACCTGATCGGGAAAGCGCAAACGTGTGCTATCCCGACCAGGTCAATACACGACAACCTCCACCTCATGCGATACATCATAGAGAGGGTGGGGTGTAAACCCGGCTTCGGTGGGGCTCTGATCAATTTAGATCAGTCTAATGCATTCGATAGGGTCGACCATTGACACTTGGAAGCGGTTCTCAAAGCGGCCGGTTTCGGTCCCGTTTTCAGGGGCTGGATCAAGACTTTTCACACCAGCATCTGCTCGAAGGTCAAGGTGAACGGCTACATATCGGAGCCGTTCGCAAACACGCGTTCCGTTCGACAGGGAGGCCCTCTCTCCTCCATTATGTACGTATTGACTCTAGAGCCACTACTGCGGAAGCTGGAGATTTTGCAGGGCATACCTTTAGAACCGGAACTGCGAAAAGCGGCGTCGGCTTATGCCGACGACATAACCGTAATGGTGTCGAAAACCTCGGAAATCGAGGTAATCGGCAACGTACTACAGGAATACGAAAGGTTCACAGGAGCAAAAGTGAACCTGAACCAGTCTGTCGGTTTGCAACTCGGAACGTGGAGAGGCAAACCGATGCCGTCCGACAGCGTCGTCGGACGCTGGACGGAAGGACCGGTGAAATTGCTCGAGGTCTGGTTCGGTCCAGACCTCCAGGTGGACAAGAACTGGAACGAGATCACGACGAAGGTGTTTGCACTCACCCAGAAGTGGGCTGAGTGCAAACTGTCTTTGAATAGTCGAGCGGAGGTGGCGAACACTTTCATAGCGTCCATCATCTACTACCGCTTGACTGTCATGCCTTGTCCCCGTGAATACCTCACCAAGATGGAACGCATGCTCTTCCAGTTCGCGTGGAAGAAGCAAGCTCCACTGGTGAGGAAATTCGTCTACAGTCAACACCCTTCCATCGGAGGGCTGGGCATGCCGTGGCTAATGATGCGCAAACATGCGCTGAGGCTACGGCATCTGCAGGTATTTCTCACCGACCAACCGCTGTGGGCACCGTTTGTAAGACAAGCCTTCCCACAACTTGTCTCGCTGACGGAGCTGCAGTCCTGATTCAAGCGAAGACCAAAGAAGATGGGCGCCTGGCACATTGAATGCACCCAGGCGCTCAAAGCGGGCACAGCAATCAGTGGTGACTCGACTTTGACATTCTATAGAGGGTTAGTACTTTACAAGTGCGACGATGTGCTCGGGGAGACTCTAGGCGTCGAAGACGACGAGCTCACCAGTCTGTTCAGTAAGACTTTCCGCGCTGCACCCATCGAAAACTTCCAGAGGTCCCTGGTCCCGCAGTGCTACAGAGGAGCTCTACCTGTTCGAGACAAGATCTTTAGGCACGGACGCCCCGGCAGGGATCTTTCCAAGAACACGTGTCCAAGATGCGAGCAGGACATTGAAACCGTCTTGCACCCAATTGTGTACTGTGGAACTATGCAGAACAACTGCTGTCGCGTATGGGGCATATCAAGTTGACTGCCGAGTCCATAGTAAGGATCAAACCGCCAGCCTCTTTCATAAACGAAAGAGAGACGGTTTTCCTCTGTACAGTGGCTATGGCTGCAGTCCTGGGAGACACAGATTAAATGCTGGACGAGATTGAGAGTCTGGGGACAAATGACTTTCTCTCCGGACAACAATTGATTCCCTTCTTTAAGTATCAATTTAGAAGGAGAATCAGAGTGGAGAGAGAGGCACTGCACCCCAGTAAATATACTGAAAGGGGGGTGAATGAAGCGAAAATGGCTCGAATGATTGGGCCTTCTCTCATTGGGCCTGTAGGTTAAAGAAGAGAGCAAAAGGAAGAAGGGAGCACTTGCACAACACTCTCCTGAAGTTGAGGGTTGTTCTATCGACAGGGTATTAAACACACCCATTTGTGGCACATCCCCATATTGGGGATTTCGATTGTTATATTTGTTTTTTTCACGACTGTATGTAAAATCCCAAGCATGTGTCTGTATTGCCCCCATTTCTTGTGCGCCCTTGTGGCAAATAAAGAAATATATATATATATATATATATATATATACAATTTGATATTCTTATATATATATATAGAGCGAGAGGGGAAAAAAAAGAGTTACGCTAAAAGATGGCTTTCCGTAGATCAAATTATCTAGTTCAGTATTTTTGGGAGGTGATAGGCAAGGGGGGATCAAAGGTGACAAGTAAATAGACGAATATTTATTAGGTATACTAATGTCAAGAGTTACTAAATTAATGGTTTTGACGTATGTTGTTTAATAAGATCCTAAATGGTGAACAAAATAAGACAACGAAATATTTAACTGATAAGGAAAAGAGAGACTAATAAGGTCAAATAAAACAAGTTGACTATATTAAATGTAATTACTTATTGTAATTATAAAGAAAAACTATACTTAATAAGTAGTCAGCAACAGAATATATTGATAATAAGATACAACCGAAATATATCATTATGTTTCTTCTATAGATTTCATATCTATAAGTATATATGTATACATATTTATGTATATATATATATATATATAAATATATGTGTGTATGTGTGCATGCGCGTGTGTGTGCGTGTGTAGTTTGTCTAAATTAAATGTATGTACCATTCTAATAAATATTGCCTGTACAGGTAACCAAAGTGTGTATACATTTCATGATGACAGTGCGCTGATTTTAATACGAAGATACGTTAAATTAAAGGACGGGTCGACTCTGCCCTCCGGCATGCTTGCTCGTTGGTGTCTGGTCTGGCTGATTCGACATCGACAAGTCCGCCGACAGTGACCGCAAGGAAATGCTTTTGTCTTACTTTGCTCTATCCTGCGCAGCTCTTCTGTCTGGCTCTCTTCTCCTCCTGGCTTACTCGACGGTTTACCTTGAATGCGCCGGTGGCCTGCTGAATGGTGAAGTATTGCAGTTAGCAGACAGGCAGTTCCATTGTTGGGGGGTGATTTTACATGCTTTCATGCACTTTCTTAACATGTCTTTATATCGCTTCTTCGGCGCACCGCTTTTTCGAATGCCAGAAGACAATTGTACATACAGGACACTTTAGGCAGGCGATAATCTACAATTTTGGGTACATGCCCTATTCAGCGCATCTATGTCTTCATAAGCGTAGTCTTGATACTGGTAGTTGGTTCTCTCGTGGACCTCCCCCTATGTTGGTGACATGTTCTTTCCAGTGAATGTGTACTTTGTTGCGCAAACAGTGTTGGTGGAATCTCTCCAGGAGCCGGGTGTGACAGCGATACAAGACCCGTTTCTCTTAACCGTATTAGAGGGGGTAAGATTCTCTGTATCAATTCCATTGTCGACGGAAATGACACTCCCAAGATAGCAGAATTGTTGCACAGCATTCAGCTCTACCTGTTTGATGCAAATATCTGCTGGATGATATATATCTTGGGGAACAGGTTGGTAGAGGACTTCTGTATTCTTCAAGCTGACATCCTGGCCAAATAAATCAAAAGCATTTGCAAATGATGAAATTAGGCGTTGCATGAATCTTTCAGAGTGCGCAACAAGTGCTGAATCGTTATCAAACAGGAGCTCTCGGATCTATTAATATATTTATATTGTAGTATGTTTGGTAGAAATATCCAAGTGTAAGAACACGCAGTCCATAGGACGAGTTAAATATAATTAGTTACAACGGTGACATAAACAGGTGTTTATGTTTCGTTGTGTTATACCAACTCATTTATCCTGTTATATAATATATATACAGGATGGGGCATAACAATTGTGACAAAATAAAATGCAAATAATTCTTGAAAAAACATTTATTTCAAGATCTGACTTCAATAAATAATAAGTAATACACTATTAAACAACTGCACACAAATGTATTCGAAATGCTTTCCTCTAGCTCTCACTACCGCTCGTAGTCTTCTAGGAAAGTCTTAGATGGCTGCATGAACAGTTTCCATGGATATTTTCTCTCATACTTTATTCAGTTTTGATTTTAGAGTAGAGGAGGCTTCACTCTCAAGAATTGACGATAAATAAAAATCGAGAGGGTTGAGTTCTGGTGATGTGGGAGGCCACTCTTCCTTACAGATCCCTGCAGGACAATGGTCTCTACAACACTGTTGTGTTACGCTAGCAGTGTGGCTTGTCGCGCCATCTAGTTGGAGAATCCAAATCTCATCGCCATAAACAGATGTGCACCATGGCATCAGTGCTCCTTCCAAAATATCCTTTATGTAAAGTTCTTTGTTAATTTTAACTCCTTCAGGCACAAAAATCATAGGAGACTTCCCTCTTTCAGAAATGGCTGCCCAAACCACCACTGATGCTGGTTTCTGTGTTCTGAACACTTTTCTACACATGAAGGAATTGATTTGAGACTTTTGGCAAGTACTCAATCATTTCGATGATTGTGAGACTGCTACACAGTGAATAACTTCTCATCTGTAAATATGATGTTTTGCAGCGTGCCATCCTTCATACGGTTCAATAACAGTTTACTTCTGGAGAGCCTCTTTTCAATTTTGGCTGTAGAACAAAGCTGCCTCTTTTGGAACTTATAGGGTGATATCCACATATTATCTTGACATATCTTACGCATAGTTCTTGTGGGAGGTTTCTGCTTCTTCTGCCATTTTTCTCATGGACCTTCTTGGATTAAGCCTTATTTTTTCCCTCACACCTTTAACGAGTTTTGGTGTTCTTGAGGTGCGAGGGCGTCCGGATCGAGGTCTGTCTTTGGTCGATCTAGTTCCCTTAAATCGATCGATTGTTCTTTTGATCAACATTCTATTGATCTTAAGAGTTTTCCCCAGTTTAAATATCTCAGGTGGAGTCAGGCGTTTTTTCATGCTTCCCTATTATGAAGTTTCTTTTCAATTCTATGGACATTGCAAATTGTTAATGGAGTAATGTTCTAAAAAATAGTTAATATGGTTATAGTGCATGGATTTGATACAAATATATTAGTTATATTAGCAACATAATGTATTTTTAAATTGATTTAAAACTGTGTAACAGGAATTATGCCCCACCCTGTATGTGGTATGTATAACTGTAAATTTCGAGAAGATATATCTTCCAATAAATTATATGCATTCACACACAGACCATACATGGTACACTCTACATGTGAAAAGAGGTAGACAGAAGAAGGTGGCGAAATTCAAGTATTTCAGGGCCATGTTCACAAATCATGGAATTCATGAAGCTGAATTATGTACACGAATTGCAAAAGCGGGTGCAGTAATGCGCCAGCTTCAACATTCGATAATTATCTGATTATAATCAGAAAAAGGGATTTAGGTGAACAAGCTAAACCGCTGTCTTCAATTCATATTCGTGTCAACCCTTATGGTCATGAATCATGAGTAACGAACGAAAGAATACGATCACGAATACAAGCGGCCGAAATAGTTTTCTTCTGAAGGGATCCGTAATAGAGTTAGTTTTCTTCTGAATGGATTTATAGTAGCGTTAGGCAATAAGAGAGTTGCTCCATGTAGAGGCACTACTTCTCTTAATTAAGAAAGCACAGCTCCGATATTACGGACATGGGGTTAGAATGTCTCAGAAATATATATATATATATATATATATATATATATATATATATACGTGAAGAAGTATATAAAGGAGAACAAACCGTTAAAACATGTTTATTTAAAATAGCACCTACGTACGTTTCGCCCGAAAGGGCTTCTCAAGGGCATAAACAACTAAAGAGTGTTCCTTACGTGACCCAGAAGGGGTTTTTAAAGATAAATTCACATCACAGTTCACTCTTCGTAAACCACATTTATTGGTTTTGCAGTAGATCAAAGGAAATAACTGTAGCCGGTGTCAGGGCAGTGTTCCCCAAGCTATTTGTAACCCTTTACTACTTCGTGGGTACAGCTTAACCATTGTCGATTCACACCGGGTGTGGGTTGCATGGTTAGTTTCCAGATGTTTATTTGCAGCGCTTGCCCGCCGCGGTGCAGGGTGACCCGGTTTACGGTTTTCACGCCTCATTCTTATTCCATCTGAAGTAAGAGATTTTCATACGGTGCCTGCAGTTTATCACTGTTTGTGCTCTGCTGTTGATGAGCTCAGGGGGTGCCATTATGATATGGTAAAGCTCCTCTTGAAATTGTACGGTGCTGCCCTGCCGACAATTTCCCAGTGCGTGGAGAAGCTGATGTTTGAGTCTTTTAATGCTGTGATGTAATTGGCGCGCGAAGTGGAGTGTCTTATTTTTTTTTATTCGTGAAAGAGTGGAGATGTGTTCGAAATCTATTTTTGAACGGGTTAGACGTAGTCCCTATATAATTCTTAACGCTATTATGGCTAGTTACGGTGCACCTGTAAATAGCCTTTTCTGTCAGGTAATTTCCCCTAAGGGGGCAGCGTCCCCTGTCACGACAGTTGCAATTTCGGTCGCAGTCACTTCCAGTTCTCAAGGCATGGCTATTATTATTGCTATCTATGTTGTTACCTACGCCTCTATACCTGTCGTTAGTACTATTATATCCCATAGCGTGCGGAGTAGTACCATTATCACTCCGCACGCCGCAGCGCCTTCTGTTGTCGTCGGGTCACCTGCATATTCCCCAGTCATGTTGCGGTTATGTTGGTTGCGTCAGTTGTGGCTGCTGCCAGCACTATTGGGTTCTGCTCGGGAGTCGTTAAGGCCGTTATGGTTATTGCCAGGTCTAGGTGTATCGGTGCTACGGTGCTGTGTTTTGGTGATCTTACTGTGATTAGTTGTTCCTATGATGTCTGCTAGGTTAGGAGTAGTAGAGAAGGATATTTTAATAGTGTTCCTATTGAGGATTTTCCTATATTTATGGTTGGGTGGGAAGTTCTACTCTAAGGCTTCGAATAATATCCGGGGTACATCGGAGCCCACACTCCGAGAGTAGGGAGGATGGAACCATAGGACGTTACGATGGCGGTTCCGTGTATTTGTAGTTTTCCTATGGATTGTGCTTTCAGGGTGACCGTTCTTGTGCTGTATCCTGTTATGTGTCCCTTTCACTTTATGCTCGGTTGCACTCAGCTTCCTTCTGCTGCGTTTATATATAGCAAAACGCTGGTTGGAAGGTGTTGGAAGTAGGCCATCGCCCTTGTTGATCTTACAGTAGTGGAATAATTCTAGTAGGCTACAGCGGTCACCGTCACCGGTGTCGTGATCGTCATTGTGTGGTAGGTATTCTACACCATCACTCGTGTAATTAACTATGCGGCAGTGTTCCTTATATATATATATATATATATATATATATATATATATATATATATATATATAAGGAACACGGTATTAAGAATAAAAATACTACAAATTCCCAAAAGTACTTGATAACAATATAAAATTAGAATTCATTTGTGTTTTAAATAGAATATATATATATATATAAATATAAATATATATATATATATAAATATATATATATATATATATATATATATATATATATATATATATATATATATATATATATATATATATATATATAGCTATTCTTTTATATACATTCTATATAAAACACGAATGAATTCTAATTTTATATTGTTATCAAGTACTTTTGGGGAAAACAATCCTATATCCAACATCAAGGTTTTGGGAACTTCAGATTCTCTTATTCAGTATGGTGCAATGTTGGTGCTGCTTCGTTATAGCAGGACTGTCGAAAAGCATCATTGTAGCAGTACATCGAAATGTTTTTGTTTTTTTTTGTTATACAACCACAGCTCTACATCTATATGCAGCAATGATTTACTGCAATATACACAACAAACAACTATTTTAGTAGATGGAGAATATATATAGCATAGAAATGAACGATTACTGTTGGAAGCGAGACCCATAGCGTTATATAATTCTACGATTATTCCATTCACTACAAATACTAAACACACACAAAGATAATCATTGGACTGACGTTTTAATATGCTATTCGAAGATGTTACGCCGTGCGATCGAAAAATTACCATGTGTTTGTGAAGCAAAATTATTAAATGGAGTTTTTATGGCACTAGCTGCACAATTATAAGCCCAATTTAGATGTCTGGTGTACACGCACTCATATACACCCACATATATTCATATATATATATATATATAGGAACGAGTAGGACCCCGACGGCTGAGCTCAACTCGTTTCGACGGCTAATTCTGGACAGAATTGAATCCAGAATTGAGTCCAGAATTAGCCGTCGAAACGGCTTGAGCTCAGCCGTCGGGGTCCTACTCGTTTCTATTACCCACTCTACTACCCTAAGTATTGTGTACTTTGGTGCGTTATGGTCCACCTGGTCCCTTACCACATTTCCTTCGTTATATATATATATATAATAGTAATATATATATATATATATATGAACAAAATTAGAGCGAGAAGACATCATCAGTGATCTTCCAGCCGTCAATGGTATTTCTTCGCATTAAAGATTATATACCTCTGGCTGGTGCGAGCAATAACTAAAAAAAGTTATTGGGACACGTAGAATGGGGTGAAGCGTGCGAGAGCTGTAAACAAACAGAGATGGTAATGAAACGGAAAGAGAGGAAGAGGGGAAAGAAATACGTGATATCTGTGAACTTAAGTTCGATCAAATCATGGACGAGGAGAGACACAGATGCGTCCGAGCCATGTGAGATGTGAGCGAGAAAAAGGATTTCACACAGGTCAGACGGGAGAAAGTGAGAGGGGGTGAGTAGCAGAGAGTGGGTGAGTGAAAGTGTGAGGCCAGCTGAGAGAGTGTGACTGGCAGAGGGGGTGAAAGGAAGGTGAGAGATACAGAGGGAGAGAAAATGATAGCAGTAAGAAAGAAACAGACTGGTAACAGCGGAGGGAAAAATATGAATGAAAAATGGCGTGGTGCGTTGTTGCAAATGGGATCATATTTATATATATATATAATTTATTCCGGGTTGAATCGGAGGTAACCACAGTAAGTAAGGTACTCAATACATAGCAGAGTATACAAGTTTTAATATAGAAGAGCTTCTATAGGACTAGAACTGTTTCATAAGTGAGAAATCATTAGGAAGCCGGCTGTCCAAGTAAATGGTAGTATTTATGTCTTTCCATGTGTGTATATATATATATGCATATATATATATGTGTGTATATATGTGTGTATATGTATGTATATGTATGTGTTTTTATATGTGTGTACGTGTGTATATATTTATGTGTGTATAGGTGTACGTATGTATAAATATATATATATATATATATATATATATATATATATATAACAAAGGAATTGTGGTAAGGAACCAGATGGACCATAACGCACCAGAGTACTCAATACTTAGGGTAGTAGAGTGGGAAATAGCCGGCGAAACGGCTTGAGCTCTGCCATCGGGGTCATACTTTTTCCTATGTATATATATATATAGAGAGAGAGAGATACGTATATATGTGTGTGTGCGTGTGTATGCATGAGAGCGTGTGTGTGCGTGCGTCTAGATGTATATGTATGTGTATGTATATATATATGTATATATATGTGTGTGTATGTGTGTATGTGTATATATATGTATATGTATGTATATATATATTTGTATATATATTTATTTATGCTTGTATATATATATATATATATATATATATATATATATATATATATATATATATATATATAAATATATATATGTATGCGTGTGTATGTACACATGTATTTGTATATGTGTATGTATGTATGTATGTGTATGTATGTATGTGTGTATGTACCATTACGTATGTGTGTTGTGTGTATGCCTGCCTGTGTGTGCATACGTGTAAGTGTATGTACGTGTGTAAGTGGGCGCGCGTGTGAAAGCGTTTGTCGACACCTGGAATATATATTTAGAGAAACTTCACTATAGAGTGTTCACCCCAACACTTGAATCTGTTGATGGAACCTTTTCTGCCTTTGTCACCCTCATTTTAGCCTTAAAGAATTAGCTTCTAAAAAATCTTCCTTTTCTTTAAACCATTGAACCCCACCCATCCTGTAAACACCTGTCTTACTGCGAGGTTAACTTTGCCTTTCATCCTTACGAGGTCGATAAAATAAAGTACCAGTAATACACTGGATAATTGATGGCCTTGTGCCAAAATTAGAAACAATTGTTACTTTAAGTGATAAACAAGGATTGGTATTCCAATTTTGAACTTGTTTACAGTATTCTTTCTGCCTTTGTTAATATTATAGCCTTAAAGAATTAGCTTTTAATGAATCGCCTTTCGTTAAATCCTACAACCAATGACGTACACCCATCCCAATTCCCACCCTCTCCTACCACCAGATAAGGAAAGACATAAATACTACCATTTACTTGGACAGCCAGCTTCCTGATGATTTCTCACGAATGAAACAGTTCTAGTCCTGTAGTAGCTCTTCTATATTAAAACTATATATATATATATATAATATGTAGATAGATAGATAGATAGAGGCTTATTGTGTGCAACTATGAGTTTTATTTTGTGTGTGTAAAATATATGTGTGCGTACAATATTTCTCTATGCTGTTGTCTTTTTTTTTTTTATATTTATTAGTAAGAGTGATTTTTAAATGGAATTTGCTGAAGAAGTAAATCTTCTATATTTAACATTTGAACTCTCTATCAAAACAACAATTCAATGCATGTGCCACATTTCTGCATTCCATAATAATAAAATCAGCCAAAAGAAAACAAATCACTCTGTTTCATTTCATTCCATTCCATTCCATTCTATTTCTAAATAATATTTTTGTTGAATGCATTCTTAAAATTTCGTTTCAAGGTAGAACTCATAATATACGTTGGTTGAACAGGTTAAATCTAACGGGGCTTATTGGTAACATTTCCTCGAGCTGTACAGAAAAAAAGTTAACCTATGCATTTCGGAATTCAGAGTACTAAAAGTGTTAACAAGATTCACGTGATGAAAAACAAATATTTCGATTTCATTTCATGTTTATGTTTCTTTAGGTTTTTGACTTTTAGTTATATTTGGTAATCTGATTATATTGTGTATATATATAACAAAAAAAGGTGTGGGGCGGAGTCAACACGTTATTCTCACAAATATAATAATACCATTCAGGCAAGAAGAAAGATGACAATGTGAGAACAGAAGCGATAAGCGTGAATTTTCAGCCACCAAATCAACATGAAAATGGCTACTGACTGCTAGATATGTGGGTATGTGGATGCTAATGACGGTCATGTGTTTACAAAAGCAGCAAGGAAATAGTATATGTAAACAGTGTATAGTGATATCGCGCATATACACAGAACTATATATAACAAATTTAATATAGAAATAGCTTCTACAGGTCTAGCACTGTTTCATTCGAAGGAAATCACCAGGAAAGCCTCTTGGTTTCCTTCGAATGAAACAGTTCTATTCATTTCTATATTGAATTTGTTGTTAACTATATATATATATATATATATATATATATATATATATATATATATATATATATATATATATATATATACATACATATAAATATACATACATATATATATATATATATATACATATATATATACGCACACACGTACATATATATATATATATATATATATATATATATATATACTTATATCCATATATATATATATATATATATATATATATATATATATATATATATATATATATATATATAAATATGTATACATATTGGCTGAATCTCGGTTTCGATAATTGCCATCCCTTGTCCTTTCTCTCATACATAGGTCGCACGAACATGAACTTTTAGTATTTCAAAGAATTTGAATACCTTTCTGCATATGCTGCAGCGAAAGAAACAGTCGTGCTCCCGCAACACTGGAATGTCATTTTAATGTAGGAGACGTCTTTCACTGGACTAATCCTACTCTCTAAACAACGATGACAAGTAACAAAAAAGATAAAAATCCTTGGCTGCCATTGAGTCACGTGTTTTATATCAGAGTTTTCCTTCTCCTAGATTGATTTCCTAACAAGAACTAGGGGCCTTTCACTCCCAGTAAAATAATCTTGCGG
>OZ024742.1:280033452-280048452 GCA_964016885.1 Eledone cirrhosa | reverse complement strand
TAATTTCTCTTTAAGTGTGTGTATGCGCACTAAATCACAAACATCAGCACTGTCAAAAGAACCCATTGACACATCGAATGGGCTCTCTGGGTTATATATTTTTACCCAAGTGTCATTATTAGTAAAAAGTAGAGTGTTTCTAACATGGAAGATGACATTCTCTTCAATATCAGAAATATTGATAAACTTTCTAGCGAAATTTAAGGCTTTCGCTAAAAGAGGGTGAGTAATAGACGGGTAAAAGTCTAAAATGTCAAATTGGGTGAGTCTAGAACTATTTGTATCTTTAATATTGTTAAACCAATGTACTACCGAAGAGCTATTTATCCATTTGAGTAATTCAGGCTTACTTCTAATCTGTGTGTTTATATTATTTAAAATTTTCTTGCTTGCAAGACCCATATCAGTCGTAGCAGAGTTGATTAATCTCCAACTAGGACGATTAATAAAATCACGTTTGTGATCTTTGATATAGGCATTACGTTTAGCAATTTAGCAAGTGTTTCAGTTCTATTATCTATTTTTAAAACACTAGCTAATTCTTTAGATTCCTTATTTATATTATTATACGTGTTTATATCAGCTATTTGGTATTTAGAGGTGATGTTATCTAGTAAGTGTTGGTCATGTAAAGTAGTAATAACTTCGTATAAGTTTTTAGTTTTGTCGTAGAAAACGGACTTATTTTTAGAGGATTTGAATATTGAAATATCATTAGATAGTTTAGATTGAAAAGGGTTAGAGTACTTACGAAATTTGATATTGTTGATTAAATTAACTAAGTCTAGTTCAAAAGTGGTCATATCTTTTACTCGTTGCGGGTATTTATGAGTTTTGATATCAAAATGTTCCGTAGAGGCCGTATAAAAGTGTCCGTCGAGAATCTAAGGTTTCCATATCATTCTTTTAACAACTTTCTCTACTTTGTCTATCAGCATTTTCGTGAGGAGATTTTTCAAATATTTCACTATGTTTTAAATTGCCTTGTCCGAAGAACGAATGAGGACGTTTTTCGTATTCGTCTTATTCGGGAAACCTCTGGTAATGAGGTAATTATATTGTATTGTTTATTATACATTAAATTTAGCTCTGGTACTTACATAGAGCACTCTTCACTCCTATGACTTTTTTAATTTTCAACGGAAACTTCAATACTTATACAGCTCCCAAGGGAATGATCGTAGCATATTCTACATTTTTATGAGATTGGCACCTTCCAGCCCTTTTAAAGTCGAGCACTCTTCGGTCAATAGGATTTTAAACCAATACTGAACATGGATAAATATCCTTTGGATTACTCTAATAAGAATATCCCAACACCTTCTAACACTTCCTACACGAACATTTTAATCTTAAAATTACTATTGACACTAACCTTTCCAATGACAATTTTCTAGATATAAACCTAGATCTGCCTACTGCTTCTTATAAACCGTACCATAAACCTAATGAGAATTTAAAATACATAAATAAAGGCTCTTGCCATCCTCCTATAGTATTTAAAAACCTTATCCCTAATATTAGCCGTAGCATCTTCACCCTCTCTTCCTCAGAAGCTATTTTCAATAAGACACCCCACTACTATAATAAAGCCCTTCACACTAGCGGATTTAGCGAACCGATTAAGTACATATCCAACAATACTAACTCCTTTAAACATAATAATAGGAAAAGAGAAATAATCATGTGTTTATTTTAAATATATATATGTAAATTTCTAGTTGATATAAAATGGTAGGATCTATTCATTGGAATCTTTGAGTATATGGTGCATGTCTCGGACATGACTCCCTTAATTGATTTCGGATATATATATATATATATATATATATATATATATATATACACATACATATATATATATACATACATATATATATAAACATATATATATATATATATATATATATATATATATATATATATATATATATATATATATATATATATATATATATATAAATATTTAAATATTTATTAAAATAACAGAAGATCCCGTTAAGGTTGAAAGCAGCGATTCTTTGCTTAAACTTTAATCTCTTATTTTAATAAATATTTGCTCTGTTGTTCTTATATATTTATCCTTATCGAGCCCTCTTTTGATTGTAGTCTTCAAATTTATTATTATTACTATTATATATATATATATATATATAAAGAAAAGACATCGAAAATGCAACTGGATTCTTTTTAAGAATATTTATTAGGTTTCTCAAAATATCCTGAGTTGGTTTTCACGTTGCTTTGATCCATGTGGCTGGCTCACCGGTCGCAGTTTTCGATTTGTCAAGATTTCTAACGTATGTTATTACTCTAATGTGACACTACATTAACGAGTGCTTTGCTGGATATTCCGGATTGCATATCTTTAGCTTGGCCACAGCCAGAGCGCTTCGATTTTACTGGACTTCCATTTGTATATATATACACATATATATATTTATATACATATATATATATATATGTATATATATATACATCACTCTCTCTCTCTCTCTCTCTATATATATATATATATATATATATATATATATATATATATATATATATATACATTATGAAGAGAGAAGAAACATTTAGATATAATTAGTAATAAAATGTATCATACCTAAACTGCTCCTAAATTCCTCGACTACGTAGTTTCGTGGCATAAACAAAAACAATATATCATAAAGACATAGCGTCCTTGCGAGGTCTGCCGACTTATCAAGAGGATACCTCATTTTACTAGTCCCAAGAACGCGTCTACACGACGTGAGAAAAATCCCAAAAGGCGGAGGGGGAGATAGTCACGCGATATAACGGTCGAGAAACAGAGCTAAGCCTCCTATAACCTCGAAGAAAATACCACGGAGGCGGAGGGGGTATTTATATCGAGGCCGCAGAAGAGGTGGTGAAGAAGGCGAGAAGTATGAGTAATGGAAGCTTTCCAGCTGTCCCCACACTTCAAAGATTGCTCGACCAGAGGGAGTTATTAACAATATATTTAGAAACACACAAATACATGCGGACACACACATATATACATGAATGCATCCGCACCCAACTGTGAGTTAAGGGTGCCAACTTCACCGATGTTGCTCAATGAATGACTGGGACAGACCAATTCAGTTGAACTAGACAGAACCAGTATCAGAGTTAAAAATACATTATGAAGAGAGAAGAAATATTTAGATATAATTAGTAATAAAATGTATCATACCTAAACTGCTCCTAAATTCCTCGACTACGTAGTTTCGTGGCATAAACAAAAACAATATATCATAAAGACATAGAGTCCTTGCGAGGTCTGCCGACTTATCAAGAGGATACCTCATTTTACTAGTCTCAAGAACGCGTCTACACGACGTTAGAAAGAATCCCAAAAGGCGGAGGAGGAGATAGTCACGCGATATAACGGTCGAGAAACAGAGCTAAGCCTCCTATAACCTCGAAGAAAATACCACGGAGGCGGAGGGGGTATTTATATCGAGGCCGCAGAAGAGGTGGTGAAGAAGGCGAGAAGTATGAGTAATGGAAGCTTTCCAGCTGTCCCCGCACTTCAAAGATTGCTCGACCAGAGGGAGTTATTAACAATATATTTAGAAACACACAGATACATGCGGACACACACATATATACATGAATGCATCCGCACCCAACTGTGAGTTAAGGGTGCCAACTTCACCGATGTTGCTCAATGAATGACTGGGACAGACCAATTCAGTTGAACTAGACTGAACCAGTATCAGAGTTAAAAATACATTATGAAGAGAGAAGAAACATTTAGATATAATTAGTAATAAAATGTATCATACCTAAACTGCTCCTAAATTCCTCGACTACGTAGTTTCGTGGCATAAACAAAAACAATATATCATAAAGACATAGAGTCCTTGCGAGGTCTGCCGACTTATCAAGAGGATACCTCATTTTACTAGTCTCAAGAACGCGTCTACACGACGTGAGAAAGAATCCCAAAAGGCGGAGGGGGAGATAGTCACGCGATATAACGGTCGAGAAACAGAGCTAAGCCTCCTATAACCTTGAAGAAAATACCACGGAGGCGGAGGGGGTATTTATATCGAGGCCGCAGAAGAGGTGGTGAAGAAGGCGAGAAGTATGAGTAATGGAAGCTTTCCAGCTGTCCCCACACTTCAAAGATTGCTCGACCAGAGGGAGTTATTAACAATATATTTAGAAACACACAGATACATGCGGACACACACATATATACATGAATGCATCCGCACCCAATATATATATATATATATATATATAAAGGTTTACATATACATAAATGCTGATCGTATATTTAGTCAGTTTCTACATGGTGTTGGAAAGTTGGATAAATACTCTATTGGGGCCACCGCTAGAGGCCGCTTTCTCCTATGAATAAAGGCTCCTATGAGGTTTCTTCATAGGAGCCTTTATTCTTATAGCTTGGTCTAATTGATTTTTTATATGGTTAATTATGCTAATTGGGAGAGGAAATGGTATATATTTTATCTAATAATTCTAAGGACATGATTTATGATATATATATATATATATATACATATATATATATTTTTATATATATATATATCCCCCTCTCTCTCTCTCTCTCTCTCTCTCTCTCTATATATATATATATATATATATATATATATATATATATATATATATAGAGAGAGAGAGAGAGAGAGAGAGAGATGGTGAGAGCGAGAGAGTGAGTGAGAGAGGGAATAAGGTGATTGTGTGATTGATAGACAGATAAGTATAATCCCGACCACTTGGCATCACAGTTGGGATTTGATCTACCTGGTTACCCACTTTGTATCTCCCAATGCATTGATTACTCCCATGAATAGTGACCTCTCTGGTCTTAGTATTACAGACGCTCTCTCTATCCCCCTCCCCATCCCCTCCCCTATGTCTCTCTCTCTGTATATATATATACATGTGTGTGTGTGTACATATATATATATATATATATATATATACATATATATATATATATATATATATATATATATATATATATATATATATATATATGTATATATATATATACACACACACACACACTTACGATGTGCTTTTGAAATTTACGCCTATCAAATTTCTCTCACATAATGTTTAATCACAAAAAGAAATAGAATACGCTAGAAAGATAAATATATACACACACATGTAACCATATGTATGCGTTCGCCTCTATAAATTGATATTTGTCAAATACCAACAGGTGTTGACGTGACAGCATTCCATTGAGTAGTTGTCACATTAGTTGCTGGGATTCCAGACATATAGCTTAAATTAATAGATAGAGGTGATTGGAATGGTGGGGCTGCATGTTGGTAGGTAGATAGAAGATTGACACAGATTGCTCCAGCGAAGGTGTATATATATATATGCATGCATGTATGTTTGTATATATGTATGTGTGTATGAATATATGTGTCTGTGTGTGTATGTATGACTGAATTTATGTATGCTTGTATGAATGGAAGTATTGATGTATGAAAGTATGTGTGTATGTACGTATATATACGTGTTTATGTGTCTCTATATTGATGTATACATGTTTGTTATCTCTTTCTCTTAATCGTTATTTCATTTTCGCAGGCCATATTCCCCGTGGCACATTCATGACGAAAATGTTCATCCTGCGCAATTGTCCATCCTTTGAGCTGTAAGTATACTTTACAGATGTTGATGCTCCCAGATTTCGCAGCACTTTCTAGCTTTCCATCTTGGTAGGCCCCAGGTGGGTTGATATATACCCTGGAAATCCAGTTAATAATAGGTATGAAACTGAAGATGTATCATGGATACTGCAAATTCCTTATTAATGTTTTGTATATATTCTCTTGTATATTTCTAGAATATTATAATTTTAATATATCATTACTATCCATCTGATATGGATGAGTTACCGATGTTTTTTTTTCATTCCATAAAAGAGGGCAGCTGTAACAGCACTTTGAACATATCCTACTAATCCCTGCTTGTTACAGCTGATTACTTTCCAGTATGCAGTTGGGACGTGAAGGTAATTTGGAAGGACGCTATGCAGTTTTGGTGTTAAACTGGGGAAGAACGCAACAGAAGCATTTGAAACTTTTCAGATTTCCTCACTGGCACAAGAGGTTCAATGACAGCAGAAGCAGGAGATGTGAGATGATGAAAGGTATGGGAGGGACAGAGATATCAGAACATTAGAGCTGGTGGAGAAAATTGGCAATGTTCTGGATCAAGAACACCATGTCTCTTTAAAGACAATAAGGATAGTGTTTAGAGTGGTTGTGGCAGCTCTACAGAGAGTAATTCGTGAACATTCGCAAAACTTATGCAAAGTTTGTTCACATGGGGCTCAGTAACGAAGATTAGGAAAATCTTATTGGTGACCGCAAGTAGAAGGTTGATCTCATTACATTCAATCCAAGAATACTTGAGTGTCTGGTGACATATGACGAAAGCTGCATTTACTGTTCCGATCCAGAGACCAAAAGATAGAGCACTCAATGGAAGTATCCTGGTTCCTTTAGAGCCACGACGCCCAGGCAAAGCAAGTCCACTGTGGGACTCATGATGATCCACTTTTTTCGACAGCCACTGGGCAATCGAAGCATTAAAATGGGATTATACCAGATATACTTTCTACAACGTGATTTATTTGAGTTTGGTGATGATTTTCTATTAGTATGTCTGGTGGTACTGTGTGTGTGTGCTTGTATTTCTGTACCCATGTTATATATTCTTCGATTGCTTGTGCAGCTAAGTGTGTTATGGAGATTCTTATCAATGTATTCTATTTTATCACGATGGGTCTGCATTCCTTAATGCGTTATTATAGTATTCAGCATGTTTACTGGAAATCTCAGAGTTAGACGATAGGCAAAGATTCTGATAGAAATACTACGGGGAACCGATATGATCCTGCAAAGTAGGTGATTCGAATTAAAATTAATATATCAAGGTTCTCATTTATCTTGTGGAAGGGTCGTATCAGTCCAGTATTCAAATTAAGAGTTACGTCAAGAAAATGTACCACTTTAAGATTGTATTCGTACGTTATTTTTAGACCCAGTTCATTAAAAGAATTTCTAATGTTTTTCCGTAACCTTTCAAGATTTTGGTTATTTATGTTATTAACTAATAAAAGCGCGTCATCTCTATATATTCCCCTCTATAGATTACTAAATTTTTCATGTCGTATGTGGGCTATGTAAATTCCCACAAGATCCGTGACCTCCGCTGAGTCGTTAGAGCCCATCGTGATGTCGAAGTTTGTGGGCCTGTCCCTACGTTCCCTGTAGCAGTTATCAAACTTGATAATAGTTTTCCTAGCCTCTAGAAATACAAGGGTATTTACATTTTAACCATTATGCTCTGAGGAAACGGTAGTGGCAGCATTTGAAAATTGAGTTTCTGCAATCAAATAATTATCAATTTGCACATAGCATGACTAGGCTGTATAACTACTGTTGAAACATTTGTAAGCACTCTGAATAAATTACCTTTTATAATGTCTACCTGTTATTATTCATTCTTTATATATATATTTATATAAAATAAAATAAAATAAAATAAATATGTCAAATGTTTAAAATTTGGCTTCGTTTATTACTGCTATATATATTTCGGTGACAGCCATCTTTGGGCAGTCCGAATTAGTGTGGTAGAGACGGGTACACATGTTGTTGAGGTGTTTAACTTTGTCAATACTCTGATATGCCCAGTTCCTGGTTGGGTTGTTGTTTCACTGAGGAACTGGAATAATATGATTCCAGTTCCTCAGTGAAACAACAATTCTACCACACTAATTAGGACTGCCTGAAGAGGTCACAGCCAAAGATGGCTGTCACCGAAGTATATATAGCAGTAATAAACGAAGCCAAATTTTAAACATTTGACTCATTTATTTTATTTTATTTTACATTATTCCGGAGTAACCAAACCAACCTGCGCACTTCGTCAAGTACTCCAATCTGCATACTGAGGTGTTGGTAAACAACCAACATATACTAATATATATATATATATATATATATATATATATATATATATATATATATATATATATATATATATATATATAAGTATATATATGTATATATAACGAAGGAAGTGGTTAACACATTTACAAGTTGTTTCATGACTACCTATTTTGTTGTTGTTTTAGCATCCAATAAATCCTGATTGATGAACGTTTTTTTATGACCGTTACATCATATTTCATCCAGGTTCCTATTATCCAATATGTCATTCCATCCCTTTTCCCCATTAGGATGGTAGTAGCGTCGATTGATGGTGATTTGACTGTTATAGCTAGCACGTGAAGCAAATGGATGTGAAATTAATTTCATCGCCTAAGTGTGTCACAAGTGGATTTGAACACAGAACTCAAAGAGCAGGAAGAAGAACCGACGCGCTCATGACACCACAAATCTACTGTATTTATCGAACTCGAGAAAAGTGAAATGAAACATTTACCTCAGCGAGACATACACATAACACCGATTACACATGCGCGCAATTGTGTGCAGTTGTTGGTGTGTATATTTGCACGGTTAAATTACGAAACTCTACCTGCATAGTGTAGAGTAAATATATAATATTGTATAGATAGTTCAACTAAATATTTCAGTTTCTGTTTCTGAGCAAGCTTGTTTTCATGGGAAGCTCTCGCTCTTTAGCCAGGTATGGTTTCCGGTTGGCATCTTCATTTGAATTACAATAATTATTGAAATATAGATATAAAAAAATATTGCGAATAGAGTTGGAATACCACGTTAAGCTTGTTACATTTGGCGAGGAAGCCATAGCAACATTGCTACTTACCTTTCGTGAAATGATGTGGCGTGATGAGTAAATATCAGGAAAATGGGAAACAGCGGCTATTGTGAAACTGCCAAATATAGTTTATCTTAGCGATTGTTCAAACTGGAGAGGAATCTTTTTGCTTGGTGACCAACAAGCTGCTTTCAGTGATCGTGTTAAACAGGATGACGAAGACAATTGACATAATTTTAACTTTGGAGAGAGATCATCCAATGATGTCATCTTTCTGTGAGAATACTACAGAATATATACCACATGCACATAATAGACAATCTCTACATACTAGCAAATGAGCTACAAGAAAATCTCTACACGTTGGCTTAATCCGCTAGAAATAGTCGCCAATTCCCTTATAACCACACACTATCACTTTCAAAATACGAGGGGTGTATTAAATGAGGTAGTCTTCGATATACCAAAAGAAAGAATGTGGATAATCGTTATTATTATGCATCGTTCCTTTACGTTCTGAGTTCAAATTCTGCTGAGGTTAGCTCCGCCTTTCATACTTACAGGGTCGATAAAATAAAGTACCAGTAAAGCACTGGGTTCGATTTAATCGACTTTCCTCTCCCATAAATTTCTGGCCTTGTTCCTACACTAGAATTCATTATTATGCATCAGACATGATTTCAAATCGCTGACGTTAGCTTTGTATTTCATTCTGGCGGGATTGATAAAATAAATTATCAGGAATGCTCTGGGGCCCATTTAATCGACTTTACCCACTCCCAAAATTTTTGGCCTTGTACCTAAATTAGAACCCTATATTATGGCTCAGATATAAGTATGTCTTTTTGTCCGGTTATACAAATATTTACTTTTTATTTGTTCACGCATTCCTGCGTTATTGTTAATATTTAATTTGATCGCACCAAGCTAGGTGGATGAGGGAAAAAACAATCTCTCTTAAAAGGTATCTACCCTTATACTAAACAGAAACCCTCCGATGAGGAATTTAGTTCTGGTAATGATGACCATATCGATCAAATGATATGGTTTGATTTATTCTCCGATTCAGTAACTGCATGAACATTCGAAGAAGCGATATGCGGATGATGACCATGTCAATCTATTTACGTCGTCTGGTTATTTTATTTTTCAATTCACAAACTGTTTTTACAGTCGGGGTTTTTGTTCAGGCTCCTTATATCTAAGTTGCTTGAGGTTGTGTATATCCACAGGGAAAGATATTTTGTCAACCTGTCAGTGATATGTATACGATATTCTATACATATATATATATATAAAATAAAATTTCGCTCTACATGGCTGAATACAATGCCAGCACAAGAGCAAGAAAGAAGCGTTCACTCTACTGACATGGCTATAAAATTGAGGCTTGTTTGCATAATTGCAAACGAATCAAATGTTATTATTAATATTCGGTGGAGGGTGGGACGGCATACTTTGCTGCAAAGAGTTACGGCCCTTTATGATCTGAGTTCAAATGGCGCCGAGTTTAACTTTGCCTTTCATCCTTACGGGGTCTATAAAATAATGTACCAATAATAAACTGGGATAAAGTAGAAACAATTATTAATATTCGAAAAACTTAGATTACATTTATTGTATTCAGCAATGTAGAGCGAAATATTCTGTTTTATTTGAATTTGGCAAAGCCGGCCATTTATCGCTTGTATACAGGAAACTGATTGGCCAGTGTGCTGATATGCAAATCTGGCTGATCAGTCAGTCTGCTAACATGCAAATCAGGCCGATAAGTCGTTGTGTATTTTTCAAAATAGCATATAGTTTCACTAGCTCTGACACTTTGGCAGGTGAACAGTGAGCTGTACTGATAAAGGGTGATACCCAGAAACATTAGTGCCTGCAGTTCTGATCGCATGCCAACACAAGAGCAAGTATGAAGTGTTCATTCTACTGACATGGTTATACAATTGAGGCTCGTTTGCATAATTGCAAACGAATCGAATGTTATTATTAATATTCGAAAAACTTAGATTACATTTATATATATATATATATATATATATATATATATATATATATATATATATATATATATATATATATATAGAATAGAAGATGAAAAGTCAGTGATATATCTGAACTCAGTTTATTGTGTGTTACAATTGTTTCCCCGGCGGACAGCTCGAGACGCGATCATTGTGTGGATCTGTCTGATTCTGGACATGCAGGTTCGACTGACACGTCTAAAGATTTCGGAGCATATTCTCTCTTTATATATATATATATATATATATATATATAAAACAAAGGAATTGTGGTAAGGAACCAAATGGACCATAACGCACCAGAGAACTCAATACTTATAGTAGTAGAGTGGGAAATAGGAAACAGTATGACCCCGACGGCAGAGCTCAAGCCGATCCGACGACTATTTCTGGACTAAATTAGAATGTTTAGACTGGTGAATAAATAGCTGAACATGTCAAGGGGGTACTTCCTTATATGGGAAGATTGTAGTTATCAAGAGGATTGGTTAACATTTGTTGTAAACACAAATAAGTCTATCATGGCATTTGCTGGGAGGTAGGGATAGCTGAACTTGCCTGTAGAACAATACGGGAGTGAGTGGAGCGGTCAAGCGTTGAATGTGATATGTATACAGCAGATTCTAAGGATAGTGTATGAAGTGGAGGAGGGAGGTTATAGAATAGGTAAATCGAATGAGAGTAGGAGACAATAAAATATACTAGAAAAAAAATATATATATAAAATTAGATAGTGAGAAACGAATAAAAAAATAAATCACGATGCTATCTTACAATTACAGGTTAATAAGTTGAGAATAGAAAAAACTTGTAGAAATTACAAACTGATACAAAATTAAAGGGGTTTAACACATCTGCTATACGTAGTTAGTAAAACGTATTCGGCCAATTCTATGTTAAAATTACAGGGGTGGGGGAACTGATGCTACAAGACCCGATGGGCTGCATCGGGGTAGGCGAAAGGGGAAAAGCAGACGAGGAAGAAAATAGGGGTGGAAGGAAGTGATATGATGAGACAGGGGGAATAAGAAGACAAAGAGGAAAAGAAAAGAGTTACATCTACCTATGTAAGCTGTGGATTCCCTTAACTTATTCGGTTTCGAAAGACCAACTCCTAAACAAGAAAGACGAACTGGTTACCGCATGCAAACACAGATTGCGTAGGACTTACCTCGCCCTCAAACCCTATAACGACCCGAGTGCGTAGATAAGGGCTGATACCCCCCCCCCCCCGCCTGACGAATAAGTTAGGGGAAACCCCAGCTTACATAGGTAGATGTAACTCTTTTCTTTTCCTCTTTCTCTTCTTCTTCCCCCTGTCTCATCCTATCACTTCCTTCCACCCTCTATTTTCTTCCTCGTCTGCTTTTTCCCTTTCGCCTACCCAAATGCAGCCCATCGGGTCTTGTAGCATCAGTCCCCGACCACTGTAATTTTATGATAGAATTGGCCGAATACGTTTTACTAACTACTTATAACAGATGTGTTAAACCCCTTTAATGTTGTATCAGTTTTGTAATTTCTACAAGTTTTTTCTATTCTCAACTTACTAACCTATAATTGTAAGATAGCACTGTGATTTTTTCTTTTTAATCATTTCTCACTATCTAATTTTATATATTATTTTATTTATTTCTAGTATTTTTATTTCTCCTACTCTCATTCGATTTCCGTATTCTATAACCTACCTCCTCCACTTCTTACACTATCCTTAGAATCTGCTGTATACATATCACTTTCAACACTTGACCGCTCCATTCACTCCCCTATTGTTCTACAGGCAAGTTCAGCCACCCCTACCTGCCACCAAATGCCAGGATAGACTTATTTGTGTTTACAACACATTTTAACCAATCCATTTGACAACTACAATCTTCTCATATAAGGAAGTACCCCCTTGAAGAGTTCGGCTATTTATTCACCAGGCTAAAAATTCTAATTTAGTCCAGAAATAGCCGTCGAAACGGCTTGAGCTCTGCCGTCGGGGTCATATTTTTTACTATTTCCCACTCTACTACCCTACGTATTGAGTACTCTAGTGCGTCCATTACGGTCCATCTGGTTCCTTACCACAATTCCTTTGTTATTTATCTCCTATCTCTCTAGTAGAGCACTTTCCGACTCTACCACGCCATATCCCATCTTTTCCACCCAGCTCAAGTTTCTTCACCCGCACGATGCGAAAAAAAAACATCTATTTCTCCACCATGGATATCCCAGTTCCACCGAGAAAACTTTACCTTCGGCTGCTCACGCAAAACAATCAACCTTTTTGCGAAAAGACTAAGATGGAGAACTTCTTTCTACGATAGATACCGCGACAATCAGGACTTCGACACCAAGGAGAGATTCAATACCTACATATCTCCCCCTCCGAACCATATGCTCTCACCCTTCGAGAACGACCTTTTCCACCTGGTCAGGATCATTAAATTCAAACCCAGACACAACAGATTCCTACAACAACTCCGTAGCAAAATAACAGAGTATGAAAACAACAACGACATCATGGTGCACTCGGCAAAGCTGGAAACCTCTATTTCGTCAACCCTGACAGATACCACACACTGATCAGAAGGAGCCTAAACTCCACCTATAAAAAGGCTAACCATTCAATTATCGAGGACATAAATCGAGATGAACAACAAATTAACTCCAGCAGCGGGAGCGCCGACCGCACTGGACACCTTGACCCATGGACTCCCTACTTCACACTGAAGGACCACAAATCCGACTTCGACCGCAGACCATCCATTAGGCTTATAAACCCAACGAAGTCGGACATAGGGAGAATCAGTAAAAAGATCCTAGACCGAGTTATACCAAAAGTTAAGCAAAACGTGAGACTTAGCCTATGAGTCAGCACCCAGGAAGTAATCTCATGGTTCAGGAATATGGAGGACGAACGAGACACAAAATTCATCCAGTTTGAGATAGAGTTACTATGCATATATTACCTTACCGCTCCTTACGGCTGCCTTGGACTTTGCTGAAACACTCACACCCAGGAAAGAAATATCATTCTCCACGCCACGAAGACAGTCCTACTTTTCGACAACTCCAAGTGGATAAAGAAAGCTCCCGACTCTCCCTTCGACGTCAGTATAGGCGCGACGGATTCGGCCGAGGTCACAGATCTTATAGGATTATTCCTACTATTTAAACTCAGCGAAATGTTTCCTGCATTCCGCGGTGGATTGTACAGGGATGATGGGCCCCTCACCATCAAAGGGTACAACCCCAGTAGTACAGACTTGGTCCGTAAACAACTAATCAACTTCTTCCGGGACTGGGGATTTAAAATCACCATACAAACGTCCCTAACCCGAGTCAATTTCCTGTAAGTTACCCGTAACCTCGAAAATGATCTGTACCACCCATACAGGAAACCAAACGATAACCTGCACTACATCCAACGCCGCTCTAACCATCCTAGAAGCATCAACAATAACCTGGTTAAAAATATCTACCTCCGCATATCTCGTTTGTCCGCTAATGAACAGATATTCGACGAACACGCGCCACATTACAACCAGGCCCTCAAGCGGAGTGGCTTCCGGGAGGAAATATCCTTTTATCCAGCTTCCCTTAGCGGAACCAGCAGGCGACACCGCCGCTCACGCAACGTGACGTGGTTCAATCCTCCCCACAATGCCGAGGTGGCAACACCTATCGATAAATCTTCTTTAGACTCCTGGAAAAACACTTCCCACTACAACACCGCTACCACAACATAATCAACAAAAACACCATCAAACTACAGCACTACAACCAACTTCGCACAAAACATCGTCTCCTCAAACAAAAAAAAATCAACCTAGACATCAGTTGAGAGCCGACCAGAAGGTGTAACTGCCCTGATAGATCTCTGTGCCCCCTCAACAACAAATGCCGAGAACGTAACATGCCCTACCAATGCAACGTGATGACAGACACCTCCAACAAAGCTTATATAGGATTAACCGCGTGTGACTTCAAGACCTGGCTCTACCAACACCGACATACTTTCCGAAAGCCGGTCCGGCGACATGCCACTACACTTTCGGGCCACATCTGGGACCTCCAAGATAATAATATAACCTACAATCTCACTTGGAGCTTACTGTCCAGAGCTAACTCTTACACTGGAGGACGCTGTCAGTGTAACTCGGTGGAAACATTACAAATGCTGTTTTCGAAAGACCAACTCCTAAACAAAAAAGACGAACTGGTA
>OZ024742.1:280020952-280023452 GCA_964016885.1 Eledone cirrhosa | reverse complement strand
ATATATGAATATGTATATATATATATATATATATATATATATATATATATATATATATATATATATATATATATATATATATATACACACACACATATACATATATATATATACACATATATATATTCATATATATATATATATATAGATACGTTTGTGTGTGTGTAATACATATTTGTATGTTTATACACATACATATATACATACATATTTACATATACATTTACATCTACGTACACATGTCAGAATTTCAGGCGTAGCGCCTAAACCGGAACATTGCTATGCAGAAAATAAAAGTGACAATTTACTGAAGTATCGAGTGTTCAATCAGTTAATGTGCAAATACTCTTATTTTTGTCCTAGTAAAGCTAGTGTAAATGTCACTGATGATGGATAAAAATCATACAACTCTAATGTTTGGCATTCTCCCACGGATAATGTGATAGCAATGTTATGATCCCATATTAAAACATTCGTATTAGAAGTTATATATACATACGCTTTCATATGCTCCTCTTTTGCATATCATGCTATGCTGGTCCTAGCGCTATGATATGATATATATATTATATAGGCATCAACTTTTATTTTGGACACCTGTTACTCCAAATATGGTATGATTACAGTATTTAATACAACGTCTAATTTATTTTCTACGTACACTTTCAATATTTCCTTATTCATTGTAGATGTATTGTTTGTGTCCATCGATTCAATACATCCTTTAACGATTTAAAACCTTTGCAATCTCATCTTCTGGAATAAATTATAGTTTTAGAGGTGAATTTTAATGACTCTTTAGACAATCGTATGAAGCAATGTTGTGCTTAATTCTCATTCTCTAGAATTATACGACCACATGCACACATACATGCTTAACATACTAAATAAACAACACACACACAAGACACTTTAAAAGAAATCAAACATGCATAAACTTTACTAAAGGATTATATAGTTCACACTGACAATGGAATAGATTAATATGTTATCATAAAATGCATAAAATTGAACAGAATATGTATCACTTCTAAACATAGACGTGCATTTGTAATACATTACAAGACTACAAACGAATAAAATGTTATTATATCGAAGGCCTCTATATACAAACACATTAAATCGATACAACATTGAACAGGTCTTTTTCTGCATAGTGCTAAGTTCTGCTTGAAATAGCGGCTAAATCTCTATCAAATCACACACTACCGATTAAAAACTAAAGGCAGGTCGCATTGGATAAATGTGTCTTAGATAAATAGTATTTCTGAAATATAAAGATGTTAACTTGAACACTTGTTATCATGAGTCCACGGAATGAAGGTTTATTATATTTCTACGAAAACACAACAGACATATTTCACTGAATAAAGTTCAGCAGAAGACTTGTAGGATTTTGACGTAAAAGTGGAAACCAACATGGCGTTAACTACGACATTGGATAAACATGCGCAGCAATGTTTTGGTGAACGGTTATGCATCTAAAAAAAGAGTCGATGCAATAATAAATAAAACTCGACATAAATAACTAACGAACGAAGTCTGCAAAAAGTCGTTCGGCTGCTAGGAATTCACAGCTATATCTCCCTCATAAAACATTTGACTTGCTTGAATAAAATAAGTATAACTGCATAATATAGTTTTATATTCACATTTTAGTTTCTAAATGAAAGATAAAGAAAGTACTGAATACATGATGTAGAGTATATTGATGGGTGTTGATATGTATATTTATATTGGAAAACTCGTCATTAGTGAAACGGTAGAGGATCAATTAATGCAGAAGTAAATGATGAAGTAGAAAATCAAACTTTCCAGTTGTTGTCTTCCTGTTTCTTCTACAACAACCACAACGGTACACGATGGGGCCCACCCACAGCCCCGGCAGACAGCATGGAGAAGGCGTTTCCCCGGGGGACGGCAAGGGAGACACGCTGGAAAAGCCACTCCAACTCGCGGGGCTCACACCTGCGGCTGGCCAGCTCAGTGCCTATGGTGGTGAGTAAGGAGGTAGACCTTGGGCCGAGGACACCAGAAGTCTTCACTGCCAGGGGTACAACCGCAAACCTGTCGGAGAGCGACCGGTATTTGAGGAGTTTGGCCCTCTCAGCCCGACGTGCAGCAGAACATGGGTCAGTCGCAGACTGCACCAGGTTGCAACTGCAGAGAATGTCGGTGCAAGTGGCATCCAAGACGAGGCGTTTGCCACCGCGGAACGGGAAGATGGTCATGCCATCTGGCCTTTTTCCGTCCCTTCGATTCAGCCCCATCGGCTCGAGCTGGGAAGGGAAGCCTGCAGCGTCCAACCAATGCTTAATGACCTCGTTGAGGGCAGCATGGCGTGGAATGCGGCCGACACTGTGGCGACATGAAAGCGGGTGGAGGCCGAAAGAGAACTAAATGTTTTGCTCGTGTCCCACGTTTCAGAATACTGCAATATTATGACGAATGATTTTAAGCATTTTAAGAACTTTCATTTGTCTATGTGTGGTTATTGGTT
>OZ024742.1:280010952-280015952 GCA_964016885.1 Eledone cirrhosa | reverse complement strand
TGTGTATTTACCGCTGTGACACCTCTACCTGTTTTGTTCGATTTGTGGTGCCACCACGCTTTCATATCGACTCTCTCCTTCTCTCTCACCATTTTTCTCTCTCTCTCATTCTCTCTCTCTCTCTCTACCCTCTGTCTGTTGAGATCGCACGAACTACATCGCTCGTATTTATTACACCACACAACTTAGCTCTAATCGGTTCGTTGTAATTTATTCTATTCTTTCCTCGGTTACTCACTTACATGTTCCATTGTCCACGTCCCCTTTCATTCGGTTTGTTTACTTCGTTTTTTCCTCCTTCTTCCTCTCTCCTCACTATTTTTTTTCTTTTCTGTCCCTTCATTGTCTTTTGATCGATAAAAGGCCTTGGGCGCGCTGCTGATCGTTTTCGTTGTCCTGTTTTAAGCGCCGATACATCTATGATCTGCAGTTAACAGCTGACGAAGGGGTCCTTCTTTTGTTCCATCCATATTACCATCTTAAACTTCTATGTTTGCAGTCTTCTAATTATATATATATATATATATATATACGATTTTGAGAAACCTAGACCCGCTACTTATATACGATGACACACGATTAACAGTCAGGCGGATCCAGCACCATCTCCAAGACGTCAATATCCTTCGAGGCAATCATCAAGGAGAAACTGCATTTATTCCAAAGATTACTTTCATCTTATCCTCTACTTAGCTGCCATTCAAATTCTCAAAACTTCAGTTCCGTAGTAGAGCCAGTTTTGGTATGCCGATAAATAAAGCTCAGGGCCAGAGTGTCAAAGTTACAGGATTGAATAGGAGTGAATCAGTTTTTACCCATGGCCAGTTATATGGAGGTTGTTCACGAGTGTGTATACATCCAAATCTTCATATGCTATGCACAGACGGTAAAAAAAGCGAATCAAGTGCATCTGGAAGATTTTTGACTGTTTCGTTATGTCTCTCACACAGACACGCATACACGCACGCGCGATCGCGCATACACACACACACACACATATATATATATATATATATATAGAGAGAGAGAGAGCAGAGAGGGTGTGGTAAGATACCAGGTGGACCGTAACGCACCTGAGTACTCGATACTTGGGATAGTAGAGTGGGTTATATGAAAAGCTGTCGAAACGGCCGGAGCTCAGCCATTGGGATCCTGAATATTTTCATATATATACACACACACACATATATATATATATATATATATATATATATATATATATATATATATATATATATATATATATATAAATATATATATAAATATATATATAATGTAAGTATGTATGGATACGTACATACATATATGTATACAGACGTACAGTAGCATGCATATATATATATACACATATGCATACAGGTACACATACATATATGCACGCATCAGTTTAGCCGACGTTTATTATAACGCAGCTTATGTTCGCTTGTTTGTCAACAAACTGAACAGCCTGAATTTATGCCATACGGTGTTAAGGCAACCAAGTCAACTTTTTGTTCAACACTGACACAGGAACGATGTACTAGTTTCAAGCTTGTTAGCTATCATCAGCACCGTTTACCCATCTGCCAGATAGTTGAACGTTCGAAAGTATATACTTTCCTTATGAAAATTAACGGCTGAGCAGCCTAATTTGCATATTGAGTGAGTTAAATCGGTCAGGCATACCGAAAACGACAAGTTGAAAAAAAAAAATGAAAACGAAATTTCATTTCTCACTCTTAGTATGGCACTTACTTAAATGTAAGTATGTATGTATACGTACATACATGTGTCAGTGTTGAAGAAAAAGGTGACGTGGTTGCCTTAACACCGTATGGCATGAATTCAGGCTGTTCGATTTGTTGACAAACAAGCGAACAAAGCTGCGTTATAATAAACGTCGGCTAAACTGATGCGTGCATATATGTATGTGTACCTGTATGCATATGTGTATATATATATATATATATATATATATATATATATATATATGCATGCTACTGTACGTCTGTATACATATATGTATGTACGTATACATACATACTTACATTTAAGTAAGTGCCATACTAAGAGTGAGAAATGAAATTTCGTTTTCATTTTTTTTTTCAACTTGTCGTTTTCGGTATGCCTGACCGATTTAACTCACTCAATATGCAAATTAGGCTGCTCAGCCGTTAATTTTCATAAGGAAAGTATATACTTTCGAACGTTCAACTATCTGGCAGATGGGTAAACGGTGCTGATGATAGCTAACAAGCTTGAAACTAGTACATCGTTCCTGTGTCAGTGTTGAACAAAAAGGTGACGTGGTTGCCTTAACACCGTATGGCATAAATTCAGGTTGTTCGATTTGTTGACAAACAAGCGAACAAAGCTGCGTTATAATAAACGTCGGCTAAACTGACGCGTGCATATATGTATGTGTACCTGTATGCATATGTGTATATATATATATATATATATATATATATATATATGCATGCTACTGTACGTCTGTATACATATATGTATGTACGTATACATACATACTTACATTTAAGTAAGTGCCATACTAAGAGTGAGAAATGAAATTTCGTTTTCAGTTCTTTTTTTTCAACTTGTCGTTTTCGTTATGCCTGACCGATTTAACTCACTCAATATGCAAATTAGGCTGCTCAGCCGTTAATTTTCATAAGGAAAGTATATACTTTCGAACGTTCAACTATCTGGCAGATGGGTAAACGGTGCTGATGATAGCTAACAAGCTTGAAACTAGTACATCGTTCCTGTGTCAGTGTTGAATAAAAAGGTGACGTGGTTGCCTTAACACCGTATGGCATAAATTCAGGCTGTCGATTTGTTGACAAACAAGCGAACAAAGCTGCGTTATAATAAACGTCGGCTAAACTGATGCGTGCATATATGTATGTGTATCTGTATGCATATGTATATATATATATATATATATATATATATATATATATATATATATATATATATGCATGTTACTGTACGTCTGTATACATATGTGTATGTACGTATACATACATACTTACATTTAAGTAAGTGCCATACTAAGAGTGAGAAATGAAATTTCGTTTTCATTTTTTTTTTCAACTTATATACATATAAATATATATATATATATAAATATATATATATATATATAAATATATATATATAAATATATATATATATATAAATATATATATATATATATATATATATATATATATATATAAATATATATATATATATAAATATATATATATATATATAAATATAGATATATATATATATAAATATATATATATATATAAATATATATATATATATAAATATATATATATATGAATATAGACATAGAATATTCGAAAATATTCTGTATGTTTATAATAAACATTTTGAAGACCTAATCGCTATAGAATAGAATACGTCACGTATTACAATTAGATTCTCGATAAAAGCAAGGGAAGTAAGTCTACGCGTTTCATTCTTGTTAGAATTCATCAGGACTACATATCCAGTGCTTTCATCGAGAATGACACAGCTAGAGACTTATAGAATACTTAGCTGTGTACAGGAACTGGTTTGAAAGAGCGGTTGCCGGTCCGGCAGAAATTAGAAATTGGAATAAATGCTCTGAAATAGCGATATATATGTGAATATAGACATAGAATATTCGAAAATATTCTGTATGTTTATAATAAACATTTTGAAGACCTAATCGCTATAGAATAGAATACGTCACGTATTACAATTAGATTCTCGATAAAAGCAAGGGAAGTAAGTCTACGCGTTTCATTCTTGTTAGAATTCATCAGGACTACATATCCAGTGCTTTCATCGAGAATGACACAGCTAGAGACTTATAGAATACTTAGCTGTGTACAGGAACTGGTTTGAAAGAGCGGTTGCCGGTCCGGCAGAAATTAGAAATTGGAATAAATGCTCTGAAATAGCGATATATATGTGAATATAGACATAGAATATTCGAAAATATTCTGTATGTTTATAATAAACATTTTGAAGACCTAATCGCTATAGAATAGAATACGTCACGTATTACAATTAGATTCTCGATAAAAGCAAGGGAAGTAAGTCTACGCGTTTCATTCTTGTTAGAATTCATCAGGACTACATATCCAGTGCTTTCATCGAGAATGACACAGCTAGAGACTTATAGAATACTTAGCTGTGTACAGGAACTGGTTTGAAAGAGCGGTTGCCGGTCCGGCAGAAATTAGAAATTGGAATAAATGCTCTGAAATAGCGATATATATGTGAATATAGACATAGAATATTCGAAAATATTCTGTATGTTTATAATAAACATTTTGAAGACCTAATCGCTATAGAATAGAATACGTCACGTATTACAATTAGATTCTCGATAAAAGCAAGGGAAGTAAGTCTACGCGTTTCATTCTTGTTAGAATTCATCAGGACTACATATCCAGTGCTTTCATCGAGAATGACACAGCTAGAGACTTATAGAATACTTAGCTGTGTACAGGAACTGGTTTGAAAGAGCGGTTGCCGGTCCGGCAGAAATTAGAAATTGGAATAAATGCTCTGAAATAGCGATATATATGTGAATATAGACATAGAATATTCGAAAATATTCTGTATGTTTATAATAAACATTTTGAAGACCTAATCGCTATAGAATAGAATACGTCACGTATTACAATTAGATTCTCGATAAAAGCAAGGGAAGTAAGTCTACGCGTTTCATTCTTGTTAGAATTCATCAGGACTACATATCCAGTGCTTTCATCGAGAATGACACAGCTAGAGACTTATAGAATACTTAGCTGTGTACAGGAACTGGTTTGAAAGAGCGGTTGCCGGTCCGGCAGAAATTAGAAATTGGAATAAATGCTCTGAAATAGCGATATATATGTGAATATAGACATAGAATATTCGAAAATATTCTGTATGTTTATAATAAACATTTTGAAGACCTAATCGCTATAGAATAGAATACGTCACGTATTACAATTAGATTCTCGATAAAAGCAAGGGAAGTAAGTCTACGC
>OZ024742.1:279995952-280005952 GCA_964016885.1 Eledone cirrhosa | reverse complement strand
CTTTACAATCAACTTTCACTAACAAAGCCAGCGTTTATGTAACGAAATAAACAATACAATAATAAAGCGAAACCTGAAATGATCAAATGGCAGCCTAATTTACTACTGAACTTCCGGTTAGTCATCTGCTGTGTTGTGTATGTGATACATAGACTTTGGCTACTACTCTCACTTTGGAAAAGTTTTGTACAGTGGAGTTTAGTATAATGGATATAACGTTATATTAATAGCTTTTAACCAGTTTTCTCTCCGCTTTCTCCTGCCATGCCCTCCTCTATACCACTCCCTGCAACATCCAACTGAACAACACATTGAGATCGCTGACGTTGATGTCTATAGTAACGGTAGAAATAACAATGGCGAGGATATTTATGCATTTTGGTGTTGTTGATGTTGTTCGCTACATCGCTTTCATTTGCATTGGTAATACATGAAAATATGTACATGAATGGATATAACCGCACACACACACACACACACACACACACACACACACACACACACACACACACACACACACACACACACACACACACACATATATATATATATATACATATATATATACACATACATATATATATATATGTATGTGTGTGTTTATATATATGTATACATATGAGCGGGTATATAGAATTAATTTTCATGTGTATGTATATATATGTATGTATATACTTTTGGATAAATGAAAGATACCCTTTCTTTATTGTGAAGGAAGTGTGCTCAACAACACAAATCAATATCGTAAAATGGTTTCTGACATAGCCGTTTCATGCTTTCATACAATTTCAATTAAAAAAAAGAAAAAAAACAAAACATTCACACACACTATTCGCTGAGAAAAATTGTTCAATTTAAGGTCCAGTAAAATGTTTTCCATGTTTTGTTTTTTTTCCTTTGTTCGATAATGACTTCATGTCGATTAAACACGAAGCCAATTTTATAAATGGGAGAGGAACATTGTAGAAAATTTCCATCTAATCAACGTTACTGTTAGTAAGCTAGCGAATTAGCAGAATCGTTATAATGTCGCCTAGAATGATGTGCTGTATACGTTCAGGCTCTCTGCGTTCGAACTATGAGTTGAAATCTAGCCGAGCCTAGTTTTGTCTTTTCATAATTTTGAAGTCGATTAATACAATTCTAGTAACGTAATGGAATCAATGTTTCCTTTTTCTCATCTTACTTATTTTCTCTCCCTTATCCACAAGGTTTAAATGCAACTACACCTTTCCCTCTCCATCAGAAGTTCAGGTTTCATGGATGGATGGTTTATTGGTACTGATGTGTTTATTGACTACGGGATTACGGTGTGAATGAAATATCAACGAGAAGCAAAGAAATGAAATGAAGCATAACTTGTTAACTAAAAAAACAAGCGTTTGATACTGAAATTAAGATATGTAATGACCATTTCTATTGGTTCTCATCAGTCTTCGATCCGAAATTAGTCCTTCGAATGGAAAAGAGGACGGATGTATGCATATATGATCCAGGTTGTTGTCCTACGTAGCTGATTGTTTGCACGCAGGTATATTTTTTCAAGTAAATTGTCAATATCTCTTTTTTATGGGTACTTACAGAAACATTTAGATAATTCTCTGTCCTTAAGCATTGCGATAGTTATTAGAAAACGTTACCGGTTATAACAGTTTCTACATTAAGCACAATACCAGTAATATTGACAGAGGGGGAAGTGGATTACATTGAGCCACAGAATGTGAAGAGTACTTTATCTTGTCAAATATGGAAGGATGGAAGTCATTTGAACTCAGAACCTAAAGAGCTGGATCAGATACTTCCAAGTATTTGTCCCATGCTCTAATGGTTCTAAGAACCCACAACCCTGTTGCTGGTTATAATAGTGATACGAATAGATAGATAGACGGTATGGTTAAGAAGTTCGCTTGGCAATTATAAGGTCCCCGGTTAAATCTCAACACCTGACCCCTTGACCAAGTGTTCTGTATCATACATAGCTTCGGATCAACCCAAGCCTTGCGTCTGAAATCGGGTACCCAAAAACTGTTTGAAAGCCTGTACTAATTAAAATGATACCACTCACTGAGAACCATTTTAAATGTTGTGTACCCATCTCTATTTAATACTCCGCCACATACACTCCATAACACAATACCGACTCTTCTTATAATTTGACTTACCAGCCCCATCTCACCTTCTGACACGCTAGATTATTCAGAGAATTACGTCAACGATACACGTGACAGGACTGTGGAATGCTCACAAGATGGTCCATTTAAACTATAATAAAGGAAGGCCTGCGGGATTGCGTCCGGATTTTCTTATTTTTATCCCGTTTGTAAAATAAGTTGGATTACTTTGAATAAATAATGAATGAATATTACATAATGTATCTACTAAATTTCGTGGCTGTTCATTAAATATATTTTGTTTATTTAAAGATTCACTTCTTTAGAATTTCTGAAATGTCAACACTTCCGGTGGCGATCGCTTAAATAAACATACTAATTTTCTCCTAATGCAGTTTATATATAATATCGTCTTTTTTAATGTATCATGGATTACGTTACTGATTACATAAAACAGTGTAACGCAGTCTTCGTTCAATTTCTATGTATTATATATTGTCAATTACGATTTTATTTGATGTATCATATCTATATATATATACCTGCGTATAATATCAAAATACACACTACACATGCTAGCAGAAAAAAACCCGCCGGGTGGTTTTCCTGCTAGTATATATAATTCAAGATTCCAGTCTGGTTAGATTCTGTGTCACACCTCCCTGGGGCGTATGTTAAGAGAGCAGGTGTCTGTCAAATATTAATCCAAAATTAAATTAATTCTCATTAGAAGGCCGAAACACTTTGACCGAAAAACTGGACCACTGATCGTCGATACCAAGAGAGGACAGTTATGTATGAATTGCGAGTGGGAAACAATTACTGGTGTACATTTTATATTGTCCTTCCCAATTCTTAAGGTTTGTAATTTAATCTATTACCATCGCGGATTTTGTAGCAATTTGCACGACAGCAGACACTAAAATTGGTTTCATTCAAACATTTCTCGGTTATTTGCATTGCCATATTCTCTTAACTTTATCAATATCACACTTTATGACTGTGTGCACGACAAGAGCCTCCTCACACACACACACACACATTTTCACACACACACGCGCGCTCTCTCTCTCTCTCTCTCTCCCTCTCTCTCTCCTTCTCTCTCCCTCGCTCTCATTCTCCCATACTGTCAACCAGCACTTGTACATTTATGTCACTTGTTTATTAACGTTCTTTCAATATCTAATGTGTTGTGCCTATTTGATAGAAAGTAATTTTCTGGCTCTCTATACTGGTATAACAATATCTCTTAACATACGTTTTGAGATAAGAAACCTTATAAAGAAATAAAAAAACGAAGGAAAGTTGGGTATAGATCGTGTAGCATCAATGGCGGTGCACCAACATGGCCTCAGTCAGTAGACCGAAACACGTAAGAGAGTAAATAAATAAGTTTCTGCCTGGAAAGTTATTTTTTCCGGTGAAATTCTTTTACCTCATATAATTTTCTCTTAAATTAGAAACTTGTTTAGACTTATTCTTGGTATTAGAAGGATAAGGGACAGAAATCAGGTATAGGGCAAACGCCTATTTTTTTATGTGGGAGCAGCAAAATTTCAACTTTCAGAAAATTAAGTATAGCTACGGGCGACCCTAACATACAGATATCCGTAGATGGTTGACAGCTGAGAGAAATGAGTACTCGGTATTGAGTAATATATATGAAAGCAAGGATCGCAAGGAGTGTGAGTGTATATATATATATATATATATATATATATATATATATATATAAATATAAATATATATATATATATATATATATATATATATATATATATATATATATATATATATATATATATATATATATAAATATATATATATATATATATATATAGGAACGAGTAGGACCCCGACAGCTGAGCTCAAGCCGTTTCGACAGCTAATTCTGGACTAAATGAACATTTTTTATCCTGTTAAATGAATAGCCGAACTTCTCAGGGGGTAATTCCATATATGGTAAAAGTAATTGTCACAAGGATTGGTCAAAAGTTTGTTGTTGAGACACATGATTCTATCATGGCATTATGTGGAAGGCAGGGGTAGCTGAACTTGCCAGTAGAAGAAAGAAGGAGAGGGGTGGAGGAAATCCAGTCGAGCGTTGAAAGTGACAACTACAGCAGATTCAAAGGATAGGAGGTTGAAAAAAGTATACTAGAGAAGGGGAGGGGGCAGGAAGTCGAAACAATAAGTAAATCTATATGGAGTAAATATATAGAAAAATATAAAAAATATAAAAAATATAAAAAAAACACAATTTATGGTTACTATTCCTCTTCCACAATCATCAAATCCCTCACTGGTACTGCTAAGCTATAAAAAAGTGTAATAGGCGGGATGGAATACTAAATACGAGATTGTAGTGAAAGAATTTTATGAGTTAGTAGTAATCGGCAAAATCTATCTTACAATGACAGGTCAACAAGTAGAGGGCCAAAATACTAAAAAAAGAAAAACTAATACGAAATAATAATTCAGAGCCCCGAAACTAATACGAAATATTAATTCAGAATCCCGAAACATGAATACTAATACGATATATATGGGTACTGCTACAATACAAACTACATAAATGCTCGTACGATATATATGAAAAACTAATACGAAAAATTAATTCAGAATTCCCCCCCCCCCCCTAAAAAAAAAAATACTGATATACGAGAAACTAAAGCAGGAATACCACTAAGAAATCTAGAAATCACGGAAATGGGGCAGCAATCATAGATAAAAGCAAGTATCTGGGGTCTAGCACATCTTCTATAACGAGCGGATTCGGCCAATTCTATCATAGAATAAGGGGGGTGGGAATACTGAGGCTATAGAGGACCGAAGGGCTGCCTCGGGGTGGGCGAGAAGGTGAAAAGAACGACGACAAAGTAGGAGATCTGGGGTGGAAGGACTAAGAAGGAATGGGGGAAGAAGGAAATATAGAGGAAACGATAAAAAATATATGAGAACATCCATAGAAAAACGTTACGTCTACCTTTGTAAGCAGGTGTTACCCATTACAAATCGGCAAGTGGGGTGTTTCAGCCCTTGTCTACATGTGTTTGCATGCAGTTACCAGTTCGTCTTTCTTGTTTGGGAGTTGGTCTGTCGAAAACAGCATTTGTAATGTTTCCTCCGAGCATAAGTTACACGGAGGGCGTCCTCCCGTGTAAGAGTTGGCTCTGGACAGTAAGCTCCAAGTGAGATTATAGGTTATATTGTTATCTTTGAGGTCCCAGCTGTGGCCCGAAGGTGTAGTGGCGTGACGCCGGGCCGGGTTTCGGAAAGTATGTCTGTGTTGGTATAGCCGGGTCTTGTGTCTGTGTTGGTATAGCCGGGTCTTGAAGTCACAAGCGGTTAATCCTATATAAGCTTTGTTGGAGGTGTCCGTCCTCACGTTGCACAGGTAGATCACATTACGATCTCTCCATCTGTTGTCGAGGGGGCAAATGGATCCATCAGGACATTTACACCTCCTGGTGGGCTCTCCACTGCTATCTAGGTTATTTCTTCCATAGGGGTTGAGTTTTTTGTTGATAGAGGAGACGATGTTTTGTGCAAAGTTAGGTGTGGTGCTGTAGGAGAGTTTGATGGTATGTTTGTTAATTATGTTGTGGTAGCGGTGTTGTAGTGGGAAGTGTTTTTCGATGAGCCTAAAGAAGATTTTTTCCGATAGGTGTTGTCACTTCGGCGTTGTGGGGAGGATTGAACCATGTTACGTTGCGTGAGCGGCGGTGTCGCTTGCTGGTTCCGCTAATGGAAGCTGGACAGTAAGATATTTCCACCAGGAAGCCACTCCGCTTGAGGGCCTGGTTGTAATAAGGCGCATGTTCCTCGAATATCTGCTCATTAGCGGACAAACGAGATATACGGAGGGAGGTGTTTTTAACCAGATTATTGGTGATGTTTCTAGGATGGTTTGACCGGCGGTGGATGTAGTGCAAGTTGTCGTTTGGTTTCCAGTATGGGTAGTACAGATCATTATCGAGGACAAGGGTAACGTCCAGGAAGTTTACTCGGGTTAGGGACGTTTGTAGGGTTATTTTAAATCTCCAGTCGCGGAAGAAGCTGATTAATTGTTTACGGACCCGGTCTGTACTACTGGGGTTGTACCCTTTAAGGGTAAGGAGCCCATCATCACGGTACAATCCACCGCCGAAAGCAGGAAACATATCGGTGAGTTTAACTAGTAGGAATAATCCTAAAAGATCTGTGACCTCAGCCGAATCCGTCGCGCCCATACTGTCGTCGAAGGGGGAGTCGGGAGCACTCTTTATCCATTTGGAGTTGTCGAAAAGTAGGACTGTCTTCCTGGTGTGGAGGATGATATTTCTTTCCTGGTCGGTGATGGGCGCAAGTGTCTGGGCAAAGTCCAAGGCGGCCGTAAAGAGCGGTAAGATAATTGAAGCATAGTAACTCTCTATATCAAACTGGATGAATTGTGTGTCTCGTTTGTCCTCCATATTGCTGAACCATGAGATTACTTCCTGGGAGTTGACCCAGAGGCTAAGTCTGGCGTTTTGCTTAACGTATACTTTTTTCAACCTCCTATCCTTTGAATCTGCTGTAGCTGTCACTTTCAACGCTCGACTGGGTTTTCCCCACTCCCTCTCCCCCTTTCTTCTACTGGCAAGTTCAGCTACCCCTACCTTCCACAAAATGGTATGATAGAATCATGTGTCTCAACAACAAAGTTTTGACCAATCCTCGTGACAAGCACTTTTACCATATATGGAATTACCGCCTGAGAAGTTGGGGTATTTATTTAACAGGATAACAATTTTCATTTAGTCCAGAATTAGCCGTCGAAACGGCTTGAGCTCAGCCGACGGGGCCCTACTCGTTCCTATTACCCACTCTACTACCCTAAGTATTGAGTACTTTGGTGCGTTATGGTCCATCTGGTTCCTTACCACTTTTCCTTTGTTATATATATATATATATATATATATATATATATATATATATATATATATATATATATATATAATATATCATATATATATATATGTATATATGTGGTTGACAGCTGAGAGAAATGAGTACTCGGTATTGAGTAATATATATGTATATATATATATATATACATATATATATATATTTATATACACACTCCTTACTATCCTTGCTTTCATATTTCTCCTAGCTCCCCTTTTCTAATTTGTATTTGCATATAAATAATTACGTGGATAGAAGGAGAAAGGGAAAGCAATGAGAAAAGGAAAGCAAGGAGAAAATGGTAGTAATGAGAGCAAGGAGAAAAGGAGAGCAAAGAGAGCAAGGAGTGGAAGGAGAATACGACAGCAAGGAGAGCAATGAGAAAAGGGGAGTAAGGAGAACATGTAGAAAAAGAGAGCAAGGAGAGCAGTGAAAAAGGGAGAGCAACGAGAGCAATGAGAAAAGGAGAGCAAGGAGAGTAAGAAGATGTTAAGGCAAATATTGCTCAAGTTATACTGGAAGCAGACAAAGGTGAAGAAGAGGAAGAAGAAAAACAATCAACTAAAGAAGTACATTCTATACCAAAATGTCTTTTCTTCTTTTCCAAACATCGAGTTTTCGTCTTTTGTAAAAACATTCTTGACGAGATTTTCTATCAGAATCAATTTCCTCGACAAAGAAAGACCCTTCAACCTGTAAGGATGATACTGGTTACAAAAGTGGACTTGAAAAACTTGAGAAGACAGTTGTTGTGAATGATGTTGCAGAAAGAGGTGTCAACCTAGTTCAGGATTACAATAAAAATCTCAGAAAAGAGGAAACTGAGAAACAATTTGTTTTACAGATCGTTACCGAAAACCGTAAATCATACCCAACTGCCACTAAATCCTCTCTTATTCAAAAATAATTGTTTCTACATTTGGCACAAGGCCAGCAATCATCAGTACATTACTGATACTTTATTTTATCGATCCCGTATGGATGAAAGGCAAAGTTAACCGCGGCGGGATTTGAACTCAGATCGTAAAGGGACGTAACTATGCTGGAAACCATGTCCGACCCTCTACCTATACTGTCAATTTATTATGCAAAAATAAGTGTTTCTATTTTAGGCACAAGGCCAGCAAATACCCAGTACATTACTGGTACTTTGTTTTATCGACCCCGTAATGCCAAAATAATGTTCAATATTCAGTGTTCAATGTTCACATTATGTTTTTGATTTTATACAAGTTATTGTTGTAAATAAAAATGCGTTTCCCTTATAGAAGTTGTTTTCTTTATTAAGAAAACCTATTATTTCTTAAGTTGTTCATGTTATTTCAGGAATTTCAAATTAACTATTGGTAAATTTGATTCAGAACGTTTTAAAACATTTGCTGGCGTTGCCTGGATATATAAATGGTCGTGATAGCGAACAGTATACCGCTTTTGAACAGAATTAATCGTTGCCTATGCTATGTTCCAACTTTAAGGGTTTTGAGGGTCACCTAACATCTGTCCGACTGCGCTGAAACGTTGCACATTCCGTGTTTTGCTGATTGAAACAAAATTAGGCGGTGGGAGCAGCAAGATTTTAACTTCCGGAAAATGACCTATTGGTAAGGGCAACCCATAAAGATTATATATAATTTTATATATATAATCTTTTACTCTTTATACCCAACTCTCCTTGGTTGGTCATTGTTGTAAAAGGGAGTTTCTGGCTACCACCCTTATTCGTGCTTCGCCTTGGTCAGTGGGTTCATGCTTGAAGTTGGTTAGCAGAATGTCAAGATGTTTGTTAAAATCATCTACATGTACACCATGTGGATCTCTGATTTATTGACAGATTATTAAAAAGCTGGGAGTCTTGAAACCTCGGTTATTGCAGTATTTATTTCTTATTCTTGATGTGAAGGATGAGAACTTTGGTACTACTCTGCGGCGTCCTGTTCGTGGGTTGGTTCGGTTTTCAATGCCGAAGTTTGCTGCCAGCCACCCACCCAGGATATTCCATATGAGTATCACCATGCATCTCTCCCGTTTTTCAGCCTCTCCTACTAGCGCATCTCGTTCATTGTAATCATTCTCATGGTGTAGCTTCGTTTGATTGCTTCAAGTCTGTAGTTAATTTGACACTCTGGGGTGACCATAGTTGATGGCAATAGTCCAGTCGGTTTAAGGAGAGTTTTCTTAACCACTAAACGACATTTAAACATTTAACCTCCTTGATAACTGATCATACATGAAGCTGGAAAGCCACGGTTGGTCACGCAATGATCCAGATGTCAAATCCTCCATTCAATGTAAAATGCTCACCAAATCGATGTCAAACGGAAAAGGAGCAGTGTCATATCAGTTGTGCATCGATGAAAGAGTAACTATCTTGCAGAGGTTACGTAACAGTACTTACTTTAACACGAGAGCCGGTTTTTTTTTAATCGCTGCCCCCATCTGCGAAGGTTTTATTACGTAACTAGAAAGATCCATGATAACCAAAAGTATAACCTGGACTGAACTATCACAAGCGATTGATCTTCAAAAGTTGTTCCCGCTAAAATAATCTAACCGAGTTGTCTTCCTTGTCTTTCAACTTTCGACATCTGGCGCGCAGAATCTAGCCAGCTCATAACTTCATTCGTTTTCACTATAAGCATACACAAGTTGGGTGAAACACCTGTTCTAAACTATGGTCTGCTAATTTGTTGTGGAAATAACTCTACATCGAACTCGACCTTGGGACTGAATGCTCTACCAACTTCGCTGGCCTTTTGATGGGCGCGCTACGGATCGATGTAATATCCAAGATCCGTAGTAAACAGCTGACGAAGGGAAACCTTTTTATTCTTCTCTTGTTTGTTTCCCGATTACCTTCTAACACTTCGTTTTCAGTAACCGCAGAGCCTCACCTCCTAACCCATATCTCTCTCTCTCTCTCTCTCTCTCTCTCTCTCTCTCTCTCTCTCTCTCTCTCTCTC
>OZ024742.1:279990952-279993452 GCA_964016885.1 Eledone cirrhosa | reverse complement strand
ATGTTGGCACAAATACTGAATTGAGGATAGCAAGTTTGGCTTTTACACCTATCTGAGTTTTTCTGATTACCGAATTACACTTAATTCAGGAATCCTTCCTGCCATCACTCGTACACACAGCCTCGTGATACTTGACCTTCTCTACCTGCTTCAGTGAAACTTCATTCACATGTAGAGTTCATTGCGCAGGCTTTCTTCAGTGGGTGAGTGTCTCATTTTCGCAGCCCTGATTTTCATCCCAGCCATGCAGCACGCGGCATCAAAACAATCAAGTACAAATCAGAGATTACCTTCTGTCGAGTTAAGTAATACCATGTCATCTGCAAATTCCAGTCGACTGATTTTACACATTTTGGAAGTGGAATCAAAATGCCCTTGTTGAAATGTTACCGAAAAGTTTTTGAACACCTACAGATTAAAAGGAAAACACACCTCAAAATGCGTTACACAGTTTTGACTAAGTTACTACATATTGATAATTTCTTAGGAGACAGCCTCAATCTAAAAGCATCAGGTGAGTTTTACAACAGGCTATAGATGAGAAAATAAACCGGGATTTATATTTGGTTCACTGATGAAGCATTGAGGAAATGTGAAAATATATTTGCCTTTAGAAAATCTGCCTCAGTAGAGGTGGTTGTCCTGTCCAATATTCGGTGACCAGACGTATTTACCTCGACATAGTCGGCGATTATTCATAGTTTATCTGCATCATGGCAGCTTTTCAAAAAATAAGCTGACAAATATTAAACTTCAAATGTATTTAGTTTAATAAAAAGAAATATTATGGATTAAAATATGATACTGAGTTTTAAAACGCTGCAAACTAAAATAATTCACAGCTATTTAAACAACACACAAAACAAACGAACAAGCTATCGATTGGCAAGCAACCACTTGAGAGAAGACATAATTAAAGAATACAATAAATTCGAAAGTAGTTAATAAAGCAGCTAGTGAAATTTGGTAATAACATGGAATGACGATAAGATCTATAAAAAATAAAATACGTGCTGTCCGTATAAATATAACATTTAACAGGACATCTAACATCGTCGAAGTAAGAACTATTTAAAAATATAAACGTTAAAATCGAGTTCTAATTATAAAATGAATTCTAGATCATTCAATATAATTATAGGTACATATATACACACTAAAAACGGAAACAATATCCATCCATCCATCCATTGAGCATGAATTTCTATTGTTGTCGCAAGGGCGCCACCTGACATGAAAATATATTGGGTATTTAAAACTGGTAGAGTCAATTCTTCACTAGTCTGAACACAGACGATTTCTTCTATTGAAAGATTGAGAGGGAAATAATCGACCCCATTACTGGACTAGCACTTTGAAAATAAGGCAAGGTTGACATCGGCAGGTTTCTGTAATTAAAGAGCAGAGTATCTAAGAGAAAACAGTGACAATCTAAAGGCCCTTCCAATGAGTTGGCAATATAAAATTTAACAAACCCGTAATTTTTTTAATTTTTGAATATATACACGGAATATTCAAAGAAAAAAACACAATACTACTATAATACCAATATAAGATCTTCTCTCCTTTGGTTTTGTTGCAAACGCAAAAGTACGGATATTTATGTATAGATGTGTGTGCATATATGATCTTATGCACACATGTATATATTTATATATATGTCTATATATATATATATATATATATATATATATATATATATATATGTGTGTGTGTGTGTGTGTGTGTGCGTGTGTGTGTGTGTGTGTGTGTGTGTGTGTGTGTGTGTGTGTGTGTGTGTGTGTGCGTGTGTGTGCGTGTGTGTGTGTGTGCGTGTGTGTGTGTGGGTGTGTGTGAGTTTATCCCCGGTTCAATCGAGGCTAACCACAGTAATTAAGGTACTCAATACAAAGCAGAATATAAATGTTTAATATAGAAAAGCTTCTACAGGACTAGAACTGTTTCAGTCGTGAGAAATAATCAGGAAGCTGTCTGTCCAAGTAATATGGTGGTATTTATATCTTATCTGGTGGTAGGAGAGGGTGGCAGTTGGGATGGGTGGAGGTCATTGGTTGATAGATTTAAAGAAAAGGGAATTCTTTATAAGATTCCAGATAAATTATCTGTGGAGATATAAAAGATACAGAAGCGAAACCAATTCAAACCAAACAGTGAGTGTGTTTTATTATTATTTCTGGCAATATTATGACAACATGATCCTCCCCAAATATAACAATATGTATGTATTTATGTATAAATGTATTTGAATATATGTATATATGTGTGTTGTAGGGGGTTGTTTAGAATTCTAGAAATTCTCGAACTCAAGAAGCCTAGACATGAACACAGCTTTAGAACATCTAGTAAACTACACTATAGACGTTAAAAGAAGCAAAATATCTCGCAAAATCGCATGCGTGTAATTTTATAAAACACGCTAGATCGCTAAGGATAAATTCCGTTTACTAACAAGGGGACATTAATCTTTTTTTAGGGTGGCGGATTGGCTGTATCGGTAGAG
>OZ024742.1:279965952-279985952 GCA_964016885.1 Eledone cirrhosa | reverse complement strand
TGCAATTGTTCTCCACGCTCCACATATGACGTATTATCTTCGTTTTTTTCCGTTCATTGCCAGAGAACGTCTCTATGAACCACCTAAGAGAACATTAGTCTACGACTTCTTTTTGCGTGTAATTGTTTTTCACCACTCCTATTAATGACGTATTATATTCGTTTTTTCCCGTTCTTTGCCAGGGAACGTTTCCACGAACCAAAGTATCGTCTTCCTGTCTTTCTCCGGTTGCAACCTTTTTGGAAATATCCACTTCTGCGTTTACAGATTAACTTTGTTAGTTTCAGAAGATCTCGTTAAGGGTGAAAGCAGCGATTCTTTGCTTAAACTTTAATCTGTTATTTTAATAAATATTTGCTCTACGGTTCTTATATATTTGATATATATTTATCCTTATCGAGCCCTCTTTGGATTCTAGTCTTCAAATTTATTATTATTACTATGTATATGTATGTATATATATATATATATATATATATATGTATATATAGGTATATATATATATATATATATATATATATATATATATATATATATATATATATATATATATATATATGCAGAGGTTATATTTAATTTGTTGGGATTCAACAAGCTTAACAATTTTTATAACTGATATAAAGCACTCAATAGTGTTGGAGTAATTATACAATATATTAACAAATGGAAACTATATTTATAAAACCATATTTATTTTATTATACATATTTTAAGGGCCACCAAGGCAAATTATGGTACGCTTTAATTAGATAAAATACACTACAGATTTGTTTTATAAATAAATATTTTTTCAGGGTATGTCAATATTTATTTATAAAACAAATCTGTATTGTATTTTATCTGATGAAAGCGCACCATAATCTGCCTTGGTGGCCCTTGAAATATGTATAATAAAATAAACATGGTTTTATAAATATAGTTTCCATTTGTTGATATATTGTATATATATATATATATATATTTAAAAAAAAGGCAAAGAATGACTTCACTTGTAGTGTTAAACATTTTTTTATGATTTAATGGTATAATATAATATTATAATATTATGAGTTGGTAGATCCAGTCTATCATAACATTAAACCATAAAACATTTTTTGACACCACAAGTGCAGTCATTCTTTTCCTTTATCACACATTTTCCAATATATATATATACATATATATATATATATATATATATATATATATATATATATATATATATATATATATATATATATATATATATATATATATATATATATATATGTGTGTGTGTGTGTGTGTGTGTGTGTGTGTGTGTGTGTGTGTGTGTGTGTGTGTGTGTGTGTTAGTTCGACACGCAGTGACTAACAACATAATGTTTTAAGTCTGCGTGTCTGAAATATATGCGTAGCTTGGGAATAAAAAATTCAAGGGGTGATCCCTGCCAAACATCTTTTGTAATGTATCGTCTTATTGGCTAATCAACCACTTTGTTTGATCGTTTATTTATCGTTTCGCTTTTGAATCTTCCTCCTGTATTTTGTCGTTTTACCATCAATATATTTTTCTCGTTTTGGTAAGTTATATTGTTAATTTATATATGATTTTTAAAATTTATATTCAATATTTTTTTTCAGTTCGTTATAACATGCTTATAATATTTGTTTTATCATATTTACTTGTATATTTGTCCATATTATTGTTCGTTTTATGTTAGATTATTTTAATATTATTATGTTAGATTATTTTTTTTATTATCATGTTAGACTATTTGTATGTAATATTTAATTTTTATTAATTCAACCTTAACAATTATTATGTAAAATATAATTATTTAATATTGATTGCTTTTTGTAGTTGTTTATATTAAAAGTCTGAACATAGTTTTATACATCTTACAAAAATATTTATAAGATCATTTATAAAATAATTATATAATCTAATTACATTACAACGATAATTTATTATTAATATATATCATGTTTAACTAGAGTTATTATAAGCGTTGTCTTAAAAAAGTATTAAACTAGACCTGAAAAATGCGCAAGCTCAAAAGAGCCACAGAATGTTATAATAAACTTTCAAAAGTGTGGGACTAGTGTTGTTGCTAAAAAATATTGTAATCATTATCTATCGTACACTCTGTGGCAATTTTTTATAAAAAAGAGACTCATAACGAACTCAAGACGACACGATAATTATTTAAGTGAATTTATAATATAGAATTCGATTTAAGTGCATTTTGTAATAATCATTACTAAACATCTAATATGAGATATTGAACATTAGCTTAAATAATTATCGTATCGTCTTGAGTTCGTTATGAGTCTCTTTTTTATAAAAGCAAGCCACAGAGTGTATGATAGATAATTATTACAATATTTTTGAGCAACAACTCTAATCCCACACTTTTGAAAGTTTATTATAACCTTCTGTGGCTCTGTTGATCTTGCGCATTTGTCAGATCTAGTATATATATGCTTGTGTGTGTTCATTTGAACTGCTACTCGGTTGCCGTCTGTCGATTAACGCTCAGAATTTTCGCCCCTCACGAGAGAATGTTTAAAGCCACTTTTCGAAGAGGCATACTACTCAGTGTCTTAGTTCTCTGAACTACCTCGTTGGAAAGGGCGTTTGTGCATATGTGTGTTGAAACATACCTCTGTTAGCGTCTGGGTGTGTTCAGAGTGTGTGTATGTTGTTGACTGTGTGTATGCGGAGCGTTTGTGCGCGCGCGTACTGATGCGTATGTATGATTAATTCGTCTTTCTGTTAGAATAAAGTAAACTGCATCAAGCTGTTGCTATTTTACCACAAAATATACTTGATTTAGAAGATACCTACTTATGAAAGTATTTCTAGCCATGATCATACAGTTTTATACATTTTTATCAGTAATGATTTGCATATTCTGAACTCATGTAATATGAATAGACTCTTCTATTTTTAGAAAATATGTTACGTTTTTACTTACTTGCAATTTCTATTAAATCGAATCATCAACGAAGAGGCTCCCAAGTTTCAATAATTTCCATACAATCTCAAATGTTTTATACATACATAATGGAAATATGGTTTCGGTCCACCACTGTAAATCTCAAATTATATCGAGGTTACATCAAATGCATATCTTTGTATAAAAAGCTGTAATGTTTAAATAGCAGAAATCTAATTCAGGTTGAATATCAGATACAAATAATGTGCGATTTCTAATGAATTCTCTTTAAAATTTTCCGCTACTAACTTCCGGCGAAGAAATTCCTCACGATTATTATGAAATTATCGTACAAATCTTAATAGTAAAACAAGCTGCAACAAACTTAATTATCAATTCAAAGATCAGCTGGGTGCTAGTGGGGACACAGATAAAAATCACACAATATTTTAATTTCCTTCGCTAATGCAGATTCTCTCTATGTGAAATTTATGGAAAAAAAAAATTAATCATTACTTTGTGAAATAATAAATTAATTTAAATTTTCGTATCATCTTGATAGTCATCGCGGCTAGAAACAATAAAGGTTAGAATAAACCACAGCGATGTTGTTTCCGTTCCGATGTTATAGATGTTATGTTATGATGTCAGAGCTGTTGCATATATGCTTGTGATACACTTATCCATGCATACATACACATTCACATAAAGACATCTGAATAAGCGTGCAAAAATTCACGCATACACAAAGAGTGGAAACCCACACAATTAAGCACATACACACACTTTTATGTATATATATATATATATATATATATATATATATATATATATATATATATATATATATATATATATAAATATATCTATATCTATATATATAAATATATATATGTGTGTATATATATGTATATATATAAATATATATATGTGTATATATATATATATGCGATTCCTGATGATTTATAATGAATGAAACAGTTCTAGTCCTGTAGAATCTCATCTATATTAAAACTGTTATACTCTGCTATGTATTGAGTACCTTACTTACTGTGGTTACCTCCGATTCAACCCGGAATAACGTATATATATATATATATATATATATATGTGTGTGTGTATATATATATATATATAGATATATATATGTGTGTCTGTATATGTATATATATATATAAGTATATATATATATATATATATATATATATATATATATATATATATATATATATATATATATATATATATATATATATATATATATTAAATTGTGCCCTAAGCAGCAAAAGCATACTATAAATACAATCTGAAAAAAATCAGTACAGGAATTAATGAATTTACGAGAAAATGTAGGTGGGAAATGATAGTCATTAGAACGTCCTATGAATGATTCATGACATCGGTACCAGCTTTCTGCGATCTGAGATCAAATCTTATCAAGGTGAACGTTGCATTTATTCCTTTCCAAGTTGAAAAATATGGTAGTAAGAATCAAATTGCTGTGTCGATTCTTCTTCTATAATACTTTTTCATCTCTCTTTCTCTCATAATTCATTTGGAAAAGAATGTGTTCTGCCAGGTTTAAATGGTTATCACATGCCTTGTTGTATCTTGTTGTACCTGCAATTCCATGTACAGCCATTGAATGTCGACAAGAATATGCATCCAAACACTTTTGCATTCAAACCCGAGTTTTGTTTCAACTTGGAGTTAACTTATTTTCTCTATATTTCATACTTAATATATATTCTTTACTTTAAGCCTTTAATCTTTTAATCATTTTATTCATTTGTCTGTAATCATGCAGGGTATAGTCCAACATATCGGATCCAGCAATAATTGTCTCTACTTTAAGCGCAAGGGCAGCAACTACCCCAGTCCATTACAGGTACTTTATTTCATTGACCCCCGTAAGGATGAAAGGCAAAGTTAACCTCGACGAGATTTGAACTCAGAACGTAGTTCTATGCCTCAAAGCATCTTGTCGGACGCTCTACCGATTCTCCCAATCCGAATAATATTTGATAAGACTGATGCTCTCTCTCTATCTCTCTGAATATATATTATATATGTATATATACATATATATATATTTATATATATGTATATATATATGCATGTAGATGACCATATACCACTTCTGATCTTCCCTGCATCTGATGATCAAATCGATCTCCGAATTGAAGCGGATTGTAGTTGAATAAGACACCGAGCTAGCCATTTGTGAAACACGTGTTCCAGATAATTATAAATAAAACTTGTTAAACTGAAATTTCGATCACTCGTTCTTAATAAAGATACACTGTATATTACGACAATGACATATAGATGGGGGTGACAACATTTACATGTAACATCGAATATCTAATTCGGGTAAAGCATAGAATGGTCAAAGAGGTGCCACCTGTGGTAATATATTATTACTCACCAACAGGATGTAAATATATACATACATACATACATATATATATATATATATATATATATATATATATATATATATATATATATATATATATATATATATAGTAATAATAATAAATTTGAAGACTAAAATCCAAAGAGGGCTCGATAAGGACAAATATATATCAAATATATAAGAACCGTAGAGCATACATGAATATATACATATATATATTTATATATATATGTATATATATATATATATGAAAAACAAGGGGAAGAAGAATACTGCATGGTTGCACATGGATTACATATTATAAAATTAGTCCCTCATCGGTGATTTTGCCAACCAACATTGGTATTTCATCGCATTAAAAATCAGATACCTCAGGTTGGTGCGAGCAATAACTAAAATAAGCTATTGGGACAAGTGAATCGCGTAAAGCGAGTGATACAAGTAAACAACAGAAGGAAAAGCAAACCGAAGGTTGGAAAACAGCAAGCCACATGGTAGTTATCCGATCAGCATAAGCTGGGTGAATTTCATGAGCGGTCAGAGAAGCAGACCGTACGCCGTGAGTGGGGTGTGAGAAAGAAGGAACCCCACTAGTAGCGAACGGGAGGAAATGAGAAGGGGAAAAACAGAGAGTGAGTGAGTGGAAGTGCGAGGAAGAGATCAGTCGAGAGAAAAAGTGTAACTGACAGAGAGGGTGAAAGAAGGTAAGAGAAACAGAGAGAACGGGGGAGCAGTAAGAGAGAAAGAGAGAAACAGATAATCGCAGTTTAGGTAAATATATATGAAAAAGAAGGGGAAGAAGAATACTGCATGGTTGCATATATATATATATGTATATATATATGTATATAAACGATGAGTTATACGGTTTGTTGATTATCATTCAACAAAGTTAAATGTATAATAGATTTGAAGCACTCTACAAGGATTATAGTATTAAGTCTACGCTAAGGTATGGCAATATCTTAACACCAAATATTATATTTTATCTGATGAAGCACACTAAAGTTGTGTTTCCTTGAGATACGTATAATAAAATAAATATGGTATTATAAAGATATTTTATGTTAATATTGTTTATATATATGAAATTAACACGTGACAGCTATAGATATGATACGCTGCATCCAGCAGCAACATTTAGCCTATCACCCCTGTTCTGCGTAGAACGAAAAGCCAGTTGAAAAACTGAATCCTCCGTTCGGTCATGAATACCACGAGCTTGTCAGTCACGTAAGTCTGATATTTGATTTCGGATTTAAAGAAACACTTTAAACGTATAATCGTTTGATTTGTCCTGGTGTATTTTCCTCAACCTGTTAGTTCTATCGTTATTTTGGTATATTATTGTATGTTAGATTTTGCCTACCACAATGTTCGATTTGTCAAGCTATTTAAACGTATGTTATTACTCTAAGGACCTAACTTATCGAGTGCTTTGCTAACTCATCATTTCATATAAGTAGGCCGAATTTGCTTGCAAACCGCAGGAGATTCGATTTTACTAAATTTCCAATTATATATATATATATATATATATATAACGAAGGAAATGTGGTAAGGAACCAGGTGGACCATAACGCACCAAAGTACTCAATACTTAGGGTAGTAGAGTGGGTAATAGGAACGAGTAGGACCCCGACGGCTGAGCTCAAGCCGTTTCGACGGCTAGTTCTGGACTAAAATAAAAACAATTTTTTTTTTTTATAGTCCAGAACTAGCCGTCGAAACGGCTCGAGCTCAGCCGTCGGGGTCCTACTAGTTCCTATATATATATATATACATATGTATGTATACACATATATTAAACTGGAGAAAACCAATGTTTTTAAATGAAATCCATCTTTAATCTATACATTCGTTTCTATAAGAGAACTTGTATATACATGAAAAACAATGAATCAATCAGATATAATTAATAAATAATGATTCACATAGCACATAAACTCACTTGCAAGTCATCAGGGGGGTTCAATTCAACACAACACGCATAACGAACATTAATTGTCTCTACTTTAGGCACAAGGCCAGCAATTACCCAGTGCATTACTGGTACTTTATTTTATCGACCCTGTAAGGATGAAAGGCAAAGTCAACCTCGGCGGGATTTGAACTCAGATCGTAAATGGACGTAACTATGCTGGAAAGCATGGCGTCCGACCCTCTTCTGATACTGCAAATCCACCGCCCATTAAAGAACATTAATATATTGAATATAGGCAAGCAATGAAAGAAAGCAATCAAACAAACAGATGCAAGTAGAAAATTGCAATGGTACTCCCCGTTCGGATTTTAAGAAGTTGGCAGGTCTGGTATTTGAGCAATTAAAATTTACTAGACAGGCGGTATTTCAGGTTAACACTCCTACGACTTCATCAAGAGTTAAAGGACGTTTTCCTTTACTGTTTTCTCTATACGCTAGTTAATGTTAACTAACAGTCAAGTCAGATAGAAAAGAAACAAAAGACGATTTAAACAAATCCATTCGTCAACACGCTTTCCCATAAAACAGTGTAATTTCTCATGAAATTTTGTATTTTTAACTATGTAATCATCATTATTTCTATGATGAGTTCAAATCCCGCCGAGATTGACTTTGCCTTTCATCCTTACGGGGTCGATTAATTAAAAGTACCAGTAATGCACTGGGATAATTACTGGTCTTGTGCCAAATGTAGAAACAATTATTTCTATGATGGTTTGGTAGTATCGGTAGAGAGTCAGACACCATTCTTTGAAGCATAGAGTTACGTCCCTTTACCGTCTGAGTTCAAATCCCGCCGAGGTTAACTTTGCCTTTCATCCTTACGGGGTCGATAAAATAAAGTATTAGTAAACACTGGTTAATTGCTGGCCTTGTGCCAAAAATAGAAACAACTATATATATATATATATATATAGTAGAATAATCGAGAATCGGAAAAACAGCTCACGAATTAACGATAAACAATATCCGACATGTGTGGCAGAGGGCTCAATAATTTGGATAAATCAGAGCTATAACCATCGTTAAATTACCAACACATAGAGATTATGCCTAAAATCACCCGTGCAGCCGAAAAAGAACGACCAGGAAGATTCGGGTCACTCAAATAAAATATCAATAAATCAATAAATTAAATGAATGTAAAAAAACTCACCCGGAGCCGCTAGAAAGGTGTTAAATCTAGCTTCTTGGGTTTCTGCAATTCCTTAATCCAATCACTATCAGCCCACATAAAAAATATATAAGACTACTAGAGAAGGGGTGAACGCGGAAGAGCTTTCTCAACGGGATTCCGTCCGACAATAAAGAGGAGACCTATAGCCAAAAACGCACATGGTTCTCAGCAAGGGAGATAACCTCTATATTAGCGAAAGATTTCGGTGATGTGCAAATTATGTAAGAATACAAAATATCACATATCGAATCAGAGTGCTCAACAGACGTGTTAAAATAAACAGGAGCTATTCATCAGTCAATAAGATCGACAAAAAAAATAATCAATAAAATTAACTGGTCAATAGCTAAGGTCTAGAGCTAAATATAGTAGAATAATCGAGAATCGGAAAAACAGCTCACGAATTAACGATAAACAATATCCGACATGTGTGGCAGAGGGCTCAATAATTTGGATAAATCAGAGCTATAACCATCGTTAAATTACCAACACAGAGATTATGCCTAAAATCACCCGTGCAGCCGAAAAAGAACGACCAGGAAGATTCGGGTCACTCAAATAAAATATCAATAAATCAATAAATTAAATGAATGTATATATATATATATATATATATATATATATATATATATGTGTGTGTGTGTGTGTGTGTGTGTGTGATTATAATGGAATATTCTACTTTTAATTTGGGTAAGGTGTGAAAAGCTCAATACTTTCTTGAGGACTCCTGAAATTTAGGGATTCAAAACAATAGAAAAAGTCTTCCCAATGTTAACGACCTAGCTGTTAAAGACGGTAAGGGCAACAGAGCATAGATATTTTAATTGAAAAAATCAAAGTCTTTTAAATAAATCCATATTTAATTTCTACAACCGTTTCTATACTGGTGAGATGTTTGTATATACTCGAATATAATAAAATGTTTGAAGCAGGGACATAGACCTGAATGATATTAAACAGCGTGCTAAATAATAGGTTTCTGACTTTCTGATATATCCGTGTGAGTAACATGATAATAATTGTTTCTACTTTTGGCACAAGGCCAGCAATTAAGCCAGTGCATTACTGGTACTTTATTTCATCAACCCCGTAAGGATGAAAGGCAAAGTTAACCTCGTGCCTTTAGGCACAAGTGCAGCAATTTGAGGGGGAGGGAAAAGTCGATTAAATCGACCGCAGTACGTTACCTGTGCTTTATTATATCGACCCTGTACGGATGGAAGGCATAGTTTACCTCGGCGGGATTTGAAGTCAGAACATAAACTGCCGTAACTCTTTGCTGCAAAGCATGGTGTCGATCCTCTACGGGATACTGCCCATATAGAAATAATTGTTTCTACTTTTGGCACAAGGCCAGCAATTATCCAGCATAGAAATAATTGTTTCTATTTTTGGCAGAAGGCCAGCAATTAACCAGTACATTACTGGTACTTTATTTTATCGACACCGTAACGATGAAAGGCAAAGATAGCCTCGGCGGGATTTGAACTCAGACCATAAAGGGACGTAACTTTATGCTTCAAAGAAGCATATATATATATATATATATATATATATACAGAGAGAGAGAGAGAGACAGAGAAACAACAATATATTGCTGCTTCTATATAGACACACATGTTTTCAGTGAGCACTCACAAAAATTAGAAGCATCAATATATTGTTGTTTCTCCGCCTCTCTCTCTCTCTCTGTATATATATATATATATATATATATATATAAATATAACTTCAGCGAGATCGTATTTCGGCTGTGGTCAATATATATTTATGTGTGTGTGTGTATATATATATATATGTATGTGTATATATATATATATATATATATATATATATATATATATATATATATGTGCGTGCGTGTGTGTGTGTGTGTGTGTGTGTATGGGGTATGCCACGTACCTATTCAACTTAGTTTCGTTCATTCACCAGGTAATCTACTCTCTTAACTTGGCCCCTTCTGACTACTGATTGTTCCCAAAAATAAATATTCATCGGAAATGTTCCTGCTTCGGGAACCGAAAGAACAACAGATGGATTCTTATAACACATCTGAGAGCTTTTCTAGCAAAATCATCCCATTTGTGCTTCGAATCATGTTCAGGCTCTATGTGTGGAGGCACAAGGGGATTAGCATTTGAAACCCAGCAGGAAAGTAATTAATTTTCCCCAGCCTAAGGTCGAATACTTTGACAACAGACTTGGTGTATAAGTTTCTACGTATATATATATACAATATGTTGAAAAATATTTTAAAGCGCTCAGGATTTCCTCTCTTTTGAGCACATTATTTACAGGGAACGGCGAGTGTCTATGGCTCCGTTAATGTAACGTGATATATATATATATATATATACATTTGTGTGTGTGTATGTATGTATGTATGTGTGTGTGTATGTATGTTTATACATATATGTGTGCCTGCGTATGTATGCATGGGTCTGTGTGTGTGCGTGTGGGTCTGTGTGGGGGGGGGGGGTGCGCGCGTATGTTGTTTTACAACTGAATATGTGAGGAAGAGAATATTTGTTTATTCGAAGATGGTGATTAACGTGTGTGATTTGCGTCTACGTGCCATCAGAAAGATCTCATCTACCAAGAAACTTCACGTAGTAGATATAGTATCTCTCAACCTGTCATTCTCTCTCTCATTCCCTCCATTTCATTCCATCTGCTTAAAGCTGTCTGTTTCTCACTTTTTCTCTCTCCTTCCTCCATGTCCCTCCATGTCTATCGCTCTATGTATATATATATAAACTAAATGGGCTTCCATCAGTTTTGAGGCTGAATTATCCAGTTATTCAATTAACGGAACAAACTGCTTCGAATATTAATATTCAGTTGGCTGACAATTCCACAATCACGTGTACGCTTACGGTAAATTCATAGCGAGATTGTGATGATACTAGATGTGGCAGTCCATTCAACAAGCTTCCACGCAGCTTCCGTCAAAACAATTTCATTCTGAAAAACTTGGGCCGAACCAAAGCTCTGATAAATATATTTGCTTAAGATGACGCGTACAGAGCTTGATAGTGTTACACCTCGATTCTGGAGTGAACTAATTAACCATTTCATTTCATCATGACTGCGTCTACACACATACACACAGCCACTGATAAATTGGCGCATAAATGTGTGCATCGCCGTGTGCTTCTGCGTGTGCACATGGGTGTCTTTATATATTTTTTTTGTGTGGGTGGGTATGTATATATATGTATATATGTTGAATGTATGTACGTACGTACGAGCGTATATATATATATATATATATATATATATATATATATATATATATATATATATATATATATATATATATATATATATACAGTATATATATATATATATATATATATATATATATATATATATAGTTAAAAGAATAGAGGTGTAACACACAAGTTAATATATATTAGTAAACGGAATAGAAAATGCTGACAAATTGTTCACAGTGAAAAATAGTTTAATTAGGAATAAATGAGAATTAGTAATTGTATTGGTTAGTATTCAGTTTTGGTTTTAAGTTTTACCGGTTGCGCATTTCTAAATGCTTTTCAAAAATTATTTTTGAAAAGCAATTAGAAATGCGCAACCGGTAAAATTAATTTTGAAAAGCATTTAGAAATGCGCAACCGGTAAAACTTAAAATCAAAACTGAATACTAACCAATACAATTACTAATTCTCATTTATGCCTAATTAAACTATTTTTCACTATGAACAATTTGTCAGCATTTTCTATTCAAGTTTACCAATATATATATATATATATATATATATATATATATATATATATATATATATATATATATATATATAGACAGAGAGAGAGAGAGAGAGAGAGAGAGTGAGAGAGATAAAAGTGAAGCAACAAACACGCAGATTGATATTCGTTTATAAATATACATATGTGTATGGATGTATATATATGTGTCTGAGTCTGTGTAGGGTGTTTATATATATATATATATATATATATGGATAGCTAGGTAGGTAGATAGATAGATAGATAGATAGATAGATAGATAGATAGATAGATAGATAGATAGATAGATAGTTAGATATATGTATAGGAATATTGGTATGTAGAATAATAGACAATTATATGATGTGGGTATATATGTGTGTAGCTGCTTAGTTTCGTTACGTACAAAGTAGGTTGCTAACGACTTATGCCTTTCTATATACAGCTTCGTCAGTTCTATTTTTAACATGGAAACATTGAACCGGCAATGTATGTGTTCAATGTCGATTTGATGAGAGAGAGGTTAATTATTTGCAACATAAATTGGCACCTCTATTAAATGTATATGCACATAAACACACACAAACGCACATTTTCACCTACATGCACAAACATGCACACACATCCAAACACACACAAATATATAAATTTGAATATGAAAATGTTTAATCTATATATCTAAAACAGAGAAAGTCTGTCTGTCCGATCACTAAAACTTGAGAACCACCCAACGGATTGTTTTCAAACTTCAAATAGTCAATGCACTAGGGAACGCATTAGGCGATTAAGTAATCTCTCTCTATAATTCTTAGTCTTTCTCTTTTTAGATAGATACATAGATATAACGTTACGCCCTTATAATATCTGTCTCGATGTCTGATGTCTGCATTACGACATTATGACTTAGCTGTGTGTGTGTCTGTGTGTGTGTGTATATATATGTATATATATAGTGTGTGTGTATATATATACATATATATATATATATATATAATTATACTAGACATGAAAAATGCGCAAGCTCAAAAGTGCCACAGAATGTTATAATAAACCTTCAAAAGTGTGGGACTAGAGTTGTTGCTAAAAAATATTGTAATCATTATATATCGTACATTCTGTGGCATCCTTTATAAAAATAGCTTAAACCAACGAAGCCTTTATTTTTACGCTATTTCACTTAGTTAATTCTTAGAGTGTAACATATAAAAATATGATTTACAACTATAAAATAAATTAATTAATATAATAACAGAGCTGCGGAGCTGAAATTTAGGAAATAATGGAGTATCGGATCCTGAGTTGGAGCCAGTCAATTTTTGACCGACTCCGCAGCCCTGTATAATACATTTCATATTAAAGTTATTAATAAACCTATTTTACACTTCATGCAAATTACCACGAGATATTGATATTAGATATAAGATACAGCGCAATATCTACAGCTGTAAAAGTACGAAAGCGAAGTAATAATAAGTGGCTTAAGGTAATTCCAATATGAAAGTTTGTAGTGATAAAAATTTGATAATGCAATACGATTGTTAATATTATAGTTCTATGAAAATGTAACAATAGATAACTAAATTATTTTACTATTAGTATATTTAAGAAATTATCATTATAGATTTGATCGTTCATATAAGCATCATATTAAGTTTCAACACAATTATTTTGTTACTATGAGTATATGATAATAATATTACGTAATTATTTATAGCTGTTATTACATTAAACATAGATGTATTTATTTTTATATGTTACACTCTAAGAATTAACTAAGTGAAATAGCGTAAAAATAAAGGCTTCGTTGGTTTAAGCTATTTTTATAAAGGATGCCACAGAATGTACGATATATAATGATTACAATATTTTTTAGCAACAACTCTAGTCCCACACTTTTGAAGGTTTATTATAACATTCTGTGGCACTTTTGAGCTTGCGCATTTTTCATGTCTAGTTTAATATTTTTTTAAGGCAACGCTTGTAATAACTCTAGTTAAACAGGATATATATTAATAATAAATTATCGTTGTAATGTAATTAGATTATGTAATTGTTATTATAAATTATCTTATAAATATTAGTGTAAGATGTATAAAAATATTTTCAGACTTTTAATATAAACAACTACAAAAAACAATCAATATTAAATCAATATATTATACATAATAGAAAACATAAAATATACAATACAAAAACAAAATATTTACATACATTTGCAATTATCAGTGTATATACATTTTCTTTATATTCCCTGAGCAAATTAATAAGATTTGTTTTTATTGTACATAATTTGATGACTTGTTGGAGTGTATTAAAAGATAGCAACAATTTGTGATTAAATTGTTATCTTAAGCAACTCACTTTTTAATAGTTGTTGGCTGAGCGAAATTGTAAAAGCCTATGAGCAAATATAAAAAAAAATACACAAACAACATTTCCTTGTGTTATTACAACATTAGATAAAATAATTGAGCAATGTCGTTATATTTTGCTCTTATTGCACATTAATAGTGTTTCTATTTTTCGGCACAAATCCATTACGGCAGTCCATTACTGGTACTTTATTTTATCGAATTAGTAAGTATGAAAGTCGAAGTTAACCTCGGCAGGATTTGAACTTAGAATGCAAAGGACCATAACAATACTGCAAAGCATGGTGTCTGACGCTCTACCAATACTTGTGTTGAGCTGGTCATTAATTTATGGTGGTCGTGCGTGAAGTAGAGCAATCGCTAGTTGAAATATTATGAACAAAACATTTTTATTTGCCGAAGAACATATTTTCAATACTGTTTGTGAATGTGACGAAGGAAATACATTCTGATATGGAACAGTGTACAAAGTGTGTCTGTGAATAACATAATGTTACCTCATGTTGTTGTCAAGACATAATGGATTTCGTTTATCCAGTTAGAAGATGAAACCTAGCCATCTCGGATTAGTTATATTTCATGCCATGTGTAAACGTGTTTGAGGATAGCAAAATATGCGCGTTAATTATAATAATTAGTTAATAATATTACAAAATATACCTAATTAAACTCTTTGCTTGAAATTTTATCATTCTTCGTTTATATATATATATATATATATAGAGAGAGAGAGAGAGAGAGAGATTTATCTAGTCCTTCGCTCAAGATTAATCTATAAGTTTAGATGTTTGCCTTCGTTTAAGTAAATATTACAGTAAGATTTTTAATATAAACAACTGCAAAAAACAATTAATATTAAAACGAAAAAATTATCAATGATAAAAGAAGCGGATGCAACTTTTTTTTTTATAAAGTTATATTCCTGTTTCTTTAAAGAACATTTCATTTTTGTTCTATTGTAGGCGAAATAATTGTTTCTACTTTAGGCACAAGGCCAGCAAATTACCCAGTACATTACTGGTACTTTATTTTATCGACCCCGTAAGGATGAAAGGCAAAGTTAACCTCGGCGGGATTTGAACTCAGACTGTAAAGGGACGTAACTATGCTAGAAAGCATGGCGTCCAACCCTCTACCGATACTGCCAATTCACCGCCCTGTAGGCGAAATAATGCAATGGTTTAATAGGGAAGATATAACTTACGAATTATGTCTCTAACCGTGTAACGCTTTTTAAGTAGATAACTACAATTGAAAATACTAAAGAAATGGAACCAACAATTCAATTTGAAAGTCGTCTAGTGACAGTGTATTACTGGTACTTTATTTTATCGACCCCGTAACGATGAAAGGCAAAAATGCAAATGCTTAAAATTTAAATTGCCTTAATTCTATCGTCTGCTGTTTCATTAAAGGGAGATTATCGTCTGTATTTAATTCTATCGTCTACTGTTCCACTAAACAGATATACCTCCACTATCGTCTCTATTTATACATTTTAACTTATAACTTATACACATTTGATTTGAAATATTTTATCTAGTCCCCCCTCTCAATATTATGATGATTTCTTTCGAATGAAACAGTTCTAGTCCTGTAGAAGCCATTTATATATATAATTGAACTGAGTTAAAAATTCACAATATTTATAATTAAATAAGCTCATATATATATGTGTGTATTTATCTGTTTATTGTATTATATATAATGTGTGTATATACAGGATGTCCCCCAAAAATATATACACACTTCAACAGCATTCTAATAACTATTGCCTGTACAGGTAATCAAAGTGTCAATCGAATGTTAGTTTCGTGTTTTAACAGTACAAATTTACAATACACACATAAAACCAGTGTATATACATACATGAGTGTGTATACACATACATGAATGTGTATATACAATATATATGTATATATATATATAGACACATGTATTCACGGTGCAACGGTACATTAAAATATAGATGCGGGAGAGGGGGTGTATATATAGGGGCGCTGGGGATAAAGGAGTGTAAAGCGTGTGTAATTGATATATTGAAGGAGAGGAGCGTGCAGCGATAGAGTAACAAATATATAGAGAGGGGGAGAGATGGTATTGAAGGGGAGGAGTGCAAAGCGAAAGAGTAAGAGATATAAATAGAGACGGAACAGATAGAGAGAAACAGGCGTAAGTAACAGTGGAAGAGATATAGAGAGAGGTACTCTGATTGGTTGAAAATTAGCCAATGACATACGATCACCACCACGGCTATCCCCGAAAAATTTTTAAAGAAGCTAGGCATATATGTTAGAACACGAAAAGTGAACATTCTGTGTTTCACACTTTTCGTGTTCTAACAGATATTCGTGCACAGATATTTTTGCATAACAAAATATAAACAAACGTATTTATTTCACGAGGGTCGATAAGGATGAATATATATCAAATATATAAGAACTCTAGAGCAAATCGCGAGTAACGCCGGGCCATTCTGCTAGTTATATATGAAGTTATGTATATGTATGTGTATATATATGGTAATAGTAATAAATATGAAGACTAAAATCCAAAGAGGGCTCGATAAGGATAAATATACATCAAATATATAAGAACCGTAGAGCAAATATTTATTAAAATAACAGATTTAAGTTTAAGCAAAGATTCGCTGCTTTCACACTTAATGGGATCTTCTGAAACTAAAAAAATCAAAACTAAGAAAATCAAACGTGGTTTTATCTTTGCGTGTAATTGTTTTGATCGTTCAAATAATGACGTATTATCTTCGTTTTTTTTTCGTTCATTGCCAGGGAACGTTTCCACGAACCAAAGTATCGTCTTCCTGTCTTCCTGCGGTTGCAATTTTTTTCGAAATATTTACTTTTGTGTTCACAGATTGATTTTTTTAGTTTCAGGAGATCCCGTTAAGGGTGAAAGCACCGATTATTTGCTTAAACTTTAATCTGTTATTTATATATATATATAAAATTGAAAAAGTGGTGAATAACATGGTCAACAGTAGAAAAAAGGAGATTTATTTACAGTCTAATATTTGTTTCACTGATAGAGTGCCACTCAATTTAAAATAGATGTTATCTCTATCATATCCTCAGAGACTGAGAGAAAATATAAATATATGCGTAACCGGCAAATTTACAGATTCAAATTAACACATCAATGAGTCATACAACGCCGTACGCTAAAACTATCCATGATGAGAACTATTCACAACATCTATTCGGATTACCTATAACGATATCTTGTTATCCTCTCTCTCTCTCTCTCTATATATATATATATATATATATATATATATATATATATATATATATATATATATATATATATATATATATATATATATATATAAACGTTTTGGAGTTAGAAGGCAAGAACAATGCAGGTATGGATATAGAATATAAATACAAATGCAAAAGATATTGCTGACAATTAGTCTTTTACCTTAAATTTATTTGAATATCCTGAATTTTCGAGATAATATCTCTTCTTCGGAGCGAAGTAAAGTGGTTAATCCAGTGTTCTAATTAGGTTACCAAGTCATACTGACAGGAAATAGTATAGAAATTCCATTCTATTTCTAATGTCAAAGAGTGAAGGTTAGGTGGATAAAGGGTTGTCTCCCTTTAAAAGGGTTTGGTCATGTATGTCTAAGTGTGTGTGGGAGAATACGTGAAGGTGTAAGCATGCGTGTGTGTGTGTGTGTGTGTGTGTGTGAGTGTGCGAGGATATGTTTATATGTAAATGTGGGGGCTAGATGCTCTATCATGTTAAAACTGGTCTATGTGTGTGTATGTGTGTGTGAGAGAATAAGTGAAGGTGTAAGCATGCGTGTGTGTGTGTGAGATGGTGCCTGGAGGTGTAAGTGTGGGGATACGTGCTCTATCATGTTAAAAATTGGGTGTTGAGTTCTAGTCTGTTATTGATTGGTGGTTTTGTTTTGTCTATAATTAGTGCTTCTTTAATTCTAAGATTACCGTGGTTTCTTTCCGTAGCTTCTATCCTAACTACGCAATGCTTCAAGTAAACTACAATTTCCTCCTATATATATATATATATATATATATATATATATATATATATATATATATATATATATATATATATATCACTATCTACTTCTTCCCCACGGTACATAAACATCGTTTATCTACTATCGTTTTAGCTTGCAACTGCTCTCCGGAGATGACGATCTTTCCGCTCTCCGATAACTTTAGGTTTACGCTCTTTGTGCTAACCTACCCAGTTATTCTTCTCCGCCTTGCTAACCTACTTCTCACCCTTAATATTCTTTCAATTTAGGGTTGTTTTCCCAGTAGGTCTCTGGAGTAGCCATGGCAACCAGAATAGGCCTGAACTACGCCAACATTTTCGCAGTATACGTTGAGACCAAGATCTTCTTCCAGTATACTGGACCCAACCCCGATATATAAGGTCGTTATATCAACGATTGTTTCACCGCCACCTCTCTATACCGTTAACAGCTCGACACTTCACTTCTTCCACTCATTCAACCCTCAACTTTACCACCTCCCTCTTCGATTCACTCGATTTCACGACATATCTCTCTTTATCGACCACATTCATCACACACTCTTTACCTTCATCTTCTTCGAACTCATTGAGGATAGAATAATTGGTATGTCCTTTGACACCATTCACCATATCACAAACATGCAGCAGAAGCCAATACGAAAATTGAAGCAGCTCTGAAAAAATCATCTTGTGGCTGGCCTGCCGTAATCATATTTTTGAACTAGTTTGGAAGAAAGTCTTTGAGATCGTTTACCTATCATCTGGTCCTCGACTCCCAATGTTCAAAAGGTACATGAAACTTTCGGCTCCGTTAGACGAGTCTCATTATCAAACTATATTGGATGATGATAAGCCCATAGAAGAATTTTACACGCAAAAGTGTGGTGGATGGTTGAATATCTACTGACTATAGCGATTTCTGGAGATCATCCCTGAGAAGAGTATGTCAAGTTAATAGCTATCTTCTCTTTCTTGGTAGTTGGCCAGTTCTGCTCTGTCCCAGCATCTTTCCACCAGACTCATTAATAACTACATTATTTCTTTCCAGGGACTATGTTGAAAATTAAATCATAATTGGGCATTCTATGAGAGCATCTTTGACAGCTTATAAACTTCTCAGCATACGAAGTTTTAAGGCGATGTTCATAGATTTTGTTGTCATCTCACCACCAGTTAATGAAAGGCATAGTTCGAAAAGTTATTCAAGTATTTCCACTGTAAATGTTAAACCAGCATTCTCTAATTTTACGTATTGTCTAGTTTTCTCTTAAGACCTACTAAGTATGTATATATATATGTATGTATGTATGTATGTCGGGTCACTCTTGCGTGCTACTGGTAACATGTAACCCAGTACAACCTGTCGC
>OZ024742.1:279935952-279953452 GCA_964016885.1 Eledone cirrhosa | reverse complement strand
TGGTGCTATTACGTTTCCTCCTGTTGTATTGTATGTCTACGCCATCTTTATTTCATCTGTTTATATAATTATTTATTTATTTTTGTCTTCTTCTCTGCGCATGCGTTTGCGTGTGTGTATAGTTATCGTTTTAGGAAATCCAGCCGACCATGTTATTCTTCACTCTTTCACTACTATATATATATATATATATATATATATATATATATATATATATATATATATATATATATATATATATTCGTTCTTATCGTACTGTCTCTACCCAGCATCCGAATTTCTTTCCAAATACGATGGTTTTATAACACAAGTGGCTCAATATACATATTTTAGGCGATTTATTTTCGGCAAATTATACTAATTACCAGGCTCTGTAAAGTAATTGATCTTTATAATAGAATATATACACAATGTTATGCAAACCAATCGTTATGCATATATATTTTCATGCATATGCCTCATTATAATTATGTATCGATCATTATTGATTGTATGCTCGTATGTTCTATATTTTATGTTCTGTGAAGACATGAGGGAGGCGTATTGTTTAGGGTGTTGGACTCACAATCAAAGTCGTCGGTACAATTTCAACATCAAGCAGCTCGATAGGTTCTTCAGCAACCGCTTATCAAATATATTTGGAGCATATAATTAAATGAATACCTTTAAAATGTATGAATATGTACGAATGAGAGTATGTCTGTATGGTTGTTAAGCATGCCAGAAAGGGCAGTTAAATCACCCTGAAATGCCACGCATTCGTCATTAAAAGAATATATTAATGCTGCTGAGCTTAGCTTTGCCATTCATCCTAACGATGTCGATAAAATAAAGTACCAGAAGCAAACTGGAGTCGATTTAATCGACTTTAACCCCCCCCCCCCACATTGTCGGTCTTGTACCTAAATCAGGAACTAATATATATATATATAGGAACGAGTAGGACCCCGACGGCTGAGCTCAAGCCGTTTCGACGGCTAATTCTGGACTAGTCCAGAATTAGCCGTCGAAACGGCTTGAGCTCGGCCGTCCGGGTCCTACTTGTTCTTATTACCCACTCTACTACCCTAAGTACTGAGTACTTTGGTGCGTTATGGTCCATCCGGTTCCTTACCACATTTCCTTCGTTATATATATATATATATATATAATTATAATGAAATGACAGGAGGCTGGAATTGTATAAATCCTTGAAAGTTTTATTATACTATGATCTGGAATAGACCAGCTCTATACAGTGGTGAACCTCAAACCTCAAACCTGAATATATATATATATATATATATATATATATATATATATATATATATATATATATATAAATGTAAGTATGCATGTATACGTACATACATATATGTATACAGACGTACAGTAGCATGCACAGATATATATATATATATACATATATACATACATATGCATACAGGTACACATACATATATGCACGTATCAGTTTAGCGGCGCTAACGTCGCTTTGTTCGTTTGTAAACAAACTGAACAGCCTGAATTTATGCCATACGGTGTTAAGGCAACCACGTCACCTTTTTGTTCAACACTGACACAGGAACGATGTACTAGTTTCAAGCTTGTTAGCTATCATCAGCACCGTTTACCCATCTGCCAGATAGTTGAACGTTCGAAAGTATATACATTCCTTATGAAAATTAACGGCTGAGCAGCCTAATTTGCATATTGAGTGAGTTAAATCGGTCAGGCATACCGAAGACGATAAATTGAAACAAAATGAAAACGAAATTTCATTTCTCACTCTTAGTATGGCACTTACTTAAATGTAAGTATGCATGTATACGTACATACATGTATGTATACAGACGTACAGTAGCATGCACATATATATATATATATATATACATATATACATACATATGCATACAGGTACACATATATATATATGCACGTATCAGTTTAGCGGCGCTAACGTCGCTTTGTTCGTTTGTAAACAAACTGTACAGCCTGAATTTATGCCATACGGTGTTAAGGCAACCACGTCACCTTTTTGTTCAACACTGACACAGGAACGATGTACTAGTTCCAAGCTTGTTAGCTATCATCAGCACCGTTTACCCATCTGCCAGATAGTTGAACGTTCGAAAGTATATACTTTCCTTATGAAAATTAACGGCTGAGCAGCCTAATTTGCATATTGAGTGAGTTAAATCGGTCAGGCATACCGAAAACGATAAATTGAAACAAAATGAAAACGAAATTTCATTTCTCACTCTTAGTATGGCACTTACTTAAATGTAAGTATGCATGTATACGTACATACATATATGTATACAGACGTACAGTAGCATGCACATATATATATATATATATACATATATACATACATATGCATACAGGTACACATACATATATGCACGTATCAGTTTAGCGGCGCTAACGTCGCTTTGTTCGTTTGTAAACAAACTGAACAGCCTGAATTTATGCCATACGGTGTTAAGGCAACCACGTCACCTTTTTGTTCAACACTGACACAGGAACGATGTACTAGTTTCAAGCTTGTTAGCTATCATCAGCACCGTTTACCCATCTGCCAGATAGTTGAACTTTCGAAAGTATATACATTCCTTATGAAAATTAACGGCTGAGCAGCCTAATTTGCATATTGAGTGAGTTAAATCGGTCAGGCATACCGAAGACGATAAATTGAAACAAAATGAAAACGAAATTTCATTTCTCACTCTTAGTATGGCACTTACTTAAATGTAAGTATGCATGTATACGTACATACATGTATGTATACAGACGTACAGTAGCATGCACATATATATATATATATATATACATATATACATACATATGCATACAGGTACACATATATATATATGCACGTATCAGTTTAGCGGCGCTAACGTCGCTTTGTTCGTTTGTAAACAAACTGAACAGCCTGAATTTATGCCATACGGTGTTAAGGCAACCACGTCACCTTTTTGTTCAACACTGACACAGGAACGATGTACTAGTTTCAAGCTTGTTAGCTATCATCAGCACCGTTTACCCATCTGCCAGATAGTTGAACGTTCGAAAGTATATACTTTCCTTATGAAAATTAACGGCTGAGCAGCCTAATTTGCATATTGAGTGAGTTAAATCGGTCAGGCATACCGAAAACGATAAATTGAAACAAAATGAAAACGAAATTTCATTTCTCACTCTTAGTATGGCACTTACTTAAATGTAAGTATGCATGTATACGTACATACATATATGTATACAGACGTACAGTAGCATGCACATATATATATATATATATACATATATACATACATATGCATACAGGTACACATACATATATGCACGTATCAGTTTAGCGGCGCTAACGTCGCTTTGTTCGTTTGTAAACAAACTGAACAGCCTGAATTTATGCCATACGGTGTTAAGGCAACCACGTCACCTTTTTGTTCAACACTGACACAGGAACGATGTACTAGTTTCAAGCTTGTTAGCTATCATCAGCACCGTTTACCCATCTGCCAGATAGTTGAACGTTCGAAAGTATATACATTCCTTATGAAAATTAACGGCTGAGCAGCCTAATTTGCATATTGAGTGAGTTAAATCGGTCAGGCATACCGAAGACGATAAATTGAAACAAAATGAAAACGAAATTTCATTTCTCACTCTTAGTATGGCACTTACTTAAATGTAAGTATGCATGTATACGTACATACATGTATGTATACAGACGTACAGTAGCATGCACATATATATATATATATATATACATATATACATACATATGCATACAGGTACACATATATATATATGCACGTATCAGTTTATCGGCGCTAACGTCGCTTTGTTCGTTTGTAAACAAACTGAACAGCCTGAATTTATGCCATACGGTGTTAAGGCAACCACGTCACCTTTTTGTTCAACACTGACACAGGAACGATGTACTAGTTTCAAGCTTGTTAGCTATCATCAGCACCGTTTACCCATCTGCCAGATAGTTGAACGTTCGAAAGTATATACTTTCCTTATGAAAATTAACGGCTGAGCAGCCTAATTTGCATATTGAGTGAGTTAAATCGGTCAGGCATACCGAAAACGATATATTGAAACAAAATGGAAACGAAATTTCATTTCTCACTCTTAGTATGGCACTTACTTAAATGTAAGTATGCATGTATACGTACATACATATATGTATACAGACGTACAGTAGCATGCACACATATATATATATATATACATATATACACACATATGCATACAGGTACACATACATATATGCACGTATCAGTTTAGCGGCGCTAACGTCGCTTTGTTCGTTTGTAAACAAACTGAACAGCCTGAATTTATGCCATACGGTGTTAAGGCAACCACGTCACCTTTTTGTTCAACACTGACACAGGAACGATGTACTAGTTTCAAGCTTGTTAGCTATCATCAGCACCGTTTACCCATCTGCCAGATAGTTGAACGTTCGAAAGTATATACATTCCTTATGAAAATTAACGGCTGAGCAGCCTAATTTGCATATTGAGTGAGTTAAATCGGTCAGGCATACCGAAGACGATAAATTGAAACAAAATGAAAACGAAATTTCATTTCTCACTCTTAGTATGGCACTTACTTAAATGTAAGTATGCATGTATACGTACATACATGTATGTATACAGACGTACAGTAGCATGCACATATATATATATATACTTACATTTAAGTAAGTGCCATACTAAGAGTGAGAAATGAAATTTCGTTTTCATTTTGTTTCAATTTATATATATATATATATCCACATATATATATATATATTTATAAACTACCGGCGCTTTGAGTGTTCACGCAGAAAATAAATATAACCACAATCTACCCTAAGTTTATATACCACTCTACTACCCTAAGTATTGCGTACTTTGGTGCGTTATGGCCTATCTGGTTCCTTACCACATTTCCTTCGTTGTATATATATATATATATGTGTGTATATATATATATATATATATATATATATATATATATATATATATATATATATATATATATATATATTGTTATGCTTTGGGAGGGTCATGTTGCCAATAAGAAACACACCTTTTCAGATAAAGAATCTTGCTAAATTCAGAAACGAAATATATACACACACATATATATATATATATATATATATATATATAAACTACCGGCGCTTTGAGTATTCACGCAGAAAATAAATATAACCACAATCGGTTACTATACCTAAGAAATGAATCGTTTTTTTTTTGCTTCCATAGGGGTGTTATTTATAGTAATCGGTTGTGGCTACAGTAATTTTCTGCGCTTGGAATCCCTGAACTTTCTAAATATTCCATATACATACATACAGACACATGCACATATACGCACACACATACATGAATATACTTACATATATATGTATGTATATATATATATATATATATATATATATATATATATATATATATAATACATATATACATATATACATATATATAAAGAAAGAAGAAACATTAGACATAAAATAAAAAAATATAATATACCTAAATTCCTTTATTATCCTCGACTACGTAGTTTCGTGGCTACTTTGCAAAAACATTACATCATAGAGATGCAGTATTTTTGTTAGGTTTGCCGACTTATCAAGAGAATACCTCAATTAGAGTTTCAAAACACGTCCATAGGACGCGAGATAGAATCCGAAAGGCGGAGGGGGAACTTATCACGTGATACAGCGGTCAAGAAACAGAGTTAAGCCTCTTACAACCAAGAGAAAAATACCACAAAAGGCGAAGGGGGTATTTATGTCAAGGCCATAGACGAGTTGGCTAGGAGGGCGAGAAGTGTGGGTAGTGTCAGCTTTATAGCACTCACTATATTTCAGTGGTTACTCTACTGTAGAGAGTTATAAAAAATACAAAGAAATACACAGACAGATGCAAATAGATACATATACATGCATATACCCACATATATGCCTGAATTTGTGTGGTGCCAAGCTTAACCGTTGTTGCACTATGAATAATAGGATCAAAATAATCTGAATGGATTAGATTGATTCAATATCAGAGCTATATAATACATTATAAAGAAAGATGAAACATTAGACATAACATAAAAAAATATAATATACCTAAATTCCTTCATTATCCTCGAATATGTAATTTCGTGGCTACTTTGCAAAAACATTACATCATAGAGATGCAGTATTTTTGTGAGGTTTGCCGACTTATCAAGAGAATACCTCAATTAGAGGTACAAACACGTCCGTGGGACGCGAGATAGAATCCCAAAAGGCGGAGGAGGAACTTATCACGTGTAAGATGCTTAACTCTGTTTCTTGACCGCTGTATCACGCACACACACACACACACACACACACAAACACACACACAAACACACACACACACAAACACACACACACACACACACACACACACACACACACACACAAACACAAACACACACACACAGACGCACACACATGGCATTCGCACTGAAGCACACACATGTATTCATATGTAAGAACATTTGTGTTTTAGTTGAAATCACCTCATATCGATTGTGCCATGAATACATTTATTTTAATGAAAGCTACACAGGACAAAAGACAATGAGATAGGGATATATTTAGTGGCTGCACAGTTTGGTGCATTTTGAATGCTAAGCCAATAATTAAAAAAAGTTACCTCAGTAATTACTTCTTGATTGTATTTGCATTTTGTTTCCATTTTTACCTGTGTACATGCAGGAGACGATTCTACCATTTATCGGATCCCAAATTAAGAACCATAAAATTAAACTAAATCTGTAGAAAAAAAATTTATATTGGTGATTTGTTTTAATTGTTCGTACAAAAAAGTATTTGGTATCACGTTGATGAGGTGAGATTTTCGATATTTGTTTTGATAATTCAACAAGATAATGAGTTAACAATAAGGTTCTAATGTAAGGTTCATTGCATTGTTGGTTCAGTGTTGGCTTTGGATAGTGAGTAGTAAACACGCTTGTTTTCGTCAAGTTCCATATGTTGTTATAAAGATATGAAATAATATTCTTGCCTTTTGCTATTCATTACCTGAATGAGTGCCAGCAATAGAATAACTCAAATGCGCGTTAAGATTAAATTGATTGATCTTGCTTTTCTTCTTTCACGATGAATAAGAAAATGGAAACCAAAAATGTCATTTGGCAGCTTGAGAAAAATCCAGAGGAGATTTACTTCAGACTCGACTCAACTCCAAACAACAAGTGTTCTTGTATTTTTTTCTACCATCGCGTCCAAAATAACTGAGAATAAAGTCGACTCTCGACGCCATTCTTGTTGTCAATTGGGAACGGGAGACACTATCGGTATAACAAGAAACTACTTCTTACATCATAATTGCGGATAGTGTTGGTCATGATGTGTCTGAAATTTCGATTTACCTTTCAACCGTTTATCGAGCAAAAACCAGTCAACGTGATCTATTGGCTCAGTATATTGAATTATCCGCTTTATCACCTGAAAACAGATCCTGGGATGGAGGATTATTACTATCAGCTTCCCAATCTAGCACAATCGAAGATCGGATTGCAATTTTAGTTACAGGATAGAACCGGACGACAAGTCGCTGAATTTGTTTTGAAGAAAGTTCAACCACTCAAAATTGAGGATAAAATAATTGGTATCTCCTTCGACACCACTCTCCGTAACTGCAGCATGCACCAAGGACCCAATACAAACATTGAATTAACTCTGAAAAAATCCCTCTTGTGTCTGGCTTGCCGTCATCACATTTTTGATCTGGTTTTGAAGAAAGTCATCTAGATCTTTTCCCTATCGTTTCGTCCCAGTATCCTAATGTTCACAAAGTACCAGAAACGTTGGGGCTCAACCGATAAGTCTCATTATCAAACTCTCCTGTATGATGATGAGACCATGGCAGATTATTACAAGCAAAAGAGAGAGGAGATGATTGAATATCGACTGACTGTTCTGCTTTCTGGAGATCATCCCAGAGATGTATAAGCCTAGTTCATAAATCTCTCCATTCTACATCTTGGTGGTTGGCCATCACCCCAGTTCTCCTTCTTGGTTCCAGGAATTTACCTCCAGGCTCGTTGGATGGCTAAGACCATATATGTAATGAAGATATTTCTGTTCAAAGAACAACTTACGGCCTGAGATCCAGAAAAAGTCATTCATAAAAAGTGTTTCCCTCTTTAATCCCAACATTATTGTGTATTTAGAACGTATCCCTCCTGCATATGTTTATTTCGTTTCCGTCTGTTGTATGGTTTCATCATTGGATACAGTAAAGTGAACAGAAACGAAGATATACTATAGGCCAAGTCAAAAACATCGTCATAAATGGAAATAGATGAATGTGTGCAACCTCTAATTATTATTCGCGTGACCTATAATTTGGCATATATATTTCATTTATCAACTTGAACATTCTGAGTCCGCCTGGGTTCAAATAGGTGTTCAGTTGTACTGGACTTTGCCTTTCCCTTGGACAACAGCGGCTGCATTCTAAAGGATAGATTTGTATACACGACTCGATAGTGATGATCCATATAAATAAATTTTGACCAGGGTTTCGCCCTGAAGAGTCCAGGAAAAGACATTTAATCAAACGTGCCGACCTAAAACTCAAAAATATATTTCCCTATATGTCTCATTCTTACACGCCCCCCCCTCTCTCTCTCTCTCTCTCTCTCTCTCTCTCTCTATATATATATATATATATATATATATATATATATATATATATATATATATATATATATATGTCGACATAAATGGACCTTTTATCTAAAGGCATTTTTTCCAATTCCAACCCGCCCGTCCCGTTAATCTCTCTTATTTCTCATTCTTTCTTTTGAAGAAAGACTAGCGTTTGAAACGTTAAGACTATCGTCCTACTATTTAAAGCGTTAACCTAATATATTCCTTCTATATACTGTACCGATCTTGTTGTTATTTCTGTTTAACTTTTACACACACACACATATATATATATATATATATATATATATATATATATATATATATACACACACACATGTATCAATATATTCAAATTATATATATGTATGTGTGTGTGCTTGTGTGTGGGGGTGCGAGAACAAACACACCTATATATGTGTACGTACATATATATATATATACATATATATACGTAGGTCCCGGGTTGAGTCGGGGATAACCACAGTAAGTAAGGTACTCAATACAAGGCAGAGTAATTTTTTTTTATTTTATAGAAGGAGCTTCTACGGGACTAGTACTGTTTCATTCAGATGAAATCTTCAGGAAGCTTCCTGAAGATTTCATCTGAATGAAACAGTACTAGTCCTGTAGAAGCTCCTTCTATAATATATACATATATATATATATATATATATATATATATATATATATATATATATATATTTGTGATGGTAGACAGATGTCGGTCGAAATATGAAAAATATTGTAATATCGAAATGGTCTCATACTTCTTCCTTCCACTCACAATACAGGCTAAACCACGCCAAGCTAAAGCAAGACAAGCTGAGCCAAACCACGTAATACGAAGCCAAAGCAAGTTAAACCAAGCCAATATTATATATAACTTCGATCGTCTCCTTATGGCTGTCTTCCGCATCACTCTGTCGTCTGTTGCTGCTATCATGCCAAGTTGTGAAACACTATTGTATTGGAGAAAGGGAAGTTTATATTACCGTAAAAATTCCCCCTGTGTGTCGCTTCTGAAATAAGGAAACGAAGTGTGCCATCGTATTTTCAGATAATCAAAGAATATTTGCTAAATTCCTTGTAGTTAAGCATTGCCTTGTCTGCTATAAATCCCCGCCAAACTATATTGCTGCTGTAGGAAATTATATATATTTGAAAGACTTTAATGATTTATGGATTCCATGTGTAACAATATGTCTATTTGGACATCTTCCCATGGGGGCTTTCGTTTCTCAGCGCCATGTTGCGTTACGAATTGTGTTGTTGTAATAATATTCTATTCCATACTTAAAGGTCTGCTGATTATCAAGTTTTAGAAATAATATATATATATACATGCACACACACACACACACACACACACACACATACACACACACACGCACGCACGCACGCACACACACACACACACACACACACACACACACACACACACACACATACACACACACACATATATATATATATTTGTGTGTGTGTGTGTGTTGTGCGTGTGTATGTGTGTGTGATTGTGTGTGCGCGCGTAAATGCCTAGATATTTGTTGATGTATGTGTGTTAGAATGTACGTTTGTAAGCTTTGACGTACATTCATAGTGAGCTACTTATTTGTGCGTTTTATGTGCTATTTTTCTATATATGAGATTTACAGTCTCCTCTGCGAGATACTATTAAGACGTGTTTCCTTTCATCCTTGTGAATGTACTGTCATTTCTTTAACTATATGTATATATATATATATATATATATATATATATATATATATATATATATATATATATATATATGTGTGTGTGTGTGTGTGTATATATATATATATATATATATATATATATATATATATATATTAAAATAACAGATTAAAGTTTAAGCAAAGAATCGCTGCTTTCACCCTTAACGGGATCTTTGGATTTTAGTCTTCAAATTTATTATTACTATTAATATATACATATATAACCAGGGAGTGTAACATGAAGTTACTGCATGTTCACGCAGGTGAGCATATTATTATTATGTGTGTGTGCGTGTGTGTGTGTGTTTGAGTGTGTGTGCGCGTTTGTGTGCGTGTGCCTGTGTGTGTGAGAGAGAGAGAACTGACGACAACACAATACCAGGAGGTGCTTTATGCATGCTTGGTAAGGAACATCGTGCCACACACCGGCTTACTCAATGCTAATTCTGGTTAAATAGTTGCAGAATATTTCAAGTTTGGAATCGGAGTTAGGTGGTAAAATTTCGCAAAATTCATAGGGTAATAAACAAAAGATTAACATGATCAGAAGACTAACCATCATTAAATATTACATTGAAAACATGAAGATATTGATATATCCCACAAATTAATTATGGTCATACACAAAAATTAATACGCTAATCGTTAATCAGATTAGCCATGAAAAACATAAAAATTTGAATAATTACACAAATTAGTACCAGTTCTACCACAAGCTGGATTTCTAGTAATGTATATTTATATATAGCCCAATATATGACAAGATGAACTACTTGTCCATGCTTGCACGGAAAGCCTGCTTTTCTAATCTGGATATCTATACGGTACATTGGAACCCCTCACCCTCTGAGTAGCCACGGATTAACCACAGCCTACATATTTCTGGGCGTTTGAACATCATGTATATATATATATATATATATATATATATATATATATATATATATATACATTTGTCTCATTCTGACGTCACCAGCGCTGTTTTTCCACATGTGCGTTTTATTTTCATAATCACGCATGATGTTAAACTAGCCTGCTTTTAAATTCCCTTTTTGGCATATTAATCAGTGAGATTTTGGTTATCATGTTGAGCTCTGCCGAGGATCGAATTCCAACCAGGACCATCCCCATGTAAAGTTTTCGTAAATAGACTTTTCAAGACTATACATAGCATTTGTAGTTGTTCCAAATTGAAGGATGAGTATTTTAGACTTTATTTTATCATGAGTTAAGGCTCTATTCATTTTTCCCTGGATTTCACTAAATTCTGTTGGATAAATCTATACCCTGATTCTTTTTGAATTGAGTTTGAATTATTTTTCCCACATCTTACGTTAACTATTTTCCCATTTTGACGCTATAGTCACTTATATATTATGGAATACTGTTGGCTTCTTGCTACAATAATTTCTATACTTTTTATTTATATATATATATATATTAAGAGAGTAAAACAAAGAATCCTTTAATACATCAAAAGTTTTTATTAGCCGACAATGTTTCGTCCTATTAAGGACTCATCAGGGCAATCAAAACAACAAGAGGTAATATCGGCAGATACAAGCCAGAAACTCTGAAGAATATGGAGTGTACATACACTAATGTCTTACAAAAATATATGATAATAAAAAAAATAAAAAAATAAAAATGAAAATAAAGATAAAAATAATAAAAATATATAATAAGAATAACTAAGGATGTAGATAACATTAAGAACCATATTACAAATATAGTCCAAAGCAACCAACCTAAATCTAAACAAATTTGGTTATATAGAGCAGGAATTATATATAACACAATATAATACATTATAATAATAATATACTTTTACCAACATTAAAATTCCAAATTTAAAAATCAAAAGATACAATATATACATGTATATATGTGCGCACAGACACACGCACACACACACACACAAACACACACACACATAACAACCCACACATCTATGTTCGACTACACAAAAATTAAGCCCTATTAGAAGTTTGAATATTAAAAATAAGCATGGTAAGAGTGAAAATAATACTAATACATCTACCCAATATACATGAGGCAATAATATGATATATTTACAAGAAACACATATAACAAATAATAAACAACAAAATTATATAATTCAATATAATATAATAAAATAGATAATCCCCGGTTAATTTACAGAAACAATATAGATGTCACAATAAAATACAATGATAAAACGTTAACAGTGTATTAACATGTATCATAAATAATATATACAAATTGATTCATACTGGGTTACAGAATAAATGAGGAAATATAAATTATATAATATAATACTCAAAAAAACTATAATGGTACAGGGAAAAATTATGATATTACAGAAAAAATATGATGTTACAGAAAAAAATATATACAGACATCTAACATGATATGTAAAGTCTAAGTATCATAATGTTACATATTACAATATTACAAAAATCCAGACATCTTACATGATATATAAAGTTTAAATATCATAATGTTACATATAATGTACAATAAGTAATAAGGATCAATATTACATATAATATAATATAATATATTATAAAATTGGCATAAAATATATAAATACTTATAATTACAAGGTTAGTAGACAGACATATGTGGATGAGTGAGCGAAGCCAGACAGTGAATAGTAAATAGAATATAGAATAAAACAAATAAATACAATCAACCGGAAATTACAAAACAAAAGCAAATGTATACACATTTGGGCCTCGCGTGCATTTAAGAAATTAGGTAAACACTAAGGAAAGCAATCATTTTAATTGACTCCAAACCCTATTTGATAAATTAATATTAAAAATATCGAACCCGTCCAATAAGGTAGTATAATATTAGCTGTAGTTTAAGTCATTAAAGTATATAAACTTTAATGTATCGTTACAAATGTTTACAAAAAGGAATAAAATTATACTATCATATACGCAACGATATCTAAAAAACTGACTTAAGTAGAATTTAGGTAGGCTAATGGGGACATAATTGACGAAATATATGGAGGGTGCAAAGTGGCATAAAATATATTCGATATACTATAATAAATAATAGAACGGAGTATAAAAGAGGGGGGGTTAAATATAATCATATTCAATCTGGAGGGGTTGACAATAAGTTTATGTGCGCATGGGGGGGGGGGGGGGGTTGTCGATAGATAAATCAGAATAGGCTTAGAAATAAAAAGAGAATTAAAAATAAAATTAAAATTAAAATTAAAGTTAATAATAATAAAGAAATCAAGATAATAGAATAACGTAAGTGGCGTAAAGTGTGTAATCTTATGTATACTAACAAGGTGTAATAGTGAAGACATGGGTATGGTAGAGTAGCCAAATGATTATGAGAGCTAGAATGAAGAGTCATCAAAAACCAATGATAACATTAATGTTGGCAAACAAAAGAACCCAAACAAAAAACTAAGTAATGGAATATATCTGCTAATGGGTACAATTTGTATTACTAGAACATTTGGGTTTATAATAAAAATAAGAATTAGAAATGGCATGGGGGCAAGAAGAGAATATCTCAGACTTTCTATTCAGTAAGGGTACGCTAGAGAAAATAATAGAGTGTGTCTCAAGTATACAGAGATTACAAAACTTACTATGTGCAGAAAGGTGGTTAGATCGTGCTACTAAACTCCAGTTAAGGCTATATGGTATATAAGCTCCCTTAAGATCCCAGATATAATGCGCTAAAGAGGTAGAATTCTTAAACCTAACATGTTTGAAGTTAGAGATATGAGAGTTAAACCTAGTCTTAAAAGTGTTTGAAGTAGATCCTATATACGTTCTGTAACCCAGTATGAATCAATTTGTATATATTGTTTATGATACATGTTAATACACTGTTAACGTTTTATCATTGTATTTTATTGTGACATCTATATTGTTTCTGTAAATTAACCAGGGATTATCTATTTTATTATATTGTATTGAATTATATAATTTTGTTGTTTATTATTTGTTATATGTGTTTCTTGTAATTATATCATATTATTGCCTCATGTATATTGGGTAGATGTATTAGTATTATTTTCACTCTTACCATGCTTATTTTTAATATTCAAACTTCTAATAGGGCTTAATTTTTGTGTAGTCGAACATAGATGTGTGGGTTGTTATGTGTGTGTGTGTGTGTGTGTGTGTGTGTGTGTGTGTGTGTGTGTGTGTGCGCACATATATACATGTATATATTGTACCTTTTGATTTTTAAATTTGGAATTTTAATGTTGGTAAAAGTATATTATTATTATAATGTATTATATTGTGTTATATATAATTCCTGCTCTATATAACCAAATTTGTTTAGATTTAGGTTGGTTGCTTTGGACTATATTTGTAATATGGTTCTTAATGTTATCTACATCCTTAGTTATTCTTATTATATATTTTTATTATTTTTATCTTTATTTTCATTTTTATTTTTTTATTTTTTTTATTATCATTTATTTTTGTAAGACATTAGTGTATGTACACTCCATATTCTTCAGAGTTTCTGGCTTGTATCTGCCGATATTACCTCTTGTTGTTTTGATTGCCCTGATGAGTCCTTAATAGGACGAAACATTGTCGGCTAATAAAAACTTTTGATGTATTAAAGGATTCTTTGTTTTACTCTCTTAATTTTTTGGCTCTGTTTAACTGCATTGAGCTATACCTTTTACTGTCATTTCTATAATACGAAGAGGGTGTTTGACTCAAATACGCTCCAGTATTCTAATCCTTATATATATATATATATATATATTTATATATATATATATATATATATGAATGAAAATATAGAAATTATTGTGAGCAAAACCCAACAGTATTTCATAATATATAAGTTACTATAACGTTGAAATGGAAAATAATTAATGTAAGATATGGGAAAATATTTCAAAATTAATTTAAAAAGAAATCAAGACAGAGATTTTATCCACATATTCTGTGAAATCCAGGGAAAAAACAATAGTCTTAACTCAGAATCAAGTAAAGCTTAAATACACATCCTTCAATTTTGAAAAACTACAAATGCTCTATATTGTCTTAAACACACTATTTCACGAAACTTTTCAATGGGGATGGTCACGGTTGGAATCGTTCATCAGTAGAGCTCACACACGATAACCCTAAGCCACTGCCAGAATATGCCAAAAAGGGAATTTAAAAGCAGGCTAGTTCACCTCGTGCGGAATTATAAATATATATATATATATATATATATATATATATATATATATATATATATTCATTAGTTAAGCAAAACAAGACTACACATTTCACAAGGAAGACATTATTAAAAGATTGACAACATATTTTAGTTTGATGTAAGGATGTAGAGAATAATAATAATAATGTTAATAATAATAATGTCCGTTTACAATTGTTTCGCTACTCCATATAATATTTCTGGATCAAATGATTATATATCGTTATTGATCTGGGTCAGTTGAAAATAATTAACATAGGTAGAAATAGAGCAGCTCATCCGAACTTCAAAAGGAATATAAATTAAAATAAGGAAAGAATGTTACATAAATGTAATATACCATATGTTGGTATTTCATTATGGTGTCCTGGGTATATCAATTGTCTGCCATAGTGGAGCAGTATTCTTCTGTCGAGGCTGCATTGTGTGAGATCTGCCTATGGGTAACAAGATGACGGCCAATGGACCTATTTACCCTACTAATTAGAGGGTGGTTTCAGAGGAAGGAACTCCTCGAGAGATTAGAAATTGTGGGTAGTTTATAGGTAAGTGCTAATTTTTTATTTTTTTAATTGAGAGACAATGTAAGGGAGGTAACTTATAATTATCTAAGTTAGTTATAGCTATTTAACTTATTAGCTACAAGTAAAAATGAGGCTAGATGACTATGTTGGGTCAAATATTCTGTTGGCGAAGGAGTTAGCCCTTCGATGTTGACAGCTAATAGTTACCTCCGTTCTATCGTTAATCAGGTATGCCATAACACAGCAATTCACCACAACCATAATAAACTTAACACTTGAACTAGAAATACCTTAGCATATAGCCAGATTCGCCGAAATTTTAGCAGTAACAGCACTTATACAGGGAACCTTAGAATAGGAATGAGCAATGGTATGACAAATATCAAATGTCCAGCTAATAATAACCCTATGAAGGCCCCTACCAACTCCACTAGAACCCCTAGAAGGAATAGGCCTAGAAATATCACCTGGCTTAACCACCCATTCTCATCTAATCTAGCCACTAATATCCCTAAACGCTTCTTCTCTATCCTATCTAAACATTTCCCACCCAAACATATATATTACAAACTCTTTAATAAAAATAACATTAAAATCTCTTTCTCCACAACACCTAACCTAGCTAGCCACATCGCATTCAGTAACCATCATAAACTAAGACAGTATAATTCCCACACCGCGTTACCCCCCCCCCCCATCAAATACACCACGCCACTACACCAATACTTACTCTAGTAGCACACCTCCAACATATAATCCGTCTAGCACTGACCAACCACTTAGGTTAAACAACCCTACTCTCACTAACCGCAGAAATAACTGCCGTTACCCTAATGCATGCCCACTAAATGCACATTGCCTGACACTCAACATAGTCTATAGGTGCACGGTTAAAACTGCTTCGCAGACCAGCTCATGTATCGCGTTTACCTCTAACCCTTTTATAGTATGCTATAACGCTCACTCTTTTTCCTTCCGGGAACTTAACAACAGATGTTCGACATCTCTAGCTAGGTTCATTAAAAACCTTAAATTAACCAACATTGAACATTCACTAACATGGGATATCTTGGCTAGGGCCCCACCGTTCAATGGACGAAAAAAATCTTGTGACCTCTGTCTTAGCGAAGCATATTACATAACTCTATCACGACCTCAACCGATTAACGATAGAACGGAGGTAACTATTAGCTGTCAACTTCGAAGGGCTAATTCCTTCGCCAACAGAATATTTGACCCAACACAGTCATCTAGCCCCATTTTTACTTCCATTTTTACTAACTTAGATAATTATAAGTTACCTCCCTTACAATGTCTCTCAATAAAAAAATAAAAAAATTAGCACTTAACTATAA
>OZ024742.1:279875952-279930952 GCA_964016885.1 Eledone cirrhosa | reverse complement strand
ATATATATATATGTATATATATGTCTCTATATATATATAAAATTAAGTATGTGTGTGTTTGTGTGTGTGTGTCTGTGTATTACCTATAGGGGCCTACATTTTACGACCGATTTTCATGAAACTTTACAGACTCTTAGAGTACTTATCGGGGAGTGTTTTCTATGTATCAGCGTATCGTTTATTTTATTCCAGCGTCATTTTGCAGATAAAATTCTGTATGGGGGCACCTTTTTTTAGGTATCGAAAAATAAGATTTTTGACTCTAACTCCCACATTTTGCCACCGATTTCGTTCATATTTTAAAGCAAAATAGAATTTATCATTCCACATCCTGTAATGGCGTTATATCTTTCATTTGTTGTTCAGGGACGGCGAGGAAGCCGCTTACATATTCAGAAATACCACTTTTAGACTCAAATTTCCACTTTTTCGGCTCTAGCGCACATATTGATCAACCTACTTTGTTCACATTTTACACTACGCTAGATCTGTTTATTTCACGTCTTAAAGTGGCTTTTCATTTTGGATTTTTTGTTCCAGAACGGCGTGGCAGCCGCTTAAATATTCGAAAATACCATCTTTTCGCTCAAATTTCCGCCTTTTCGGCTCTAGCTCCCAGATTTTTCAACCGATTTCGTTCAAATTCGAAACTTCGGCTCCACCTCACACATGAATCAATTTATTTGGTTCAACTTTTATACTACGATAGAACCTATCATTAGCTCTCACATTTTTCAACCGATTTCGTTCAAATTCGAACTTCGGCTCCACCTCACACATAAATCAATTTATTTGGTTCAACTGTTATACTACGATAGAACCTATCATTGCACATCTTATAGTAGCTTTACACTTTGCATTTTTGTTCAAGGACGGAGACCTATCATTAGCTCCCACATTTTTCAACCGATTTCATTCAAATTTGAAACTTCGGCTCCACCTCACACATAAATCAATTTATTTGGTTCAATTTTTATACTACGATAGAACCTATTATTGCACACCTTATAGATGGTCAAAGGCAAAACGATGACCACTGACGTCGTCTGAGCTTTTAGTTGTGTATTTGAGAATTCATCGGTTTCCAATCAAGTAGCGTGAGGAAATTTGGCTTAGTGTTAGAGGTCATTACCTCCGTCCCCCAGCTTGCCGCTTCGTCAGTCACCCGCGTTTCTCAGTGATAGAGGTATCCACCACCCTCCCCCGCATGGCTTGTGTGTGGCCATAGATGAGTCATCGAGAAGCAGTCGCTAAGATCAACACTTTTTTATCAAAGCAGATATTATTTTACCTACCCAGGAAACGCTTGGTACTGCTGGTAGTATATATATATATATATACTCACAAGCCAATTACATCTACCTGCGACGAGTTCAGCACACGGGACGATATTGGAGGGTTCTTCCGTCGATTGAAGCTGAAACCTTTTTTTCACGACACGCCATCATCGACACAGACGGATGACTTCACTCGTCTCAGTCGCCGGCAATCACATTGGACGCCGAGCTCTGGCCAGTTCAGCACCCTCGACTCCTTTGTCGATATTTGCCGACGTACTGTGAATCGGTTCCGTTTCCACCAGTATTCTCGTCACTAGGCATCACTAGGAGTGAGCTCCCCACACTTCGCAACTTTCGGCGTCATGACATTGTCATCAAACCTGCTGACAATGGTGGCGCTCTGGTGGTTTGGAGCGTGGATTTCTATAGGGCTGAGGCTCTCCACCAGCTTCACAATATCCTTTTTTACCGCCCTTTATCCTCCGACCCCACTCCTGGCTACCAACAACTCGTGTCTTCCTCCATCCACGAGCTTATCTCCTCTTCTCTCTTACCCCCTCAACCACCAACGTTATTGTACGCACCCTTCGCACACCCACCATCTACTTACTCCCCAAAATACACAAACAAAATAATCCCGGCCGTCCTATCGTTTCTGCGTGCAAATTCCCACCGAGATCATTTCTGAATTTATAGACACCATCCTCGCCCCGTTGGTCGGCAATCTCCCTTCCCACATCCACGACCACCAATCATGCCAGCCGATTCATCAACTCCTTCTCCTTCCCTCCTAGTCCCTCTCGCCTTCTCTTTACCCTGGTTATCAACTCTCTCTATACTATTGGTTCCCAACCAGGGCACCAGGGCCTCGCAGTGGGCCATAGCAAGTTGTTGGGGGAGCCACGTGAATTAATTTCATACATAAAAAAGAAGAGTAGTTTCCTAACATAATTCTTTTCTTTTTCTTGCTTCAAATTTTTAATATTCAACTTTTTGTCAACTTTCTACCTTTGCTAATTATGATTTTACTTCACTTGATAATTATTTAAATCTGGATATAACAATTTATGTTTTAGTAAATAAACTTAGTAAAGAAACTTATTTTTACAATAGGATATATATTATATATTTTAGTAAATTTCTCATTTAAAACTGGATATAGAAACTTTTTTTAATTTATTTTAGTGAATTTCTCAATGTCAGAAAAACAGGAAAAAAGAAAGTATGATGATACATATCTTCAAATGGGATTTGTTTGCATGCAAAAGAACAATATTGAATATGCCTCAATGTGTAACTTGTTTCAAGGTACTGCGAAATGACTCTATGAAGCCTTCTAAGCTCAAATTACATCTTTCAAAATGTCACCCTGAACTACTTGGAAAAGATGAATCTTTTATTAAAAGGAAATCAGAAATCTCATTAATTTGTATTTGGAAATTAAATAATATGTTCTTATTTTAATGTTTTTTGTCGAAAAAGGGTTTATAATAAATTTTAAATAATTTGATTGAAATAAAAAGACATGCCGAAATTATTTCTACATAAAAAAATTATATCAAAAATTTTAATTTCTTGAGGGGGCCATACTGTTTTGCTATATCATTAAGGTGGAATTTATTATAAAAGGTTGGGAACCGCTGCTCTATACCATTATCCCTCATGATGACAGCATCCGCGCACTCCCAAATTGTTTAGACTTACGCCCTATCCCTTACCCCAGCACCCCCACTGTTCTCAATCTGGCTGAGCTTGTTCTTACGTTCAATGGCTTTTCCTTTTCAGGTGAATTCTATCAGCAGGTCTCTGGGGTAGCGATGGGAACCAGAATGTGTCCGAACTATGCCAACTTGTTTGTTGGCTACGTCGAAGCCCAGATCTTCTCCCAGTACGCTGGACCGACTTCTCAGCATACGATTGTATCAGCGCCACCTTTCTGTCACGAGAGCAGCTCGATTGCTTTATTTCTTTTGACCTATATTTCCATCCTGCTCTCACTTTTACCGCCTCCGTCTCCGATTCATCTGTCGCTTTTTTAGATATATCTCTATCTATTAATCACTCTCACCACACGCTCTCTATTTCCATCTTCATTAAACCAACAGACTCCCACTTTTACCTTGACTTCACCCCCTCCCATCCAACCCACACCAACATTCCATACGCTATACCCAATTCCTCCGTCTTCGTCGGCTCTGTAGCCTGGACGACGATTTCGAAACCCATTCCCTTCACATGGCTTCCTACTTCATCCACCGTGGATATCCCCTCCCCACCCTGATCAAAGCTGCTCTCACCCGCGCCCGTGAAACAGACCGCACCACAGCCCTCTCACCTCACCCCCGCCCTCCCAACAGCCGCGTTCATTTTCATCTCACCTGCCACTCCATCACCCTACCACTCCGGCGACATATCCTCCGTTCCTTCCGCATCCTCTCTTCTGACCCCGTCACTTCTCACTTTTTTCCAAACCCACCCATTACTGCATTAAGCGCGCCCGCAACCTCCGTGACTTCTTGGTTCGCAGTTCTTTCTAGTCCTCTCCCACGACTGCACCCGGCTCTCATCCTTGTTATTGTCCCCGCTGCAACACCCTTCATTTCCACCCTCACCATCCTTATAGGCATTAACGGATCTTTCCGTATCCGCCACTCTTTCACCTGCACATCTACCCACGTTGGCTATGCCCTCCGGTGTTCCCTTTGCGGGTCTTCATGCATCGTACAAACGGGACGCCGTATGGTCATTCTTCCCAACATGTTTCAGTCCTGGGTGTCCTTTTACATCCTGGATCACAGGCATGGCGCACAAGGACTGAACATGTCTGATTCACCACCTTGGGTCGTATTCCCGTCTTGTACTCAACTCACCTCCCCAATTTCTTTAATACCCGTCCGTTATTACACGCGCTTGTACATTCACTCCTAGATTCCTATCGCTCTCTCTTGATCAATACAATCTTCTCTTACAACTAATACAGACCGACTATATATGCTCACTCCACTTTTCCCTTCACAACTCTGTATACACATATCATGGCTGCCTCCCCGTTATCGTGTATGGCCATTGCACGATATACCATTATTACTAATTATTAATTTATTCTATCATGCAATGCCTGTGCGTGAAGATATTTTTTAAAGTGAGGAAAGACTGTGCACTGAACCAATCCCATACACACCCTTATATTAACATACTTTTGCTAATAGCTTCGTACTTTCATGCACACAAACTATTTTACTTACACATTTCTTATTAGATTCGTACGGGTGTTTAATAACATACACACACATACACACACACACGCGCACACGCACACACACATGATTACGCACGTGCACAAGTATAGCTCTTTTTACAAAACGGTTTCTTTCCATTTCAGGTAGATGCACACCATCATCCACTTTTCTAAAAAATAAATCATACACAAAACGCCACCACCAACAGTTTTCCAAGAGATGTCAACATGAATAGACCTGTTATTTTTATCTAAAGATATTTTTTCCAATTCCAACACGCCCGTCCCCTCAATCTATCTTATTTCTCATTCTTTCTTCTGATGAAGGACTAGCGTCCGAAACGTTAAGACCCTCTTCCTGCTACATCAAGCGTTAACCTTTCCATATACTGTACCGTATATATCCTTTCCATATACTGTACCTTGTTATTTCTGTTGTTATTTCTGTTTAACTTTTACATACATATATTTTGTTTTATATGTGTGCATGATTATTTATATAACTATAGACACACAACACACACAGACACGCAGATATACATACATACATACATACATACATACATACATACATACATACATACATACATACATACATACATACATACATACACACACGCACACACACACATATATATATAAAATTATAAGTTTGAAGAACAGTTAGACAAACTATATATCCAATTCTTTTCCTCCTTAGTCCGTAGAAATCAACTCGATAAATAAATTAAACGGAGCTAAATTTAAAATGTAACTTTGAAGAAATAACAGATAAATGTCACAGACTTTCCTCCGTGAGGAACAGTCACATACAATTTACCTAGGCTTCCCTCTTAGTCCGTAGAAATTAACTAGACAAATAATCAATTAAAGCGGAGCTAAGTCTAAAATGTAAGTTTGAAGAAAAAATGTATATAAACTTTACCAAAATTCTTCTAGTGCCGACTCTTGAGAGTTTCGCTCGTACTATGCATATATATATATATATATATATATATATATATATATACATATATATATATATATGTGTGTGTGTATGTGTGTGTGTGTGTGTGTGTGTGTGTGTGTGTGTGTGTGTGTGTGTGTGTGTGTGCAATTGTCTGTTTTATGCAACGTTCAGTGTGGGCGACTTCTTACTGCACATTAATCACTGAGAATTATTATCTGCCTAATAGAATTATTGGTGAACAATTCTATGTAGAAATAACATGAGATAAGAGTTGTATGTAACACAACGGATTGAAAAATATGAAATACATATATTCTGTCCTTTCTTTATAAATTCACCAGATAACACATGTCATATACTTACTACAATATACATATCAAATAATACTGTATATTATGATAGGTGCAATACTTTTGAGAAATAATTGTTTCTTTCTACTTTTGGCACAAGGCCAGCAATTAACCAGTGCATTACTGCTACTTCATTTTATCGACCCCGTAAGGATGAAAGGCACACACACACACATGTATATATATATAAATATTAACAAAGCAAGCGTCTTTTGTTTTTTTGTTTTGAAGATCGCGAGAAAAGTTTGAAATTGAGTTAGAAATAGAAGCTTTCACTCTATTTTGTCTTAAAAAACTTAGCCTGATAGTGGGGTTTAAAACCCTCTAAATGGAAAAGGATGAGGATTGACGTACATGGGAGTCGAACCGAGATCTTTGCTTATCCAAAGATTTTCGTCAATACCCATCCCCCAACATATATATATATATATATATATATTTCGGTAGAAATCATCAGGAAGCCGGCTTCCTGATTATTTCCCTCGAATGAAACAGTTCAAGTCCTGTAGAAGCCTTTTCTATATTGAATATGTATACTCTGCTATGTATTGAGTACTTTACTTACTATGGTTACCCCCGATTGAACCCGGGTAAACTTATATATATATATTTCCTGTGGCATTTGAACTTGTCACATTATCCCAAGAATTCACTAATATTCGAAACAATCTCATTTTCTTATTCCCTTTCCTCCTAATCCATTCTACCCTACTCTTTATTACTACCCTCCTCTTTTCTGTCCTTCTCTTTATACCTTCGACCTTTTTGTACCTCTCGACCATATATGGTAAACATCAAAACCTTCATACATACCAATAGTCAAACAATAATTGTTCAACATCACAGCACAGAGATTGATAATGTGAAACACTTTACCACCACTACTTCTCCCCCACACAATCATACTAACTGACTGTATTTCATTCTATTTTGATTATCATTTTAACTATTTACATTTTTTTTTTTTTAGTCGAAAATCCCATTTCTGAATTCTACCGCGTTTTCTTCCAATATTATAGCCTTTCTGATGAAGTGTGAAAAATAATTAAGTATTGCATATGATTAAACAATATATATTGAAGTCAGCATATGTAGAAGATTATAATGGCCACGTTAAAGCAAATACATTCTTCATTTCTTCACGCCGACGTTTATATTTTTGTTGGTGCAATACTTATATGTATATATATATGGTTGGGTTGTCCATGACTAAACCGGTAACTCCTCCAATTTACTTGATGAGGGTGATTTTGGACACCCGGCAGGACAAAAAACAGAGCCTGACAAAGGGCGGAAGAACTCATCAGAGTCAACGGCCATCTAAAAAAAAAAAAAAAAAAAACATCCTACCAAATCAATGGGTGGCAGTAATTCCAGAGGCACGCATCGAAAGACTGGTGTAGTGGTTCTGAGAGCAATGCGGCTTTGCAGATGATCAATGCAAATTGACAATTGAAAGGCGCTATTGCCCTTCAGGAGAAGCAACGACCCCAGATTGTATTCAGCAACCGAAACAAATATGAAGTACATTTGCGAGTGTAAACTCGGCCGCAGAAGAAGACATATATAGACTACCGAAGGAATGGATTCGCTACCTGACTAATAATAAAATAAAAGTGAAACTAAACTGGTACTTTTGATTTAAGGGAAGCATGGTCCTCCCAAAATCTAACATTATAACATTTACTGCAACACAAGACGTTACATAAATAATTTGGCAAATCAAATACAATAACGAAATACCAACCCCCGTATATCATATATATGCATATATATGCATATAGAAACAACTGCCCTGAACTGTTCATACAGCGGTGTGGAAGCCATTTTAAAATAAGGTTATATAAAGATTTCTATGCAGTCGACTACTTCCCTTACAACTCTACCGTTACTATATTTATCGATACCGACTTAACTAACAATTATTAAGGAATATATCTCATTACAGTATTAATTATATTAATCGAGATAATAACCATTATTGAAATTTTCTTCTTCTTCTTCTTCTTCTTCTTCTTCTTCTTCTTCTTCTTCTTCTTCTTCTTCTTCTTCTTCTTCTTCTGTCACTTATTCCTGAATGGGTGGTGGAGGCAGTTCTCAAAAACTCCTTCGAAGCGTGTCCTATCAGAAGCAACCTTCTCCAAGCATAACCAGCCAAGCTCATGGATGTTATCCAACCATCTTGCTTGTGGTCTACCACTGGTTCTCCTGCTAGTTGGTTTTGCCTATAAAATCTGTCCAGCTATTTTTTCCTAAGACAATCTACCCACATGCCCATGTGATCGCTCAATTCGGAGAAGTATTAGCACTACCTGCAGTGATTCTCTGCTCTTCGAGCTACACAGTTTATCGAGTAACGCTACACCAAAGACCCTTTGGAGGAAATCCTATTTCGGCCGCTTGTATTCGCGATCATATTCTTTCGGTCATTACCCAAGAAACAGGTATATTCTGGTAGTATAAAATTCTGGTGTTCTGGAATACAGGAATTATTTCAGAGTAAAATGTACTGATGTTTGATTACCAAAAACCTTCTATTGCAAGAAGATACCGAGTTGTTTGAGAAAGTGTCAATCAGTAGCAGAGGTGTATGAAAGTAAGCAAGGTGATAGAGGGATTCATACTTCTAGATCGATCAATTTCCACAGGGTCATTTGGGAAACACCAGCCTGTCATTGTCATGAATAAAGATTGGTCATTTTTGAATGGCCATTGAAAGATATAACCTTGCAGAGGCAGTTCTAGGCAGTTCTAGATGCCTTATCTCGATATACTAGAAATGGCGTTATTCGTAGCAATGGTTTCAGCAGCATTTAAAAAATAGCAACGCATGGATACAGTTACCGAATAAAGGGAGCCAATGGCAATGATGGAATAATTCAAAACATTAATACATACATTCAGCTTCCACATATTCCTCCCTTTGTAGACACACTTCGATGTGTGTGTGTGTGTGTGTGTGTGTGCGTGTACGCGTGGGAGCATGTATATATATATATATATATATATATATATATATATAAGCATATGATACAAGTATGTATGTGTGTTCTACTATATATATATATGTATATATATATATATAGAGAGAGAGAGCGAGAGCGACCGAGAGAGTGTGAGAGAGATGCATGTATAATTATTTCTATCTTTATTCATTATTATTCCTGTTTTTGTTTCTAATTTCACTAATCCATAATTAGTCCTAATTTCCGTGAATACCATCTGCGGCTTTAATACAGCGAAATTACTTTACACTCGATATTCTGGAATAATATCAGAAAAAGGAATACATGTATTCTGTGATCTGATTAGATTAAATTCTCCAGAGATACTGTGAAAGAGATCTCCTAGATTTGTGTGAAGATAGGGATAATGATTTATAATACAGATATACATAAATACATAGACACACACACACACATATATATATATATATAATTCTGTATATATATATATATATATATATATACATCTTGTTTCCGTCGCTTCTCCATCTCATCTACCTTTATGTTTTTTTTATTATTATTTATACTATTTTCCGATGCACCGGAAAATTTAAGATACTTTTCCTACTACATCAATCGTAAAACTTTTACACTTCTTTATTGTAGTCTCGTTTGCTTCGCTATTTCTGTTTATGGATGTATATATATGTGTGCTTGTGTGTGCGTGTGTGTGAGAGAGAGGGAGAGAGGGGGGAGGCGTAATAATATTCTGATATAGCATGATTGATACGTGATAGGGTTTGTATATTGAATGATATACGAAATGTTTATGTAAATACACATTTTTGCAGCCTTGCTATGAATTTCAAAAATCGTGAAATTCAACACTGGTGTTTAGCAGCTAAGGAAGAGCACACTAACTCTTTTGTTCATCAACTGTCGAACTGTCAGAGTGGCCATCTCCACTAGATCGGAAAGACGAAACCAACCTGAATCGCGTATCAATCATATATGTCCGAGCATTATCCCCCCACCCCCATCCCATTAATTAGAGCCAACCACTTTTTGCTTTGTATGCAACCGAGCTTCATCAATCGAAAGTTCATACGCATAAATACTATAAGCTTTTACCTTATTTTGGTCTTAACATCTAATCTGAAAACAGGTAACGAGCCATATTTGTGCTTTCAAATGTTTACCACAGGATATTTCGCAAGAATGTTATCATGGAAACTGTATGCGCATAGAGTAAATATTCCTATCCGAAAATTATTATTCCATAAACATTTTCAAACTAGTTTCGTTGTTGTTACAACTCATCAGCAATATTTACCTATCTTCCGGCCTCTCTAGAGAATCGTAAAAGCTTTTTCTATGAAAATTAGTAGTGGGCAGACTAATCTGCATAGAGTGTGAGTAAGTACCGGTTCAACGGAGACGATAAAAACAAATAACGAAACGAAATTAAATTTCGCTTCGTTTGTAACTCACTTTTGTATGACTGACGCTTAAACAATTAAGTTAAAGATGTACATCCATATATGTATACTGAAATACTAGTATGTATATGAATACACACACGTATACATATGTAGATGTACCAAGTTTTTTCCCTGGTCACTTTACTGTGAGTGGCCAGCTATTCTGTATGTAAACACACAGACAAACCGGTTTTTAGAGTCATACTGGTTTTTGAGGAAACACCTTTCCTCTATTCCCCACAAAGCCAGACAAGGAATATTGAACTAGTTTCGTTGTTGTTACAACTCATCAGCAATATTTACCTATCTTCCGGCCTCTCTAGAGAATCGTAAAAGCACATATCGTTATATGCTTTTTCTATGAAAATTAGTAGTGGGCAGACTAATCTGCATAGAGTGTGAGTAAGTACCGGTTCAACGGAGACGATAAAAACATATAACGATATGTGCTTTTACGATTCTCTAGAGAGGCCGGAAGATAGGTAAATATTGCTGATGAGTTGTAACAACAACGAAACTAGTTCAATATTCCTTGTCTGGCTTTGTGGGGAATAGAGGAAAGGTGTTTCCTCAAAAACCAGTATGACTCTAAAAACCGGTTTGTCTGTGTGTTTACATACAGAATAGCTGGCCACTCACAGTAAAGTGACCAGGGAAAAAACTTGGTACATCTACATATGTATGCGTGTGTGTATTCATATACATACTAGTATTTCAGTATACATATATGGATGTACATCTTTAACTTAATTGTTTAAGCGTCAGTCATACAAAAGTGAGTTACAAACGAAGCGAAATTTAATTTCGTTTCGTTATTTGTTTTTATTTTCAAACTGTTATGTTTTTTATAAGATCTTATTTCTTTTTTACTTCCTATTATATGACCCTTTATAGATTCATTAATTCCTGAGTAGTTGATGTCGATATATCCCTGTCAGCATTATATCACCATCATCCCCATCATCATTGATATCACTATCACTGTTATTATGATCATCTTCGCCATCAAGTCCACCATTCACGAATCGCTCTCATGTTATATATAATTAGCTATGCATATATACAGGATAAGTCTCCAATCATTTTTATTGTGATCGATTAGCCACCGTGAGGTTTCAACGCAGAATACAGATAGGTGGGGCAGCAAAATTGAGCTTTCTGTGGTTGGAACTCAGAATGTCAGAAGCAGCAATGAAGCTTATATTATTTCCACCTCGACACTCCATACAAACATCAAACTACATTCATCACCGTCACTGAAGTACATTAGACACTGACGTTTCATTACTCTCACCATTTTTAACATATTACATTTATGACTGTCATTATACTCCTCTTTCAAGTGATACTCTATCGCATCTACCACTGAAAATATAATACTCTCACCCCTCTAGAATCACTAAACAAAACATTTTATATTATTAATAAAAATTAGTTAGGTAAAAATGATCTAAGTTCAAAAAATGTATTTTGGAAAGTATTTCATGATAACGATATAAAGATATGAAAAATAAAAGCTCAAGAAAATAGAAAAACAAAATGGAGAAGAAAAAATTGTAAGTTGAGCAATATCATAGGTGACATTTTGTTATAAAAAATTGATGAACAGTTAAGAAGGAAACAGCACATAAAATTGTCTACATCATTGCCAACAATCACTAAAATTGGTGATTCTGAAATCTGTCATTGCTGTCTCTTTCTTCGCACGTTTTCTCTTTGATATCTTATCTGATTTGATTCGATTTGATATCTTTTGTCTTCTCTTCATTTTCTTCTGTGTTTCTTTTTTCTGCTATTACTCATAGAACTGTATCATTTAATGTTCACTTTAATAATTGAGCAATGTATTAAAGCAGCGTTGGCGAAGTGGCAGAGTCGATAACGCTTCAGGGCTGGCCCCTGAGGTGCCTACTTTGGCTCCTCACGTTCCGAGTTCGTTTGTGACGTTACTGGTGCCAAATTATATCGGCCGTTCTCTTTTTATTTGTTTTACTATGTTGGTTCCCTCTCTTTGTATTGTGAGTTCAGATTCAACTGAGGCCAGGTCAACTTTGTCACCTTTTCGAGGTCGACAGAATAAAATATCAATCTAAAGCATTATTATTAGAGTTTATGATATGATGCCTTGTGGTATTTCTTCCAAATAGGTATAAAACATTTTTACTCTAAAGTAGAAAAGAAACGATGAGTACCCGTGAGATTTTTCAAAGTCTGCAAGAAATGGGAGAAGAAGGGAAGAAAGGAGGAATAGAGAAGTTAACTTGAAATTGAAGGCTCGATCCGTGAGTCTTTCAAAGAGAGGGGACTGCGCTAATGGCAATATAGGCTGGTGGTAGTTTTAAATTCTGCGATATATTACGTCTATTACTAAATGTGGCCACAGTGGCATTTGTATTCAGTCAGCATGGGTAGTAATAAATACAGCAAGTTATGATTTAATAATTCCACTAATCGACCGATTTCATTATCTCGAACAGTATAGTCTGAAATGCAAAGTTTCCCAATGCAGGATTTGAATTCAGAGAGCAGATATTCGAGATAAATACTGCGAGGCATTTGCCCTACCATATATATATGTATATATATATATATATATATATATATATATATATATATATATATATATATATATATATATATATATATATATATGTATATATATATATATTTAAGAATGACCTGTTGTATATATTTCATACTATTATCCTTATTTAAAAATATATCTGACCAAGAGTGCCTTTTGTGAAAATCAGTCATGTGGAACTATCGTCATCTGGCCTGATGGTTTGAACCCTACAGAACCACCTGCCTCTTTGAGGTCAAATACCAACCTATTACCATCTACAAACTGACCAATGAGAATCAAGACTATTCCTGCTGACAACATCAAAATATCCCTAACAAGCTCATATGTCCCAAGGATCTGATACAAACAACACTATACACACAGAGCTGGCATATCTAAGAACTGACTAACTGCCTGATGAGGTCATAGCCATTCAATGTCTATCATCGAAATATATATAGCAGTAAATAAAGGATTATGAGTTCATCCAATTGACTTATGTTTCGTCACTATATATATATATATATATATATATATATATATATATATATATATATATATATATATATATATATATATATATAGTACTGTATCATTTAATGTTCACTTTAATAAAATATGTTATATATATATATAGTATAAAAGAGAAAACACAGGTAAGCATTAAGAGAAGGATTTTATCCAGGTATTTACGACCGTTTCATTGGTAAATGCAACCTTATATTGCTATACTGCAATATAGCATATATATATATACTGCAGTATAGCAATATAAGATTGCACTTACCAATGAAACGGTCGTAAATACCTGGATAAAATCCTTCTCTTAATGCTTACCTGTGTTTTCTCTTTTATACTTTATACTCCAAGATTGAACGAATTCTTAAAAACTCGAGGAGTTACCCCTAACTGTACGTTGAAACCACCCATGAAACTGGCTTTCTTAACCACGAACTGGATCACAAAAAGCAATGTTGTGCTTTCCTAACTATATATATATACATAAATATATATATACATATATATATATATATATATATATATATATATATATATATATATATATATATATATATATATATATATAGTTAGGAAAGCACAATATATATATATATATATATATATATATATATATATATATATATATATATATATATATATATATATATATATATATATATATATATATATATATACTAAGAATAATGAGTTCTAAACTCAGGCAGTCCTTTACAATGAAATAGCTCAAAGAAAGAAGTATTTCTGAGCCGTGTAATACAAGTTAATATAAATTAATATATATGATAAAACACAAATACGAACATATAAGTGTTTGTATTGTAATCTAGCTAACTTAGTCATTTACAATACAAACACTTATATGTTGGTATTTGTGTTTTATCATATATATTAATTTATATTAACTTGTATATATATATATATATATATATATATATATATATATATATATATATATATATATATATATGTGTGTATACATATATATATATATATATGTTAGATATATATATATATATGTATATATATATATATTATGGAATGTTGTTGGATTCTTGCTACAATACTTTCTATACCTTTCATTTATATATATATATATATATATATATATATAAATATATATATATATATAATAGTAAAGAAATTCAAACACACACACACAACACACACACACACGCACACACACACACATGCACACAGATAAACATACATATCTTTACTTTCTTTATTCAATAGAACATCTGAATTCTGACACCCCAGCGAACTAACCATATTCACTGATCCAGAACAATTCTCCCATCCCTTTCTCTTGACCATTATCTTTCACTTATCATTAAATTCTCTAAAAAGGCTACAGATTGGATTTCCAAATAGGGGCACGAAAATTTTATGAAAACTTGTTCACGTGACAGCCATAATTTCATTTATAACCAACCAAAAAAAGCCTTCGTGAGCCCCATTTTTCAAGTAAAAAGAAATTCAAACACTCATATATGAAAACACAACCTGTGACACCCCCCCTCTTATTTGAAGAACTATTGTAACGCGAACTGGCGCGAAATTTATTATAATTATTGACAAACAAATGAAATTACTTCTCGAAAAACCTGGCATTTCTAGCAACTTTTTCCATATAAAACAAGTAACATTCAGAGACCAACCAGATGTGAGAAAAACCACAGACCCTCCATCTCAACTCACCTTTTGAAAAGCAGAAGAACTGCGAAACCGGTAAAGGAACCAAATAAATATAAATATTTTTTTTTTTAAATAAGACTCCAGTTGCATTTTCGATTTCATCTCTTTTTCTTTATACTTTCACTCGTGTAGGACACCTCGGTTTTTCAATTTGTAAAAAAAACCTCACATTCTAATATATATATATATACATATATATATTTATATATATTGGGCGAGCTTCCTCACGCACAGTTTCCGTATAACATATTTTATCCGCGAACCTTCATCTAGTCAAACTGTGTGGCTATGATAGAAATACACTTGAATCAAAAGTGCCAAGGAAAGAAATCGAACATGGAGACATATGTCTGCATATCTAGATTAATAAGTACACAGCCATAACTACGTATCGTAGACTTTCGATAAAAAATATAGAAATGTTTTATATATTGTCACAATCTCGAGTTTCCACCTCAATTTTCACCTAACTGCATCACTATTCATTCCGCTGGAAGAATCACGTTTTATTAGAATTCCAGAAGAGATATATAAATAGATAATAAATAAATACGAACACGTATCATTTTTCCACACCTGCATGAGTCTGAAGCAGTTTCCAGTTGCCTTCTCCACTTAGGTGTGAAACATAAATATATTAAACGTTATATTGTAGAATGTGTGTGTTGTGTGGGTTGATGTATGTATGTATGTATGTATGTATGTATGTATGTATGTATGTATGTATGTATGTATGTATGTATGTATGTATGTATGTATGTATATCTACATGTATAAATACATATGCGTATATATATATATAAATGTGTGTGTGTATCTAATATATATATATATATATATGTATATATATATATATATATATATATATATATATATATATATATATATATATATATATATATATATATATATATAGAGAGAGAGAGAGAGAGAGAGAGAGAGAGAAAGAGAGAGAGAGAGGGGATATATATATAAACATAGAGAGAGAGAGGATTATATATATATATATGTGTGTGTGTGTTTGTGTGTATTTATGGAGCGGAGAAATAAGAATAAAGAATCAGGGAGAAAGAGAGAGGGAGAAAGAGAGAGCAATATGAAAATTAAGTTGTAAATGTTTACTTTTGTTCCAAGAGACTTCCAGCGAAATATGGTGAAAATAGATAATTTTACCAGCCGTAAAGTTCGTAGGAAATCAAGAAAAATCGAAAAACACAGACATCATTTTTATTTGCAGATAGATATATTGTGTATGTATGCATGTATGTATGTATGTTTGTTTCTATATAATGTATGTATTTACATATATATATATGTGTATATTTACACACACACACACACACACACACACACACACACACACACACACACACACACACACACACACACACACACACACACACACACACACACACACATATATATATATATATATATATATATATATATATATATATGTATATATATATATATGTATATATATATATATATATATATATATATATATATGTATAGATATATAGATAGATATTGCTTAAACTTTTAATCTTTACTGATATTAAATATTTTCTCTACGGGTTTATATATACTTAAATATGTACAATATATACAAGACTTATCGAGTCCTCTTTGGATTTTGGTCTTCGTATTTATTATTACTATATGTATATATATACTATAGAGTAAAGCATGTCCAGAGAATTATTAGATAATATATATACATCATCTCTATTCCAAATCAGCATTATTAACTACACAAAAAATCAATTAGACCAGGCTATAAGAATAAAAGGCATCTATGAAGAAACAGTATATAAATACGCCACAGCGGCGTCTTCGCGTCCAACCACTATAGAATATTTACCCAACATTTCAACAGCACGTAGACATTAATTAAATATACGGTCAACCATACATAATTAGGTAAAAATTAATGTTAGAAATGCTTTATATATATATATATATATATGTATGTATTTACATATATATAAATACATATGCGTATATATATATATATAAATGTGTATTTGATAAAAATGCGACCTTCTATAACGAAGCTTTAGCTAGAAGTGGCCACAAAAATAAATTAGTATATATAGCTTGTACCAATAACACTACACACATACAACCTAATATTACCAACAAACACGAAATGAAACTTACACACCTAAATGCCACTCACACTATACCCCAAAATACCAACATAAAACTAAATTTCTCTAACTCTTCTAATATACAATATAGTAACTCTCAAGAAACTACTCATCCTACTACTCTAATAAATGTTAATAATAAAACTCCTAATAAACAAGCTAAAACACCTAAATCAATAAATCTAGCTAAAAATGTGTGTGGTGAAGTCATTAACAATAATTCTCTTAATAAACATCAGGATACAACCTATAAAAACAATAAACAACATCGAAACCGTAATAGACGAGTTACTTGGTATAATGGTCCATTTAATTTACAAATTAAGGATAATATACCTAAAAAATTGTTTAATATCCTAGAGAAGAACTTCCCGCCAAACCACAAATACCATCAAATTTTAAATAGATCAACGGTTAAATTCTCCTACACAACAACCAAAAACATAAAACAAAATATAAGTGCCCACAATGCATATAAATGTAAAAGAAAACATGAGTATACCACCAGTACATCAAACTAACCATAATATCTCCTCTGATACAGGATTCACGAAAAGTTGTAACTGTAGAAACAAAGCAAACTGCCCATTAAAAGGAAATTGCCTTGTTAATAACATAGTATATAAATGTAAAGTTAACACTAAGGACTCAATTTATTCATATATAGGAGCTACCTCTAACCAATTTAAGGTAAGATTTAATACCCACAAACATAGTTTTTAAAATGCCGTATTAGCTAATACAACATCTCTAGCTGAAATAATTAATAATTATAGAAAGGAGAATATAGATTATGACCTGACCTGGAGTGTGCTCAAAAGGGCCACCCCTTATCAAAATAATAGATATGAATGTAGATTATGTTCCCAAGAACTTTTTGAAATAATGAAATCTAAGGTTATCCTATTAAATAAGCGACAGGAATTAATAATATCGTGTAATCATAAACTGAGAAAAACCTTTAAATATTATAAACCTAATTAATATACATTTTAGAAATTAACATAAAAACTATTTTTAATTTAGTTAACCTATAATTAATACTCTACTACTGATGAACTACATAATTTTACTTTCCTTCTTACAACTATCTTTTCCTAAAATTGATACCATTAAGTAAACATATATAAAGTTTTAATTTCAGGTTATGATTCTATGTTCCTTGAAATCTCTATATATTTATTATTTCTCACTAATAAATTTAACTGCCCCTCCCCCAATAATTATATATATATATATATATATATTCTTTTTATATTTATTTAATTTCCCCTCGTTTTTAACAGCACTCTTCAATTACATCTAAATCTTATTTATCATATCTATATGCATTAATATAATTTGATCAATATAAATATACCCATCAATTAAATTAATTTATATTCTTTTCATAGATGTAAATTCCATATATATTTTTTTCACTAACACTTTTATCGTAAAATTTTAGTCTCCTTAGATATTTACATTGGCATTATTCTTTTATAACAGCAACCTTTCGTGTTACCTTTTACTGACCTGACCTATTTACACCCCTAAAATAAACCTTTCATTCTTCATGCTCCTTCCATTCAAAACTGAAATCTGCCTTCTTCTACACCAAAATAAATTTCAATTACTACTATTTTACCATTTGGCCAATTATTACCTTTCTATTGGTTAATTCAAAACCTGTTCCCAAACAAACCTACTATATTAAATCTTTGTTGGTTTTATTCAATGAACAAATATAATTATTTCTGAGGTCAGCATATGACCTATTCTCATCCCTAAAATAATCTTTCATTCATAATATCCTTTCCATCCAAAACTGAAATCTACCTTCCTCTACCCATAAATTAAGGTTCTTTTACTACTATATTACTATCTTGACCTTCACTATATTTCTATTGGTCAATTCAAAACCTGTTCCCAAACAGGCCTATGTATTAAATCTTTGTTGGTTTTTTCAATAAACAAATATCGTTATTTCTGAAGACAGCATATACATGTGTAGGTATGTATATTCCCTCTGATAGTTTGTAAACATTTTACATAGATCTATAGGATATGCATACCAACACTAACATATATATCCTAGAAACGATCGTAAAATGATGAATTTTTTAATATAAGGAACTGTTTCTTTGTTTATTCATTATTTTATTAATTTATCTTGACTCTGTTTTCCGTTAATTTTCACCGAAAAAATCTTTTGAATACATCTTCTCTTTTCATGATGTTCGGATTACATTGAGTTCTTCATACAGATTGGACACTGCCGTACATTTTAGTAGATTTATCTACATATATATATATATATATATATATATATATATATATATATATATATATATATATATATATATATATATACCGCTCTGTATAATCAGTTATATATATATATAACCGCTCTGTATAATCAGTTTCTGATTATTACTAGAAATTCTATAAGAATCAAACATTCATGATTTTCAGCAAACAGGTGAGGTACTTGGCTTTGATAAGTACCAATCAGTACGAAACATAGCTCTGTCAGCTTTATCTCACCCTGTTTGCTGAAAATTTAAAGTAAGTGAGACTGTCTCTACTCTAAAACAATAGCAGAATGTCTTCGAAATGCTTTTAATTAAGCATACAGTGTACTGCAAAATACACTATATATACATTCATATATATATATATATATATATATATATATATATATATATATATATATATATATATATATATATCAACTAGAACTAGATTGACATATATATATATATATATATATATATATATATAAAATAAACATATGAAACAATCACAGGGAATAATTTGTAAAGTGTGTAAGCACACATTGCTAGGTTGGTAAATAATTAAAGTTTAACTAGAACTTCAAATATAGATACCTTTTAAAATGATTAATATCCTTTGTATATATTTCTTTAAATAAAAAAATATATTTCACCAATTAATCAGTAAATCACAGTAGTCAAATCTGGATGGTCACCAAAGGAGAAGATCCAACCATCTGTGTTTACACAGCAAATGCAAATCTGTGAATGGACTCGGCTGCTATTTCTAGCTGTCGATAATCCTATTCATGCCACTGGGATGACGATGTGCGGTGTGTGTGCTTTTTAAAAAATGCAACACGTGTTACCAGTCATTCACAGATTTGCATTTGCTGTGTAAACACAGATCGTTGGATCTTCTTTGATGACCATCTGGGATTTTACTACTGTGATTTACTGATTAATTGGAGAAATATATTTTTTTTTAAAGAAATATATACAAAGGAGATTAATCATTTTAATATTTGAAGTTCTAGTTAAACTTTAATTAGTTACATACCTAGCTATGTGTGCTTACACACTTTATAAATTATTCCCTGTGATTGTTTCATATGTTTATTTTATATATATATATGTCAATCTATTTCTAGTTGATATAAAATGGTCGGATCTATTCATTGGAATCTTTGAGCTTATACTGCAGTGAATATGGCGCATGTCTCTCAGACATGACAACCTTTAATTTAATTTTGTATATATATATATATATAGAGAGAGAGAGAGATAGTATGCTGTGCTGAGACCACTAATTATCTGAGTAATCGATACATGGGGTGATGTAGAATGCGTATAGAGATATGTAACATCCCCTCCGTTGTGCCAAGTGTTTTCAACAGGTAGGTTCAGCAAGCATTTTGAAAGGCTTATTGAACACACACGCTCACACAGCTTGGTACCGTGGTCGGGATTTTACATCTCTCTCTCTCTCTCTCTCTCTCTCTCTATATATATATATATATATATATATATATATATATATATATATATATATATATATATATATATATATATGCGTGTACATATATATAGAGACATAACTAGGGGTAGCATTGTGAAATCAGAGACCCAAATGTCCGTCAGATACCCCTAAGTAACCATCTAGCAACATGTGGTCAGGGAATATTTATAATATTCCCATTCTACAAATTACACAGCCCAAGTGAAATCAAGAGAAAAATCAAAGAAAATAATTTTATTGGTAAATTCAAACCCAAGCTAAATGAACAAAAATAATGGATTATTAATCCTACTATGACTATGACTACGACCACTAACAACAACAACAATAATAACAATAAAAGTGATGTTGATGGTGATGATTACTAGAAAATGCTATTTTCATCATTTCCAAAAAATAGCAAAATAATTGATGCTTTGGATAGGGTCAATTAGTAGTCGTTCGACATGTTCAAACAACAGTGACGCCTAAACTAATCAGCTTTAGTAATCCAGTGAAACTACACACAGATTGGTCGAAATACAGTTTGCAAGATTTAGCATTCTGGAGCCACTTTTCACTGTATATTTGGCACAAAATTTACCCATCTCATTACAGTTAAAAATTGCAAACTTGACTGTCATCAAACAATTTGAACCTGAAGATTGCGAAAGCATAAAAGTACTTGTTCAATTAACACTTAACATTTAATATTCTACCATACTATTTCATTCTAATACCCTTATAGATTTTAAAGGATTGTAAATAAAACGAGTAAATCAGACAAAGTTGGAATTCCTTTTATTAATATAATCTTCTATACACAATCATACACACCCGTGTATATTTATCTATCTATCTCTCTCTATCTATCTATCTCTCTCTACGATGGACACATGTGCTGAGCTCGCTCGGTAAGTTTTTGTTTAAATTCATACGGAAATTGTAAACTGTAAACTTTCATTTTTGTATCATTTTGTAGAGGGACTGCCAGGTCAAATTTTGATCTGGTCGGTCTCTCAAAATATTCTGCGCCTTTGGGCGAAATAGTATTGTGAACATTTTATCTTTCGAAAAACTTCGAAAAACCCTATTTTGAGAAAAATGGCTGAAGCATCTTCACCATCAATCAAAGAAGGAAAGGGGAAGTCATACTCACAGCTTCCCCCTGCCACTGTCACAGCAGCAGATGCCAAAGGCAGAGGTCAGAGAGAGGAAGAATTGTCTTCACCTGTTGACCGACCACTAGATGTAGCCACAACTACACAAGAATTTGAAAACAACAACAACAACAACAACAACAACGACAACAACAGCAACAATAAAGACAGCAAAAACAACAACAACACAAACGTCACAAGTATCCACACACGAAACGAGAAAGACAACAACAACAACAAAGATGAAAACAACTCAAACGACGAGAAACAAAACAATACTAATATCCAAAACGAAAACAAAATATCTTTTGCACAAACGGCTAAATTATCAGTCGCTTATGTGCTGGAAGATATTTCAAAAGCAAAAGAAATGCTGGAAAAAGCCAAGAAATATGTGTCTTTTGGCGAAAACGGATCGTTTTCTATACATTCACCTCCGGAGCTAAAAAGACAGACGGAATTACGAACTGTCGTATTCCGAACAATTTTAAATAAAACAAAGAAACCAGCGCAACCATCTCAAGCAGAAACTCAGTTAGTCTTGAAAGACGCGATGAGAGACATCACTTTCATACAAAAGGATAAACTCTATGGGAGTTTATCCATATTGATGAAAGACGAATTGGCGGCAAAAAAATACTCTGTGTCGCCAATTCGGTCCACACACTACACCTTTTTCCCCACCTACATGGGTAAAAAAACCCAGAGGATATGGATAACCACCATCACCCCAAACATAAACTACTGGTGGTTACTAACCGGTTTCCTCAATTTAGACGAGGACAACCTCATCTCAATAGGGAAGGCATCCGGCGACGCGTTCAGTGGAACGAGCCTCGAAGTTCTGACCCAAATAAGGCCAGAACGCATCGCCCAAATCCCTGAGCGCGTCATGCTGGATGACCGTACCCACCTCAACATTATTGTGGAGGGTAGGCGTCCCTCCTGTTACCTCTGTGGCAATAGAGGTCACCTGAGGGCTGCCTGTCCCCAGCTCACACAGAAAAAAACACTGCTACCAACACCAACACCACCCCAACTACAACAACAAAAACAACCACAACAACAACAAAAACCAACAACCCCACCACCACCACCACCACAACAACAACAACAACAAACACGTGAAAAAATAACACAGAATACTGTCCCACCCAATCCCTCCCCACCCAAAACAAATACAAAAACACGCACACCGCAAACACTACCAGAAAACATACCCCTCCCACCCAACAAGGAAGACGAACCTCTTTCGTCGCAAGACGAAAAAGATCTCTTCCAACAAGTAAAAAGAAAGAAGAGGAGACGCACCACAGACACACATGTTAACTTTAACCCCCCCCCCCCCAAGAGAACACAAACTACACACAAACCACCCCTCCCTGTCACACAACACTAACTGCTACACAAAAAAAGACCTTACAATACACATACATGAACACAGACAACAAAGAATTACGGAAAACAATTTCAGCAAACCCTTCGGTCCAAACTGAAGGGCCAAACTTTATAACTGCTGTGGGACTACCTCATTTGAAAATGATAAAAGTCCCAATGCACTTGTACAAAACACTGAAAATAAATTTCACGGAGGACGTGGGCCCCCCCTGCGCCAAACCAATCGACCGCGTCCTCCTAAAAAATTTCACCCCCCCACCCCACCCAGACACCCACTCAACGACAAACACCCCAACCCCACAACACACCGATGCCCCTTCACTTCCACAAACCACCACCCCACCCAACAACCCATCCCCAACCAGTATGGAAATTGAGCGGCCCGTTTCCCGGGACGCAGAGAGGTAAGTGCCTTTTCTCTTTACCACCAACATGGCTGTGCTAAGAGTAGGGTGTCTAAATGCGCGTGGCCTGGGCTCGTCTTGGAAGCAAGCAATGCTTCTAAATGACCTCAGGTCACAATCTATAAATGTGATGGTTATCTGCGAGGCCCGGATCAGCAGCATGCGACAGCTAGCCCCCACCTTTGACGACTTTGAGATGCACGCATCTCTCTGTCAGCCCGGAGGTGGGGGTGGGGTTGTCGTTCTGCTGCAAAAACATATGGGCCTTGCAACACAGATAGTTCACTTGGACCCAGGGGGCCGACTGGTGGTGCTGGACCTTGGCAGTGGTGAAGGTAGAGCCCTTAGGCTGATAGCCGCATATGCCCCTTTTGGGACAGAGCAGCCCGACTTTTTCCAGCGTCTGGAGTCTTTTCTAGGGACGTCCCGTTCCCTGCTTTTAGTGGGGGATTGGAATGGTATCCTGGATGCACGTTGGGACTATGCAGGGGCATGTCCCGATAGAGAGGGGTGCAACAGCCTCAAGGGGTTACTCGGCCGATTTGACCTGGCCGATAGATTTCGACTAGATTTTCCGACGGTGCCAACCTGGTCTTGGTCAAATCGCAGCGGATCATCTAGATCGTACCTAGACAGATTTTTAGTTAGAAATAAGGACAGGGACTTTTTAAGTTGTCCAGAAATGCTCATGGTTGGCTATTCAGACCACAAGTTGGTGACCTGCATGGTCAACCTTGATAGAACGCATAGACAGGGCCCCGGTTACTGGAAGCTCAACTTGTCCTTGCCGGCAAGTAGAGCCTACAGGAATCGGATTAGTACGTTAGTTAAGGAACGGTTGACTGGAGCGATCGTCAACAGCAGGTGGTGGGTATCTCTAAAGAGAGAGATTAGAGTAGTCTCCATTGAATTTAGTAAGGTTCTAGCTGCGGATAGGAATAGGAAGGAAAGGGAGCTAATAGATAGAGTAGAAGAGGCAATTAGAAGCGGCGACGTGGCCAGAGTGCTAGCGTCGAGAACGGCTTTGAGCCAGTTTTTCGACGCGAAGCACGAAGGCTGCGTTGTCCGAAGTAAAATACGTGCTCTAGGGAACGAGGGGGCCAAAGCTGTTAGCTGGGCCCGCGTGACAGAGGCCAACAGTGGAACTAAATCCACCATCCGGTCTTTGCGAGACCTGGATGGACGGGCGATTCTTGAGCCTAAGCAGATGTGTGAGGCCTTTCAAAGGCACTTTGCCCGACTGTTCGGGAGGGGCGGGGAGCCGGTTGGAAACGTGGACTTCGGTCCATACCTCGACGGCCTGCCGCGCCTCTCGGACAGGGAGGCGAAGTCTTGCGAGGAGCCGATTTCGGCCGCTGAGATAGAGGACGTGCTGGGCCAATGCGGCAAACGCAAATCCCCGGGTCTCGATGGTCTTCCTTACGAATTATATCTAGCTATGCCGGACTTGTTCCCCGATCTCCTCGAGGCGGTCTACTGCAACTGGCAACAGAACGGGAAAATTCCCTGTACTGTGACCAAGGGCGTAGTCACGCTAGTGAGGAAGGACGAGAACAAGGGGGACGAAATAAGTAACTTCAGGCCCATAACTCTGCTAAATACAGAGTTACAGATTTTGGCCAAGGTGCTAGCAAAGAGGTTGGCGCTTGTCGTGGGCAACCTGGTGGGAGATGCGCAGACATGCGCTATCCCGTCCAGGTCCATCCATGACAACCTCCACCTCATGCGATACATCATAGAGAGGGTTGGGAACGAACCCGGCTTTGGTGGGGCTCTGATCAACTTGGATCAATCTAAGGCGTTCGATAGGGTCGACCATGGTTACCTGGATGCGGTGCTAGCGGCGGCAGGCTTCGGACCCGTTTTCAGGGGCTGGATCACTGCTATGCACAGCAGCCGCATCTGCTCTAGGGTCAAGGTGAACGGCTACCTCTCGGAGCCGTTCAAAATCGCGCGGTCCATCCGACAAGGGTGCCCTCTCTCCTCCCTTCTGTATGTGTTGACTCTCGAGCCACTACTGCGGAAGTTGGAGTTGTTGCAGGGCATCCCTTTGGAACCGGGATTGCGGAAAGCGGTGTCAGCCTACGCCGATGATGTGACAGTAATGGTGTCGACGGCCTCCGAAATCGAGGCGGTCGGCACCTTACTGGAGGAGTACGAAAAGTTCACAGGGGCTAAGCTGAACCGGGACAAGTCGATCGGTTTGCAACTCGGCACGTGGAGGGGCAGACCGATGCCCTCCGATGGCGTCGTCGGACGCTGGACGGAGGGCCCGGTGAAGTTGCTCGGGGTCTGGTTCGGACCGGACCTCCAGGTGGAGAAAAACTGGGCGGAGGTTACGAACAGGGTGTTTGCACTGACCCAGAAGTGGGCCAGTTGCAAACTATCCCTGAAAGGTCGGGCGGAGGTGGCGAACACTTATATAGCGTCCGTCATCTACTACCGCCTGACCGTAGTGCCCTGCCCAAGGGAAACCCTCACCAAGATGGAGCGCGCGCTCTTCCAATTCCTTTGGAAGGGGCGGGCTCCTATGGTGAGGAGATCCATCTGCTGTCAACACCCTTCGAAAGGAGGGCTGGGGATGCCGTGGCTAATGATGCGTAAACACGCATTAAGGCTACGGCACCTCTACGTATTCCTCACCGGACAACCGGTGTGGGCCTCGTTTGTGAGACGAACCTTTCCCAGACTCGTCTCACTCACCGAGCTGCAATCCTGGGTCAAGCAAAGACCGAGAAAACTGGGCGCCTGGCACACTGAGTGTGCCCAGGCGCTCACCGTCCTCTGGCAGGCGGATCCGGTTATCAGTGGAGACTCCACCGCAACATTCTATAGAGGGCTGGTACGCAGCAGGTGCGACGACGCCCTCGGAGAAGCCCTAGACATGGAGGAGGACGAACTGGCCGGCCTGTTCGGTAGGACATTCAGCCCGGGACCTATGGACAACTTCCAGAAGTCCCTGGCCTGGCAGTGCTACCGAGGGGCTTTACCCGTTCGAGAAAGGCTCTACAGACACGGGCGCCCGGGTAGAGACCCCGCCAAAAAGATCTGTCCCAGATGCGTGTGCGACGAGGAAACCGTTGCACACGCATTGGTACACTGCTCGGGCGTAGCCGATCTGTGGGGCTATGTCGAACAACTGCTGTCAAGGGTGGGACCGATCCGGTTGACCACCGAGTCTATTGTAATGATCAAGCCGCCTCCCCCCTTCAAAGATGAAGCAGAGGCGGTGTTTCTGTGCGTAATAGCCATGGCGAAAGAGGTTGTATGGTGGACGCGTCTGAAAGGACTGAGGTCAGGCACCTTTCTCTCTGGCCAACAACTGGTCCGTTTCTTCCGATATCATTTCGGAAGAAGGATCAGGATGGAGAGAGAGGTGCTCCACCCCAGTCGTTTTTATGAAAGGTGGGTGAAAGTGGCGAGAATGGCCCGTGTGAATGGGCCTTCTCTTTACATAAGCCTGTAGGTGGAAAAGAGGAAGGAACGAGGGAGCAACCCCTCTCTGTGCTCCTGAGGAAAAGGGTTGCACACTTTTTTCGGGGGTGTGTGCGACCCCCCAAGGCGCCTCCTCTCTATTGAGGATTTTGTTAAAAATTTTATTTTTTGTTATATCTTATTTTATTTTTATATTTTGTTATTGCCTCCTCCTTATTGAGGACGCCTTTTTGTGTAAACTCCCCCCTTTGTACTTGTCCCACTTTTGATGCCCTAGTGGCAAATAAAAGAAACTTATCTCTCTCTATATATATAGTCTGGTCTACTTCTTCCGATATCACTTCGGAAGAAGGATAAGAATGGAGAGAGAGGTGCTTGGCCACAGGCAGTTTTATGAAAGGTGGGGGATAGTGGCGAGAATGGCTCGTGTAAATGGGCCTTCTCTGTATACCATCCTGTAGGTAAAGAAGTGAAGGAGAAGGGAGCACCTTCTCCATGTGCTCCCCGGGCAAATATTGCACACTTTTTCGGGGGTGTGTGCAACCCCCATCACGTCCCCTCCCTTTTGAGGTTGTTTTCGATTATTTTCATTTTATACCCTTTTTACTCGGTTTTATGTAAACTCCCCCCTTTGTATTTGTCCCTTCTTTTTATGCCTTTATGGTAAATAAAGAAATATATCTATCTATCTATCTATATATATATATATATATATATATATATATATATATATATATATATATATATATATATATATATATATATATGTGTGTGTATATATATATATATATATATATATATACAGAGAGAGGGGAGATATAGAGAGAGAGAGAAGGAAGGAGGGAGAAAGTATGAGTGAGAGAAAAAGAAAGAGTTGAGATACATAAATAAATAGATAGAGAGATAGATGAACAGTTTAGCTTGATTATGCAGATAAACAGACGGCTATTCGTACGAACGTGATATAGGATGATACTGGCTAGATAGGATGATACATACACAGTTGGCTAGATGGATAGGTGTAATGTGTGTGAATGGATGGACACCACATGTTGTTAGCCGGATTTTATTTGGTGTTGCTTGATGCCTGACACGATTGATGTTATTAAACAGAATAGCTAGATATCTAGCAAAGTTAGACTGAAGCAGGATCGGCCGTGAGATGTTTGTCGCTAAGGGATTGAAACGTGACTTTCAGCTCTCCAGCTAACAGGTTTATCGTTAGGTTTGTTTAAAGATTCGTGCTTCGTACTTAGGTATATATTATAAGCGCGTACTATATTCGTGACTACGTATACATTCATACGTACGTAAGTATTGTATGCATATATGCATGAATGTCTATATATATGTATTTATATATGCATACAAGTATGTATTTATGTGTATGTATGTATACGTACATCATTGTAAAGAAGTATGTATGCGATTATGAATATATTTATAGGTGTATGTATGCATGCATTTCTGATATCCCGTGGACTGTAGCAACCTGAAATTAAGTGTCTTGCTCAAGATCCCAACGCACCACACGGTCCAGAAATCGAACTGAACTTCACGTTTATCGTGAATACAACTCTCTAACCACCATGAAGCCCCGCCCTCATGCACACACACACACACACACACACACACACACACACACACACACACACACACACACACACACACACATATATATATATATATATATAATTATTTAATAAACAACACAATATAATTATTTGTATATAAGATATCTTATATCCAAATAAAGATTTCTATCTGATGAACGTATTCAGACGCTTCTGTTGGAATCGTCTGACTCCGTGAAACCTTGGGTAATGTAATAATTATATTGTGTTGTTTATTACACAACAAATAGCTCTGTACTATACGTAGAGTACTCTTCTTTCCTTTACATTTACCACAGAAATACTTTATATATATAAATATGAAAATACTTAGAACCCCGGCGGCAGAGCTTAAGCTGTTTCGACAGCCCAGAAATAGCTGTCGAAACGGCTTGAGCTCTCTATTACCCACTTTACTACCCAAAGTATCGAGTACTCTCGTGCGTTATGGTAAACCTGGTTGCTTACCACACTTCCTTCGTTATATATATATATATATATATATATATATATATATATATATATATATATATATATATATATATAAATATATATATATATATATTTATATATATATATATAAATATATATATATATATATTTATATACATATATATATATATATATTTATTAAAATAACAGTCTTCACATTTATTATTATTACTATACACACACACACACACACACACACACACACACATATATATATATATATATATATATATATATATATATTTACATATATACATACATATATGCATACATATACATATATATATACATATATATATACATATATATATTAAAATATAAGTATTAATAAAATAGATGTTCTTTTGATCAAGGTACCTTGATTAAATCTTAACCATTTAACATCTCAGGGTATGTCATGTATCATTATATTTTGTCTGATGAGGACGTACTGTTGTACATCAGAAATATGTATAATGAAATATAATTCATCAAAAGAACACCTATTTTATTAATACTAATATTTTAATATTAATAACTCCAGAAAAATATTTTTCCTCGTTGAGTGCTTCCAATCTACTGTAAAACTCATTATTTCACATAATCATTGAATATTGTTTAACAATTTAATATACATATATACATACATGTATACATACATATAGGTAAAAGTCAAGGTAAAAATCAAACACACATACACTTATCTTTCTTTCTTCACCTTCATCATAATCTTCATCGTCATCATCACAATTTCAACTTAATTTCCCATATATATATATGGATAAATGTTTGAATTACTATGCAATGTGGTCAAGATAGTATTGGAATGCCATATATATATGCGACATTGAGAACATGAGTACATATATAAATGTCTGAATGAAAGGAGTAGGACGTTAAGTACCAATATTATAATGAGACCGTCTGCCATTACTACTTTTAATGGTTTTTCAGAGACTTTAAATATATGATTCTTATTATAAATATATATATATATATATGTGTGTGTGTGTGTGTGTGTGTGTGTGTGTGTGTGTGTGTGTGTGTGTGTGTGTGTGTGTATTTGTGGAACGTTTTCAGTTATGTGTGTGTGACTTTATATGTGCATATACGTATTTATTTCTCTCTCTCTTTCTCTCTTTCTCTCTCTCTTTTTGTCTCTCTTTTGTCTCTCTCTCCCTCTCACACACACTCTCTCTCTGTATATATATATATATATATATTTGTGGAACGTTTTCAGTTATGTGTGTGTGACTTTATATGTGCATATACGTATTTATTTCTCTCTCTCTGTCACTCTTTTGTCTCTCTCACTCTCACTCTCACTCTCTCTCTCTATATATATCATATATAATGTCTGCCAATATGTGTGTATGTGTGTGTGTGTCATATAGGTGTTTTAATAAACCTAGTAGTACACAGTTCCATAATAACACACATTTCTAGCACATCCCGAAACTAACCAGACATCCAAAACTAATCAGCATGTGGACAAAGACTCGTTCACTTCGATCAACTAACATATAGCCGGTTCTGCAGAGTGTTTCTGATTCACTATCACGCAGCTGGTATGGAGAAAAGAGAAAATAATAAGCCATGTAATTTAGTGACCACTATGAATGTATTAGTATTAGAAATACATTATAACCTCTACATACAACGTTCATGCATTATTCACCCTAGCCAAAGTTATTTTATCGCTAATTTGAAAATATATTGTGTTCGTATTAGGAGTATATATATATATATATATATATATATATATCACAAAAAAAAAAAGAGAACAGTGTTGCGACGTATGGAATTTATTGGACAATCGTTTCTCTGGCCATCAGCTTGTGGCACGATCGCTCTGATGATCGAACCTGATTCTGAAAATCGCAAGGTCCTCAGATACGTCTTGATTCTACGAACCAGATTTTGTGATATCATACTCTGCTCTATGAGAGCATCGAGTGCTCAAACAGCCAACCGCATACGGACGGTTTAAGCATCCAACACCAAGTATATATATATATATATATATATATATATATATATAACGAAGGAATTGTGGTAAGGAACCAGATGAACCAGTACTCAATACTTAGGGTAGTAGAGTGGGTAATAGGAAAAAGTATGACCCTGAGGGCAGAGCTCAAGCCGTTTCGACGTGTGTGTGTATATATATATATATATACACACACACACCTAATATATATATATATATAATATATACAATTATTTAGAAAAATGACAGAAGGCTGGACAGGGCAAATTCCTTCAAAGATTTATCACAACCACTATGCACATTTAAATGACCATGTTCCGTATGAACCTGGAGACATCATCAGTTGTTACAAAAATTATCTAATAAAGGAATATAATAATGGTAGACAATCCAAGGGGCTGAAAAATAGTGAGAAATGTTTAAGACCCGAAGGCCGCCAGAGCCAGTAGTAGTCAGTTTGGATAACCGCCAATATACATACATATATATATATATATATATATATATATATATATATATATATATAGAGAGAGAGAGAGAGAGAGAGAGAGTGAGAAAAAGTGCAAGGACCCCGACGGCTGAGTGCCGGCTGTTTCGACAGCTAGATCTGATCTAGCTATCAAAACGGCCGGAGCTCGACCGTCGGGATTCCTGACTCTTTTCCTATTACCCACTCTACTGCACTAAGTCTCGAGTACTCTGGTGCGTTATGGTCCACCCGGTTCCTTACCACACTCACTTCGTTATATATATATGCAGTGAGTTGGCAGTACCGGTAGAGGGTTGGGCGCCATGCTTTCTAGCATAGTTACGTCCCTTTACGGTCTGTGTTCAAATCCCGTCGAGGTTAACTTTGCTTTTCATCCTTACGGGGGTCGATGAAGAACCAATAATGTACTGGGTAATTGCTGGCCTTGTGCCAAAAGTAGAAACAATTATATATATATATATATATATATATATATATATCGAATTTGCATTCGTTAGCTTGGCCGCAAACTAAAGCTTCGTTAATGCTGTACTAAAATTTGTATTTTAACTCCTAGAATTAACGATTGACTGATTAATTTAATTAGATGATTCTATTCATTGATTAATTCTTTATGTTTGTTTGATAACTTCTGGTTGAGTGCTTAATTCGTTTTGTCTAAAGGAATTTCATTCCTTTGTCTCAAATTTGAATTCACCGCCAAAGCGGGGGTTACCTCCCTTGGAGAAAGCCATGTCTCTATAGCGAAATTGACTGCTAGAACATACCCGCAGAGGCTAAAGAACACAAGACTTGCTGAAGAAGTAAATCCTTTGTTCTGTCTCCAAAAACCATTAATTTGTAGACCCCTGCAAGAGGAATTTTTCGATCTTGGATTAGCAGAAACCTAGCGCTGATGTGTGCTGTATGTGATGTATATCGTGTGCTATACGTTATCCATTATATATTGCATTTGGTCTCAGCGTTCTGTCCAGGTCAGTCTAAAATCTTTTCCTGAGTCCTGTATTTTCGTTGCTGTGGTAAGGCGGCTGGACTGCCGATCGCTATATTTTATTTGCTAAACTGTCTAAACGTATTGTTATTACTCTGGGGTACTATTCCTATTCGAGTGCTAAAGCTACATACCGAATTTGCGTTCGTTAGCTTGGCCGCAAACTAAAGCTTCGTTAATGCTGTACTAAAATGTGTGTATATATATACACACACACTCCTAATATATATATATATATAATCAAAGATTAATATGGTTCATTGATTACTCAATGAATGCAGATTTACAAAAGATTAAAAGCACTCAACAAGGAAATATTCCTGGAGTTTTAATATTATTCAAAATATTTATCGACAGTCGATCGACTTTCGAGAAATCGGATCGAGGAAGCAATGCTTCCATTGGTCTTTCCAATTGCTACTATATATCGGTCACAACTCCATGTAAAAGGAGCAACATGAAATAAAGTGTCTTGCTGAAGGACATAACGCATCATCCGGTCCGGGAATCGAACTCACAATCTCGTGATTGCGAATCCAATTCTCTAACCATATATATACATGTGTGTGTGTGTGTATATATATGTGTGCGTGTGTATGTGTGTGTGTTTGTGTGCGTGTGTGTGTGCATGTATGTATATATATATATTGTATTCGGTAGTTGCTTTTTTAAAAAAACAGGAGCAAAGCTCTTTACATTCGTAGTTTGTAGTTACGATGGAGATTCAGTATAAGAATAACATTAAGAAAGATGCTGATGTTACACAGATCGTGTGTGTGTGTGTGTTCAAAAGGTAAATGGAAACAACAAAACAAACAACATAGTACCATGAAAAAATAGTTTAATGCTTGATATTGTAGTAAAAGTGTCTTTACAAAACATGTATGAACAGATATACAGATATACATAAATATTGGTATGTATGTGTGTGCTTGTGTGTGTGAACCTGTGTGCAAGTGTCTCTCTGTATATATGAATGTAGTTTCCATTATTTGGATTGGCAGTATTGGTAGAGCGACGGACACCATGCTTTGCAGTATAGAGTTACGGCCCTTTGCGGTCTAAGTTCAAATCCGGCCGAGGTTAACTTTGCCTTTCATCCTTACGGGGTGAATAAAATAATGCACCAGTAACGTACTGTGTCGATTAAATCGACTTTACCCTCTTCCAAATTACTGGCCTTGTTCCTATACTAGACATCATTATTTGATCATTCTTTATCTCAGGACTAGGCTCAGGTGAGGAGGTGATTTAATATTTTCTATTAACTTCCAGCCACGACATCCTGTTTTTGTTCACATTTTCTCCTTAATGTTAACATCATCCATACGCTTTATATTTATTTTCAATGAAAAGCAAAACAATAAAAATAAAATAAAAATAATAATAATAAATATAATAATAATAATAATAATAAATACTCATAAAATTAAAATAAAATACAGACACCGAAACAAATACTAATACGAGACTTACCAAATGTAAATAAACGTAAAAACCCTTACTAAAATATAAAAATAAATAAGCCTTAGATAAATCACAACGTCCCCACCAAAAACGGGGGTAAACGGAAATAATAGGACAGATGAATGCATTTTAAATAAAGGGTTTGGTGTAGGTCACTTGCATTGAAGTCAAGCACGAACTTGGGATTTTAAGAACAAAAAGAGCTAAGCCTTAACCATCAAAGTGTAGTAGTATCATTTTCAGTCATTTAGGTATACATTTTATATCATTCTTTTTAGTAGTAGTAGTAGTAGTAGTAGTAGTGTATTATTTTGCTATGAGGTCTGTGTTGTTTATTTAATTCCCAGAGACACATGTTCTATCCGTAGTGAATCTAAGTTTATCTGTTTATTGACACGTTTAATTGAAACAGGTCTTTGGTAAGGGATATTATAAATGGAGAGTAGGGGGAGATAAGTACATACCAACAAATTGACCTTCTTTTATGAAGTCGTTCCCTTTCCCCCTATATTCAATTTCTACATATATACAAATATATATTCCTACATATACAGACACGCACGCAAACAGACAAACACAACCGCACACACACACACACACACATACACACACACATACACACACACACACACACATACATACATATATACATATATATATATATATATATATATATATATATATATATATATATATATATATATAAGGCGGGTAAATTCCCGAGATCCATGGACGAGTTCTCTCCAGAGGTCTCTGTCCCTCATTATCGCTGCCATGTCCTGCGTCTCCAACAGACCAGTGTCTGTCCTTAGGGCATCAACATACGTTAACTTTGGTCTTCCTCTTCTATTGTGTCCATGTAGGGGCTCCCTATATATACAAGTGGAAGCTTAGTAAAATCGAAGCTTTGGCTGAGGTTAAGCAAAGTCGACCTACAATAGGAATGAATTAGCAAAGCACTCAATAAGGCTAGGTCCTTAGATTAATAACTGTTTCTACTTTTGGCACAAGGCCAGCAATTATCCAGTGCATTACTGGTACTTTATTTTATCGACCCCGTAAGGATGAAAGGCAAAGTTAACCTCGGCGGGATTTGAACTCAAACCATAAAGGGGCGTAACTCTTTGCTGCAAAGCTAGCGTCAGACCCTCTACCGATACTGCCAACCTTAGATTAATAACATACGTTTAAATAGCTTGACAAATTGAACATTGCAGTAGGCAATACCCAACCATAAAATACCAAAGTAACGTAAGAACTAACAGGTTAATATATATATACGAAGGCCTATTTTTATCATATGTAACCCATGTGCAACCACGCAGTATTCTTCTTTCTTCTCATGTTTTTTATATATATTTACCTCGGCTGCGTTTGTCTGTTTCTCTCTTACTGCTTCCCCGCTCTCTCTGTTTCTCTCACCTTCTTTCGCCCCCTCTGACAGTTACACTTGCTCTCGACTGACCTCTTCCTCGCACTTCCACTCACTGACTCTCTGTTTCTCCCCTTCTCACTTCCTCCCGTTTGGCTTGTAGTGGGTCTCTTCTTGCTTACATCTCACTCACCTCGGACGGTCTGTAACTCTCTCGTTCATGAAATCCACACAGCTTATGCTGACCGGACAACCATGTTGCTTGTTTATTTTCCTATCTTTGGTTTGCTTTTATCCTTCTATGTTGTTTACTTGTCCCCCTCGCTTTACGCAATTTACTGGTCCCAATAAATTTTTTTAGTTATTGCTCGCACCAACGTGAGGTATATGATTTTTAATGCGATGAAATAGCAATGATGGTTGGAAAATCACTGACGAAGGACTATTTTTATCACATGTAACCCATGTGCAACCACGCAGATTCTTCTTTCTTCTCATGTTTATATATATATATATTGTTATGCTTTGGGAGGGTCATGTTGCCAATAAGAAACACACGCACCAGTTTTCAGATCAAGAATCTTGCTAAACAAATTCAGAAACGAAATAATATTTGTATATATATATATATATATATATATATATATATATATATATATAGTAGAAGGGCTATTTAATTTGTTGGAAGTCCGACAAATATAATTGTGTATAACTGTTTTAGAGCACTCAACAATTTACTGGATTAAATATTAAATGATAATAAATAGATGGAAACTATATTTACAAAAGCATATTTATTTTATTAAATATATTTCAAGGGCAACCAAGACAACATAGGTACGCTTTCATCAGATAAAATACAAAGTTTGTTTTATAAATAGAGACATACCCATAAAAATTATACCTTCTCGGTTGGAAATTCTCTGGATAGTCACTATCCAGTGAATTTCCAACTGATAAGGTATGATTTTTATGGGTATGTCTCTATTTATAAAACAAACTTTGTATTTTATCTGATGAAAGCGTACCAATATGTCTTGGTGCCCTTGAAATATATTTAATAAAATAAATATGCTTTTATAAATATAGTTTCCATTTATTTAATATAATTTTATATATATATATATATATATATATATATATATATATATATATATATATATATATATAAACACATGTATTCGTACAGTCCAGAAATAGCCATCGAAACGGCTTGAACTCTGCCGACGGGGTCTTGACCATTTTCCTATATATATATATATATACATACAGATGTATATATGAGTGTATGTTCATGACCACACTACACAAATATACTTACGATACCTTTCTCTCTCCTTCTCATCCTCTCAATACGCCGCACTCCGTACATCTTAAACCTTTCTATATAAATCGAAAGCCTGGTTTTAGTTAATTCTCAGTGTAGGTACATATTTTGACCTCGGAAGAATATTAATGTTGTATATACAGATGCACACGCATGCACACATACATAGGCACTGCCCCCCCCCCACATATTTTAAACGAAGAAGTATACCTATATATCTACACGAGTATACATACAGAGAGTCGAACTGATACCAAGTTTCGTTCTATATATATAGAGAGAGATAATCTAAACACAATACTTTTAGAATGTATGTGTGTATGTATGTGTGCGTTTGTGTGTGTGTGCGTGTGTGCGTGTATGTGTGCGTGTATGTGTGCGTGTGTGTCTATACGCTCATAAAATTATATATATATATATTTATATATATAATTTTATGATCGTATAGTAAAATAACGAGGCAAAGGACTCGCGTATAATCCTGTAATTAAATGAGCTCAAAGCAAATAGTTTTCCTGGGCCCTTTAAAATACAATATATAGAGGGGAAAGACACAGAAGAGTGTTTTTCATTACAGGAATTTCGAACCACCAGCGCGAGGAGAATATAAGCTACTAGAGGCATTGGTAAAACATTAAAATTAAAAGTGTAAATTAAAATGAGAAACCAACCTCATCTAAATCACATATGTACTCACTCACCAGGAAATTGTTTCGCCATTTTAGTGGGTTCCAATACGGCCCGGTGGGTCATCAGCATGTGGAAGGCCGATATTGTCCGCACTACTAGAGAGAACTAAATTAAACTACATTTCGCACGTGTAGACATAAAGGAAATGCATGCGCGGGGCAGTAACCGGTGGCATGAACAGAACAAGCTGCTAGAAATGGCAGCCTATTCTATTCAATTTATGGTGCTCAACAGCAGAGAGAGCGCAAGGAGCAAATACCAAGTAAAATAACGGAGCAAAAACTCGCTTATTATACTGTTATTACATATATGTTCCATTCATGTTGGATGGTTTAACTAATGTGCAGATCCTGGCATTCTGATTAGCAGATCTTGATGCAATTCCAAAAGTACTCAACGTTATGCGTATCATATATCTTACATGTGGCGACATCAGGAGCATTGATTCACAAATTAATAACAGGATTCACCTAATCAATAACAGGATAACTCAAATATAAACAGAGAACGTATTTAATATGGAGGCGCTACCGACAGCCACATACTCGACAATATGTGGGGGTTTCTTGTTAGCGACATAATCAGGTTCATCTGATCATATTCGTGAGTATCAAACTAATTGATAGTATTCGAATCCAGACTTCTTCTTTCATTAAATCATTTAACTCTGTTCCTGCACCAACCAGGAGATTCCACATCTACAATGGATGATATGCATAACGTTGGGTGCTTTTTTGATTATATCATTATCTGCTAATCCTATTAACCATTTTCTACCCATTAGTTAAAATATCCAACGGAAATGTAATTTGGCTCCTCTTATCATTGAGCGCTTTCTGGTGTAATGAGGGATTGAGGTTTTTACTCACTAAATTTATTACACTTAGTTACCCGTATAAAAATATCCTTTCGGTAACACACTTCTATATATAGTAGTAATCTAACACACAGAGCATCCCCGCTTTCGACTTGACGAGATGGAGACTATATAAAAAAGGAAATTATATAATACTCTCAACTTCAAATAATGTATAACCTAGAATTTGATTGATACCGACGAATATAAGCAGATGCACCACCACCTTAGGCTGAGGTGACCCACTTGAAAAGGTTCCGACCCTCAAAACATCAACCCGATCGGGAATAGCAATGAATCAAAGTGATAGTATATGGACTTCTTATAACTTGTATGGATTGGCAGTATCGGTAGACGGTCTGACGCCATGCTTTGCAGCACAGAGTTACGGCCCTTGCCATTCTGAGTTCAAATCCCGCCGAGGTTAACTTTGCCTTTCATCCTTACAGGGTCGATAAAATAAAGTACCAGTAATACACTGGGATAATTGCTGGCCTTGTGCCAAAAGTAAAAACAATTAAATTTCATTTGTGATTTGCAATTTTTGAACCACGCGACTTCATATGAACTCCATACCAATACCTACTTCTCTAATTAATTACCCTTTTCCACCTAATTACTCACATTTATTACTTAATATTATGATTATCTACTCTTCGTAATGTATTTATCTTTTATAATTTATCTGTATTACTATATATACCATAAGTATTATGTAATATGGCATTTACTTTATATATTGTATTATAATTTTTTTAATACTTATATATTTCATATATAATTTGTATTTTTTTATATTACGCGACTCCATTTTACTATATACCTATCACCGACTTTTTCAATTAATTGCTTTTATATAATTACTTACATTTATTACTTAGTATCATAATTATTTACGCTTCGCAATTTATTTACCGCCCTCATGCTTCTTCCTTTTATTATGTACAATTGTGATTCTTTCTTATAGTTAGAACAGATGGCGTTGCTACTGATATTGCCATTAGCAGGAGGTAGCACGATGAGTATATACCAGTGGTTCTCAACATTTTTTTTTTACCCATGGACCACGTTTACACTTTGCCCATAATCACTCGAAGAAAAAAAAAACTTTATTTTTAATTTATGTAGATAAGTTTAGGAATTGTATTATAGAAATTTGTAAATATTTAAAAATACTAATTTAATGATTAAAACTAATTTAATTGTTTCTACGCTTGGCACAAGACCAGCAATTATCGCAGTATATTACTGGTACTTTATTCTATCGTCCCCGTAAGGATGAAAAGCAAAGTTAACCTCGGCGGGATTTGAACTCAGGGAAGCATGGCGTCCAACCCTCTACCGATACTGCCAATCCACCTAAAAACTTGTATACTCCGTATACAATCGCTCGTGCCATGAATACTCCTATCGCTAGCTCTTATTATCTGGTATACATTACAACATGGAACACCTACTATTGGTAAGCAGGAATTTGGTTCGCTACATGGAGTGCTTAGAATAAATTAAACATATTGTTCAAGAAAGCTTTCCCTATTTTCCTATAGTGAATCTACTCGACCGCATTAACCTTCTCCTAGATCCTGGGGAGCTGGTGAAGAGTGGCTCCGTCGAGCTCGTGATAAGGCCAGCCCATCGAATTTATTGTCCCTAAACTTAAACTTAATATAAACCCATATACGGACACGTGAATATGTGTTTTTAACCAATTACCTACTTTTAATTAATTATTTGCTTTTTAACTAATTACTTACGTCAGAATTAGAATTATTCAATTTTCGTACCATTACACATGCATAACGCTGTATTTCTTTCTTACTTTTCTTCATTTATTTACCATTATAACTATTCATACTTCTTTGCCGCTGGTTTTATAATACTTTACACTACTAATATCTAATCCCTTTAAGAAATTCACCGTCATGCTACGTTGATTTTCAGCCAGAGACTAGAAGTGCTATAGCAACATATATGTCACCTTCTGACCTTGTTAAAAGCAATAAACAGAACGTTCTGAGCGGCTAAATATATATATCAATAAAGAAAGATATATATATATATTCCTTTATTGATATATATATAGCCGCTCAGAACGGTCTGTAATATATACACACACACACACACACACATATATATATACATATATATATATATATATATATATATATATATATATATATATATATATATGTGTGTGTGTATATATATGTATATATATATATATATATATATATATACACACACACACACATATATAAATATATATATATATATATATATATATATATATATGTGTGTGTGTATATATATGTATATATATATATATATATATATACACACACACACACATATATATATATATATATATATGTATGTGTGTGTATATATATGTATGTGTGTGTGTGTTTGTGTGTATGTGTGTGTCTATGTATATGTATGTGCGTGTGTGTGTGTATATATGACCATGCGACTGACAAGGAAACATCTAAATCAGGAGGTTTCTGCACACACTCACGCACACACACATGCACACATACACACACGCACACACAAACACACACACACACATACACATACACACCCCCCACATATATATATATGTATGAATATATTCTGCAATATATATACATAAACATACAAATACATGAACCATTTGAAATATAATCTTTTACGGTAGAATAAATAGAACGGTTCAAAGAGATTCCTCTATATCTAAATACAATTCAGTACATTAATATATTACCAAACAGAAGATAACACTAATGAAAGTATTTTGAAAATGGATTAAAAGACATTACAATACATTTGTTAAAATTCTCTTTTTATATATGAACAATTTCTTTCTCTAAACCAATTTATGTGTCATTTATGTTAGAATTAAGCTGACGTGAGTTGTCTGTAACTACAGATAAGGCTTCCGAGATATTTGGACTTTAACTGTTAGGAAGATTTGGTAATTACGGACACTAGGAAACAGAATTATAGCATGTGGCAACCTGAACTCAAACCTTTCAGCTTAGTCCACGACGTTTCTAACGCCATTTACCAATACGGCCTATTGGCAAGGTCGTTAGAACGTCGCTTAGAATTTTTAGCAGTAGTTGTCTCAGTTCTCTACTCTCTGAATTTAAATCCCGCCTTACGAGATAATTGTTTCTACTTTTGGCACAAGGCCAGCAATTAGCCAGTACATTACTGGTACTTTATTGTATCGACCCCATAAGGGTGAAAGGCACAGTTAACCTCGGCGGGATTTGAACTCAGATCGTAAAGGGACGTAACTACGCTGGAAAGCATGTCTGACCCTCTACCAATACTGCCAATTACGAGATAATACCATCCCATTTGCCATTTACCTAAAACCTATGAGTATGATAAGTATAATGATGATGACGATGTTAAATATGGTGATGTTTATGGTCGTAGTGGTAGTGGCTTTGATGCTGGTGGTGGTTGTGATGTTGGGATTGATGCTTGTAGTTGTAATTATGTGTGACAGTGGTGGTGGTGGTGCTTGTTCTGATAATGTTTTTTTTATGATGGTGATGTGTGTTGATGTTGTTGTGGTTGTTGTTGTTATTTTTGTTGGTGGTGGTATAGATGTTGGTGGCGCTGTGATGATGATGATGGCTACGATAATGATGGTTATAATGATGATCGTTATGATGATGATGGTGATTATCAAGGCATGGTATCATGTGTCAAATTGCGCTATCTACGCGGCACGTATAATGTATACACAAACATTGACAAGTGTTGGTATCTGTGTTATGGTTTAGTACCAGGTCAACTTTAAACCAAATTTGATTATCAAACCTATCCCAGGCATGACCCACAGTTTTACCCTATACTTTTTACAACACAATACAATATTCGATATGTTCTTTTTTTTATGACAATGTGGTGTGTGATTCGAAACATTTTTTTTACTTTTAAACCAATAAACCACGTATAAAAATGATGATGATGATGATGATGATGACCACAAAGGAGTGGAAGAAGGGGATTGTGGTAGTGATGTTGGAGGTGGGGATGCTGTCGGTAAGGTTGGTGTCATGTTTTGACATATTGTGCTGGTTGCTAGTCACGTATAAAATATATACAAACACTGGCAAATGTGTTTGTGGATACCTGTATTAATGTATAATATATATATATATAAGAATTCTATTTCTCGCCCTAGCTCAGATGATACATGAATGTAAGTATGCATACGTACACACATATATATATATATATACACACGCACATATGTCTATATATATATATATATATCCAAAATTAAATTAAGGGTTGTCATGTCTGAGAGACATGCGCCATAACCACTGCAGAATAAGCTCAAAGATTCCAATGAATAGATCCGAGCAGTTAATTGGTTACCTACCTAGCTATGTGTGCTTACATTCTTTACAAATTACTCCCCGTGATTGTTCCATATGTTTATTTTATATATATATATATTTCAATCTATTTCTAGTTGATATATAATAGAATATAAAAGAAAAATGAACACCGATATATAGATATATGTATTTAAATCGTAAGGGACCTGATTCGCTAAGGTGAAAAGAATACTAACTATAGACAATTGGGTTCGCTTGTTTCAATTTAAGAAAAAATTAAGAAAATAAATACAAACAGGAATTGTGGTAACTACCAATCACCTAGACAACTTGTTCTTGTTTGGCAAAGATAATTGTGAATAGAAATACTAATCCAAGCTCATATGTATGCTATATATAAAATATAAAACAGCGCACATGTCGTCCTAGCGAGTCTCTCAAACCCACACCACTAAAAATAGCAGCCAGAGACTATTTTGAGTTCCTAACTCAATATATACCTTTAATATATATATATATATATATATATATATAAATATATATATATATATGTGTGTGTGTGTGTGTGTGTGTGTGTGTATGTGTACGTATGCATACTTACATATATATATATAATTATTTCTACTTTTGGCACAAGGCCAGCAATTACTCAGTGCATTACTGGTACTTTATTGTATCAACCCCGTAAGGATGAAATGCAAAGTTGACCTCGGCAGGATTTGGTCTCAGAATGGAAAGGGGCGTAACTCTATGCGTCAAAGCATGGCGTCCGACCCTCTACTGATAATGAAAATAAACTTTACATGTGAAGAATTCGCTCAAATATATTATCGCCGGTGATATGCAATGCCCTTGGGTGTGAGAAACATCAGTCCGACGCCCCCAGTCCCCAATCTGTCAGTAGGTACAACGTGTAAAGTATATACAAGTGTTACCCTACATCCTAGGAAATTGCTATTCCAAGGCCTGTTTTTTAAATTTATTTCCTTTAACGACATATTGTATCAGTCAAAGGTGCGTATGTGGTTGGGTACGTGTGTGAGCGCACGTATGTGCATGTGCACATGTTTGTTTCCCTGTGTACATGTGTGTGGTTGTGCACTGGTGTTCTGTGGTGTGTGTGTGTGTGTATATGTGTGTGTTTTTATTTGTTCGTGGGTGTCCGTGTGTCCGTGTGTCCGTGTGTGTGTGTGTGTGTGTGTGTGTGTGCGTGCGTGCGCGAGTTTAATATGCACACGCCCTAGCAAAAAAAATAAATAAATAAATAAAATGAAAAACATATCGTTGCCTTGCAATATAAATCCGCTTTTGCCTTTGGAAGTCTGTTGTTTACGACGCTATTGTTTACAAATTGCGATAGAAAATCTACTAATTATAAATAACGATATATATAATATATTATACCAACGCACCGTGAGTTAGTGGTAAGAAACACACAGAAGAGCTAGACAGCAGAAGGTCTTCTGAGAAGAAACCACACTTAAGCGAGTGTTTCGGCCCTTGGATAGAAATAAGCCTAAAATTCGCACCGGGTTTTATCTGCAAATTCAAGCAGAATGACTTTCTAAGTTGGTTTTCTACGTACATGTTCTCTATTAGGACAAACAACAGCAACAACAAACACAAAATTAAGAATAATTTGTGAATTACAGTTTGCCCCTGGGATGAAAACATAGGTACATTCTTACCGGATATAATTTACAGAAGGGTAGCAGAATGCGTTTCACAGTAAGTCTTCTCACTCGGGGCAAACACTACCACTACCACGAAAAAAAAACACACCCAACCACACCACTGTCATCAATGATAATAATAAAAGAAACACAATGGAGATTTATCTGTAAATTACGGGTTGCCCATAGTGCTGAATTAAAAGAAAAATCATTCGGATATCACTCTGAAAAGACTATTATCCACCCAGACACACACGCACACAAACCACGTACGCACAAATCAAAAAGCACATGCACACATCAAAAAGCACCTTGCCTCGCACAAGCACACACAAAATATTTGCTTCCGTTATGAGAACAACAACAACAGCAAAAACATCGATAATTGTTTAGTACAATCGGCATCCAAATTTGCTGGAGGTTTAAAAGGAACATATAAACAGGAATTTAATTATACCTAGACCACTGCAAATAATAATAATAAAGCCCTCCCTCTATATAGTATATGCATATATATATATATATATATATATATATATATATATATATATATATATATATATATATATATTGTTATGCTTTGGGAGGGTCATGTTGCCAATAAGAAACACAAGCACCAGTTGCCTTCACTTCAATTTATTATAAATTAAATTTATAAATTTAGGAATTTATAAATTTCCGGTCGGTTGGTTGGTTCCACAACCAGACGATTGTTCATATATTGTCAAAGTTCTTTCGTCACACATTATGTGACCTCTTCAGTGACTGGGGATTCTTTTCTTTGTTTTTGTGCCTCTCCTTTGATCTGAAACAAGATGGCGTAGGACAGAACAAAGGAGAGGCACAAAAACAAATAAAAGAATCCCCAGTTACTGAAGAGGTCACAGAATGTGTGACGAAAGAAATTTGACAATATATGAAAAATCGTCTGGTTGTGGAACCAACCAACCAACCGGAAATTTATAAATTCCTAAATTTATAAATTTAATTTATAATAAATTGAAGTGAAACGACTGGTGCGTGTGGTTCTTATTGGCAACATGACCCTCCCAAAGCATAACAATATCGGTTTTAACACACGTTTTCAGATAAAGAATCTTGCTAAACAAATCAGAAACGAAATATATATATATATATATATATATATATATATATATATATATATATATATATATATATATTACCTGTTCCAGCCATCCGGCTAAGGCCATGATGGGGCACCGCATATATATATATGAATGGTGGGGATGTGTGAAATAATTGTTTCTACCTTTTGGCACAAGGCCGGCAATTATCTCAGTGTATTACTGGTGCTTTATTTTATCGACCCCGTAAGAATGAAAGGCACAGTTAACCTCGGCGAGATTTGAACTGAGAGCGTGAAGCGCCATAAATGATTGTTTCTATTTTGGGCACAAGGCCATCAAATACCCAGTGTATTACTGGTACTTTATTTTATCGATCACGTAAAGATGAAAGTCAAAGTTAACCTCGGCGGGATTTGAACTCAGAATGGCAAGTGCCGTAACTCTATGCGTCAAAGCATGGCGTCAGACCCTCTACCGATACAGCCAATCCACCAAAAAATGGTTTCTTATATAGGTACAAGGCCAGCAATTTCTTCCGGGAGGGGAAAGTTGATTAAATCGACCCCTGTGCCTGCCTAATACTTTATTTTATCCACCCCTTAAGGATGAAAGGCAACGTTAACCTCGGCGGGATTTGAACTCAGAATGGCAAGAGCTGTAACTCAATGCGTCAAATCATGGCGTCAGACCCTCTACCGACACTGCCAATGATAGATTTGATTGTACAACAAGCGAAATAAATATCACTAATTCTAGTTGAATAACACGCGTTTTAGATTAATTGTAGTAGTCATGAGGCTACATCAGTGACTCAAATGTGTAGAGATTCGAGCTTAAAACTAGTATCGTATTGCATATGCTTGTATAAGAATAAAGCTTAGTGGAAATAGACATCGGAGAAGCATACGGACTGACACACGTATATATGTATGTAAATATACGCACACACACACACACACACACACACACACACACACACACACACACACACACACACATATATATATATATATATATATATATATATATATACAGTTGTTTCTCCGGTATTCGCTGGGGTTACGTTCCTAGACTACCCGCGAATAATGAAAAACCGCGAGTATTGGATGTGCCCCATAAAAATGCCTATAAATGTCATAATATAAACGTAAAATATAATAAAAACGAGGGAGCGTCTTATGAGGCATGCAATAGGCCGGCAAATACGGCATATTGTTAATCATAGTTTAGAGTTAAAAATATATATGTTGCCACGAAACAAGCCATTAAAAAAACGTGGAAGATATTTACGATTCCGCGAATATGCAGTGGTCTCCACGAACAATTATTAGTTAGATGCTAAGGAAAATTCCGCATATAACCGGGATCGCAAATGTTAGGACTGCGAATGCCGGGGCTACTCTGTATATATATAGTGAGAGAGTGTGAGTTCTTAAACACACTCAAACATAAAAAATAATTGATATATATAGCAAACAAATTGGATTCCGTATTATTCTATTATTTTGGGAATGAAACAAATGCCAGTTGCGCAATTTCTTGCGATGATCATAACATATCATGGACAGGGGTGTCACTTTTTCTACTGCATCTCATAGCATGGTAATGTGTTAGTTGAGCGAAGTTACAATGAGAAAAACCTTAACATCAAATTATTTGAATGCTTCTTTTTTTCATACTAGAGTAGAGTGTAATTCTGCGGGCTATATGACTAGCTACATACTAATCCTGATGTCCTTTTTATAACTGGATTACCTTCCTGACGTAAACACTTTTAGTCGCCTCTTAAAACTCTCGGTTCCTATTCAATGTACCTTTTCTCAGCCTGATAGATTATGACATGCTCGGGGATACAGTGTTTTATAGTCAACTTTTTACTGAATTAGCTTTACGAGGGCCGTAATAGGCTTCGTACGTATCATGGCTCCATTTTGAGGCAGCGTTTTATCGGTGAATGTGATTCTTGCCGCCAGTCCTCTAGTACATTGTGTCACCTCTTACGATACAGACGTATATGGTGTACTCATTCTAAACCGGATACACAGACTCGGGATTTTAAGAGGATCTGCTTTACGAAATTGCATTATCGTTGGTTCAAGCATCAGTTTGTGTGTGTTTGTGGGTTCTGAGTTTTTTAAAGTATCAACATAAAGCTGATAATTTAAAAAGATAATATCAGCCAGATTCATTATAAAACCGTTCAATGATTGGCCTTGAGTTTTATTGATAGTCAAGCAGAATCCATGTCCAACAGGAAATGGAAGACATTGTAATTCAAACATCGAATCAGGCAGCTTCATTAGTATTCTAAGAATGAAAGACCTGCCATGATGGAAGCAGTATATTTCAGAATTTGGAGGGTGCTACTAAATTCTGATGACGAATATTTTGCCGGCTTTGACAATGCATTTTAAGTTTTTTTTTTTTTTTTTTATCAACTGAATATACAAATCTTTGTGAATTAACGATTCAGACACGTGTACACTAAATGTAATGCTCAAGCCTAATCAGCGTGGCATAATATGTAACAAGGTTAGACCTCTTAACTACACAAACAGTTCATCTTGTTTTATACTGTAAAGTGGCTGAGTATTTTACAGATACCTAATTCCCATATCACAAAATCTGACATGAATAAACATTTGAATTACAGTAAAGTCAATTGGATGGGCTTTTAGAGTTTTCGTATACGGGTCGAGACAATTATATGGTAAAGGCATTTGCCCAAGGCACCAAGCAAGGAATCGGACCTGGAATCTGATGATCGCGAGTCATACTTACGAACATTTAAAATATACACGGGCTCACTATATATCGATGCTAGGCCGGCGAAACAGTATGAGAAACAAGTTGAATTCAAACTCTGCTGTGTCAGCTACACGTTTCACATTTCATAAGATTTAACTCATCCTCGTCGTCCTCCTGACTTACATCATGCTCCCCGTCGACTATTTTCTGAAAGCGGAATAGGGGCGTGGTCAGGGACAATTTACCTCTTTCTTGCACACAGGTACTGTCTGTAATTCCACCATGTTTTCTATATAGAGAGAGGAAATACTACGCCGCCTCTCAATCAATCCACCTCAAACTCCCTCTAACTAAATATTGTTTAGGTGTTTTCGTGCGTTGTCGACCTATCTGACATTTGGCTCACTAATCAACGAATCCTTTTCCGCAAACGGATGTGGACCCTTGAAGCTACAGATAAGCACATCTCATCCATTCAAATTTATAGAAAAGTACCCACTGTGTGTCGCGAAGAAATTTCTTTTTCCTGCGTTTTTTCTCATCTCACCTCCAATATTCTCGCAATTGCTTTGTTTTCCCGAAAAGAGAATGGCGTCGTGGGCAGGGGGAAACCTATAAAGTATGTGTGCCAATACGTCAACAATTTTTCCGTTTCTGCCACGTTTGCCCGACAAAAATGAAGTATATCCAACGAGTTGTCTAACTACCAACACTGCAAATATATCATTATTAGTAGAGCGGGTGTGTCTGGGGCTGACCATCGGGTTTTCTCAGGCTCGGAATTTTCTTCTGTGGGAATTCTTTTCTTATCGAGTTCTTGCCGTTTGTTTTTGACCTACCTGACATCCGAAACACTCGCTAACATCTTTATTTTCTGAAAACAGAAGCAAGGAGTGTAAAGAAAAAGCCCCAGGGGGATTGCGAATCTGACCTCCGAATTGCTTTCAATCACCTTGGGTGATTTCTTCAGTGAGAATAACAATGAGATAACCACATGCCATCTCATTATATTTATAGAAAAGCAATCCATTGATATTGAAGGATGTTTTGATCCTTCGTTATTTTCTACTTCTGTGGAAAGCGTTGTAACCTTAATTAATTTCAAAATCCACCATTTCAATGATGAGTGGCGAACAGATATCCTTTTTCGTTTCGGTCAAATACACAATGACCATTAACAAGTCCCAAGGTCAATCGCTGCAGGCTGTCGGTCTCCATCTAGAACTGGGCTGTTTCTCACATGATCAATTGTATGTTGGTTGTTCCTAAGTAGGAAGGCTCCACAAACACATCATATATGCTTCAAAAGAAAATGTTAAAAACATTTTATATACAGACGTTCTGTATGTTTTATCATATAGATTTGAGCACAGCATAGACCGGGGCGAACCACTGGAGGCCGCTATAATTACAACTGGGAAAATAAACAAGATAAAATTAAAAAAATTCCAATTTACTTCGATGTTCCGACTGCAGTTTCGCTGTGTAACAGCAGCTTTGAATATCCTTATAATTTAAAATAATCCTCACCTTGATACTTCGCAGCTCCGCTGAGTACATCTACATCCGAGAAAAGATGTATTTCGACTGAAACGTTACCAGTGTTAATTTCAAATGGGAGAAGTATTACGTGATAGCCGGTCAACAGAAGGTTAGCAATAGGTGGGCAATGGCAAGTAACAGGGCAACTAGAAGGAGGAGTCCGTTTCAGTCTAATTGTTTACCCAACCGTAAGGGAGTATAGAACAAAATGATTGAAGATACATGTATACATATATACATATAAGTATAGACATACATATCAGGGTGTCCAACTATTCCCAGTTTGGCTAAATGAAGGAATTAATTAAATCAATTAGTCAGAGCCTTGTCAAATTTTAAGTGAGAAAAGTAAACAAGTACCAATTTAGTTCGATGTTCCGACTACAGTTCATGTACATTGCTCGAGTATATTTGAACTGACTGCTCATAGAATACATGGAACACCTTTAAAATATATATCTAATATCTGACAAGATTGCTATACAAATCGAAACTGATTATGTTTAATGCCACAATTATAAAAATCATTCATTCTGTCTGATTACGGAAGTAATAATCTTTAAATATACTTCGCTGCATTTTCACCATTACTTTTTACCTATAACCTTTGTTTTCTGTAGACTTTTACACCTTTTTCTGTATTGAGCACGAGAACATCAAACGGGATGTACGTATGCAATGCCCTGGCATATCTCTCGAAATGATCGGTGACTCCATTGAATTGGTGTGCCCTGAGTGTGGAAAGATTTGCTTGAGCAAATCTGGTCACAGGAGCGACAGTCTCCCCATGTTCAGGGAGAACAAGTGAACTATGATCTCCACGGTATTATGAAGGTTCACAGGTAACCTGATGCAAGATCTGAGGCCAGGGAGATCCATAGTTGTCGTCAGTGTGCGAAGGAGTGCAAGTCTCCAGCAGGCTTGAAAAGCCATATTCGAGCGTCACACATCTGAATCTGACAAGTGATTGCAATATTGTTAGCGTGAGTTTGCAGCCGTCATATATATATCTATATATATATCTATTAATATATATATATATATATATATATATATATATATATATATATGTGTGTGTGTGTGTGTGTGTGTGTGTGTGTGTGTGTGTGTGTGTGTGTGTGTGTGTGTGTGTGTGTAAAGTATATATGTGCATAAGGGAAAAGAATGACTCCACTTATAGTTCCAAACATTTTAATTTTATAATATTTTTTAAAGATTCCACGTTAATTTTCCCTGAGAAATTTCTCGCATTCGTTAGTGGCGATTGTCAAACTGAGCTCAGGTTGTGTTGTGGTGGGTGACTCTATATAGAAAAGATTTGGGTGTGTCTGTAAGGGGGGGTGTCTTGTTAATGAATATGGGAGTGAAGGCGTTTTGATGAAGATTTAAATAATTAAAGCATATATATACACACAAGGGGTGAAAGAAAATAGTGAATGGTAAAAGCAAGATAATTGATGGAGAGTGGATTTGGCAGGTGTAGGGTTGTTTAAGGAGCATGATCCCCCCCCAGATCGACCTCCACGGATTTCACACATTTTCCAATATGTATATATATATATATATATACATATATATATATACATATATATATATATGTATACATATATATATTATATATATATTATATATATATATCATATATATATATATATATATATATATATATATATATATATATATATATATTATATATATATATATATATATATATATATATATGTAACATATATATACAGTATATATATATATACACACAGAAGGGGGAGGGGGTCCTCAAAATATGTGTACACACTTCAATATTATTCTAATAAAAGTATGAATATTTTTTGTGGGACAGTCTATAGACACACACACAGACACACATATATATATATATATACATGCCCCCGCACAGCCACATCCACACACACGCACACACACACACACACATATATATATATATATATATTTATATATCAAAAATAAATCATGATAATATATAAATATATATATATATATATATATATATGTGTGTGTGTGTGTATGTGTGTGTATGTTCGCACGCTTGCATGGCTAGAGTGACATCAAAGTAACCGTTATCTATTCCTTGATACGGTAAAGTGGACACAGGCATTTGAAATGATATATGAAAGCCCTTAGTTTCATAGGATACTATAAAGTATAAAACGAAAAAAACATCACCCCCACTCTATTTCACACACAAAGAAGCAACCCATATACACAACAGAAATTACCAACTAACAATATTACACAATTGTAACACATTATTAACAAGCCCGTTTCCTGATGTATCTATAATATAATATATTTTTTCTAACAAAAGGTGATAATATTTAAAGTATTATTACATTATTGTATTCACCGTGAATTCCTTTCTGTATTTACACGCCATTTACTTGCTAAGATAATTTGTATCAATTTAATTTTCCGTTTTCGCATAATGGTAAACGAGAGAGAAAATAAAATAGAGAGTGAGAGAGAACGGAGAAGGTAAGAGAGTAAAGGGAGAGACAAGAGGAGTAAGATAGGACAAGAGAGGAGGAGAGAGAGAAAGCGATATATATATAGAGAGAGAGAGCGGGAGGGCGGGATAAAGTGAGATATGGTGCGTAAATAATATTTAGAATTATCCGCACATATACATAAATGTAATGGAAATTCTGGAGTGGGAGGAGGAGATGGAGGTTTAGGGTTGTTATGCGATGTTGGTTTATTTATTTTTTTTTTTTTTAATTTGCTTGATAATGATAATTATCGCTCTCTTGTCTTTAATTTGTTTTGTTATTAGCAATAAGATATTGTCACGATAGAAATAATAGATTTTTGTAACGGTATATATGTATTATTTTATTTTTACTATGTTGACTATTTGAAAAGAAAACGTAGTTTCACTGTGCAGAATGAGATGTAGTGACTGACAGAAAAAAAAGTGGTAGAAAGCAAAGAGTGTGTGTGTGTGTGTGACAGAGAGAGAATGAGATTATAGGGGCATATACTTGGGCGAGGATGGACTAGAACATGTACCGAAGGAAAATGCTAGATTTGGAGAGAGGAGTACATATTATAAAGAGAGAAGAGAGACAGATAATCAAGAGGAAAGAGAAGAAGAAAGAGATAGCGTATGTGGAAATAGAGACCCACACATAAAAAAAAAAAGAATGAGTGACAGAAAAGATAAAGAGAATTTAGAGAGATACATACAAACATACATATATAAAATGTTGCCATTAAACACATGCCCCAAAATATAAACTATACCAAGCATGACTCAGAGCGAATGCTATACGCTAATAGAAATTGAAACGACAACGCGGGATTAATGATAACTTTACAGCAAATGAACTCGGACTCTAGATAGTTCCTGCTATTCAGTCTGATATTTACAGTTTCAATTGTAACTGTTATTCGCAGTAGGTATGTAAACTTTACAGACATTACCTAATATACGCTGCAGGGCGTTCTCAGCGGGTGATCGTCCAACCTCAAAACTGAAAGTTTGTAGATATCAACACATCCATGTTTGATATCCCTACCATTATTAAATACCGCAGTTTCAAAGTTTGAAATGTCACGTGACATCTTATAGATGACGTCATGCAAACTTACATAAAGGACATTGTAGGGTTTCTAAATACGCTTTCTGTCTACGCGACTGACTAGCCATTACGAATAGCATTTACTGTGGTATATTTACATATGGTATGGCACTTTAGTTCGATGCCGACTCGGCCATATAGTGTATTTCACCTGGGACGTTGGGTTGTGGCACCGAACGTGAAGACTTTAAGATATAGCAGATATTGCGGACCTGTTTTATTTTCACTTTCTTCATTGGAGTGCTAGCAGTGCATGTACACTACTTTACTTCACTTCATTGTACTTTATTTTAGATTTAAAGTGTTTATTGCAGACTGCCTCTGTGGAGAAATCCTCGATGGGTGTGTTTGGAAACTTACGCTTGGAACAGGAACCAATGGATGGGGCGTGGTGGTCTGATACGGAGAAATCGACCTGGTACAGGGCGATACCACTGGAGTGTACCATCTTTCCTATAAATAATCCTGCCTGTGAAGCTGCACCACAGCTAACCAACTTTTCTTTTTACTGACTCCTGCTTACAAGCTTTCATACTCTGCCTGTGAATCCTGTGTTTGCACTGCTTGTGAATTGATGTGTCTATGCTTTGTCTTGTTTTTTGATCATGCTGAATAACACCCTCATTCATTTCTTGCTCTCCTCTCTGAACCTCCTTAAGATCTATTGCATCATTTATGTGATATGCTTTTGATGTAAGTTTTTATGACACATCGGTAGAGGGTCAGACACCATGCTTTCCAGCATAGTTACGTCCCTTAACGATCTGAGTTCAAATCCCGCCTAGGTTAACTTTGCCTTTGATCCTTACGGGGTCGATAAAATAAAGTACCATTAATGTACTGGGTAATTGCTGGCCTTGTGCCAACAAGTAGAAACAATTATATGTATCATGTATTTTGTGTTATTCTATACAGCGGTGGCCTCGAGACCCCCCCTACTTGTCCTTTATCCTTGTTCTGGAGACAGAGCTCAATGGGGCCTGCAACCTTTGATATATTTTTGTTTATAAGCTCCGATGATTCCTGCCCTAGGGTATGGATGAAACACTGTTAGCAAATAAAACAATGTATTTCTAAGCACTCTTTGGTTATTCCTAAACGTATATATATATATATACATATACATACATATTTATACATATAAATACATACATACATACATATATATATATATATATATATATATATATATATATATATATATATATATATACATATATAAATATATATATATATATATATATATATATATATATATATATATATATATATATATATATATATATATATATATATATATATATATGTATATATATATATGTATGTGTGTATATGTATAATAAATATATATATATATAAAGCTATATCTAACTATATCCATTATAAAGGTAATCAAGGCTGCGCAAATGTG
>OZ024742.1:279850952-279860952 GCA_964016885.1 Eledone cirrhosa | reverse complement strand
TGCTGTTGGTAGTGTTGTTAGTGTTGTAGTTGTACCTGCTGTTGAGAGTGTTGTTAGTGTTGTAGTTGCAGCTGCTGTTGGTAGTGTTGTTAGTGTTGTAGTTGCAGCTGCTGTTGGTAGTGTTGTTAGTGTTGTAGTTGCAGCTGGTGTTGGTAGTGTTGTTAGTGTTTTAGTTGCAGCTGGTGTTGGTAGTGTTGTTAGTGTTGTAGTTACACTTGCTGTTGGTAGTGTTGTTAGTGTTGTAGTTGCAGCTGGTGTTGGTAGTGTTGTTAGTGTTGTAGTTGCAGTTGGTGTTCGTATTGTTGTTAGTGTTGTAGTTGCACCTGCTGTTGGTAGTGTTGTTTGTGTTGTAGTTGCACCTGCTGTTGGTAGTGTTGTTAGTGTTGTAGTTACAGCTGCTGTTGGTAGTGTTTTTAGTGTTGTAGTTGCAGCTGGTGTTGGTAGTGTTGTTAGTTTTGTAGTTACAGCTGCTGTTGGTAGTGTTGTTAGTGTTGTAGTCGCACCTGCTGTTGGTAGTGTTGTTAGTGTTGTAGTTGCAGCTGGTGTTGGTAGTGTTGTTAGTGTTGTAGTTACAGCTGCTGTTGGTAGTGTTGTTAGTGTTGTAGTTGTACCTGCTGTTGTTAGTGTTGTTAGTGTAGTAGTTTCAGTTGGTGTTGGTAGTGTTGTTAGTGTTGTAGTTACAGCTGCTGTTGGTAGTGTTGTTAGTGTTGTAGTTGTACCTGCTGTTGTTAGTGTTGTTAGTGTAGTAGTTGCAGTTGGTGTTGGTAGTTTTGTTAGTGTTGTAGTTACAGCTGCTGTTGGTAGTGTTGTTAGTGTTGTAGTTGTACCTGCTGTTGTTAGTGTTGTTAGTGGAGTAGTTTCAGTTGGTGTTGGTAGTGTTGTTAGTGTTGTAGTTACAGCTGCTGTTGGTAGTGTTGTTAGTGTTGTAGTTGCAGTTGGTGTTCGTAGTGTTGTTAGTGTTGTAGTTGCACCTGCTGTTGGTAGTGTTGTTAGTGTTGTAGTTGCACCTGCTGTTGGTAGTGTTGTTAGTGTTGTAGTTGCAGCTGCTGTTGGTAGTGTTGTTAGTGTTGTAGTTGCACCTGCTGTTGGTAGTGTTGTTAGTGTTGTAGTTGCACCTGCTGTTGGTAGTGTTGTTAGTGTTGTAGTTGCACCTGCTGTTGGTAGTGTTGTTAGTGTTGTAGTTGCACCTGCTGTTGGTAGTGTTGTTAGTGTTGTAGTTGCACCTGCTGTTGGTAGTGTTGTTAGTGTTGTAGTTGCAGCTGCTGTTGGTAGTGTTGTTAGTGTTGTAGTTGCACCTGCTGTTGGTAGTGTTGTTAGTGTTGTAGTTGCACCTGCTGTTGGTAGTGTTGTTAGCGTTGTAGTTGCACCTGCTGTTGGTAGTGTTGTTAGTGTTGTAGTTGCACCTGCTGTTGGTAGTGTTGTTAGTGTTGTAGTTGCACCTGCTGTTGGTAGTGTTGTTAGTGTTGTAGTTGCAGCTGCTGTTGGTAGTGTTGTTAGTGTTGTAGTTGCACCTGCTGTTGGTAGTGTTGTTAGTGTTGTAGTTGCACCTGCTGTTGGTAGTGTTGTTAGCGTTGTAGTTGCACCTGCTGTTGGTAGTGTTGTTAGTGTTGTAGTTGCACCTGCTGTTGGTAGTGTTGTTAGTGTTGTAGTTGCACCTGCTGTTGGTAGTGTTGTTAGTGTTGTAGTTGCAGCTGCTGTTGGTAGTGTTGTTTGTGTTGTAGTTGCAGCTGGTGTTGGTAGTGTTGTTAGTGTAGTAGTTGCAGTTGGTGTTGGTAGTGTTGTTAGTGCTGTAGTTGCAGTTGGTGTTGGTAGTGTTGTTAGTGTTGTAGTTGCAGTTGGTGTTCGTAGTGTTGTTAGTGTTGTAGTTGCACCTGCTGTTGGTAGTGGTGTTAGTGTTGTAGTTATAGCTGCTGTTGTTAGTGTTGTTAGTGTTGTAGTTGTACCTGCTGTTGGTAGTGTTGTTAGTGTTGTATTTACAGCTACTGTTGGTGGTGTTGTTAGTGTTGTAGTTGCAGCTGCTGTTGGTAGTGTTGTTAGTGTTTTAGTAGTACCTGCTGTTGATCCTGTGGCTGCAAGTTTTGGATTTGTTGTTGAATCCTTTGCTACCGCTGTTGTTGTTGACGTTATTGCAGTTTTGGGGCATTTGGCTTTGGCAGTAATAGAGCCTTCTGGTTCCCTGTCTTGTGTTGAGTTCAGAGAGCTTATTATACATGGTGGCAGGTTGGCAATGGCAGTAGTACGTTGGAAAACATATTTGTGACATATATAAAGGTCTCTTTACGTTCTGTTTTCAAATCAGGGGGAGGGTAGCTTTACCTTTCGGGCTCAATAAAATAAAGTATCAGCAATGCACTGGGGTTTAATTAATCGGCTATCCTCTCCCCACGAAATTGTTGGTATTGTGCCCAAATGTAAAACCAGTATTTTAACCTGTCTTGTAATGCCCCAGTCATCTGGCGCTATTTTGGCAAATATATGAAATCATTTATTTTTCGCCTTCTTAATATTACTCATCTATATAAATAATAAAGACAGATGAGGTGTGTAAGAGGAAATGTTGGTAAATTGGTGGGATTATATGACGGATTCTGATGGATGCTGATAGACAATGATGGAGAGTGACGGATGATGATGGATGCTGATGGTCGAAAATGATCTCTGGGTTAAAATTGATTTTTTTTTACGACACAATTCACTATAGTTTAGGTTACACTGTAATGATAAATATACAAAAACGTAGAAGATACAAACACATACACACACACACACATACAGACACATACACACACACATACACATCTATCTATTTATCTATCTTTCTATCTATCTGTTTGTCTATCTATACGTTTGTGTTGTATGTATATGTGTGTGTATATATATATATATATATAATATATATTATTATAATGATATGTATATAATTATATGTGTGTATATGTGTGTATAAGTATGTAATTTGCTTGATATCTGTCATCATTTAGCTGAAACAAAATGAAAATCAGAACAGTTTAAAACATGTTTGAGCTATTAAAAAAAGGTGTCCTCAAAGAACGGAGCAAATCTGTATATACTTGCAGATACACACACACACATACAAACACACACACACACACACATATATATATATATATATATATATATATATATATATATATATATGTGTGTGTGTGTATGCATGTGTGTGTGTATAAGAATGTATATATATATATATGTACATATATAATTATATATATATTATAGTGGAAAGAGTAAACAAAAAACAACAACGTGAAAGCGAAGAGGCAGTACAAAATGTTAATATTAGTTTCACGCCTGAGAGTGTGTGTGTGTGGGGGGGGGGGGATATATATGTGCGTGGGGCGGGGGGTGCTTTTAAAGCGTGATATGAAAAGATTTTGAGTGTTGAGCGTCTAAATATTTTATAAAATTGTAGGAATCATCAACTTGGAGATAGTTGTGAAACAGTTAGCTCCTACGATGATCGTAACAAAATGTCTTCCTTATTTCTCTCGATTTCTCACATCTCTTATCATATGCCATACGTACTATTCCTTTCGTTCTCGCTTTCACTCCTAACTTTTCTTTACTTTTCCTTTTATCTTCTCTCTCTCTCTTCTTCTCTGATCGTTCTTCTTCTATGATCGTAGAATCTGGCTCTTTTACAGCAATTTCCGCATTTGAGGTACGGCGATTACCATATTTGCTAGAAAAAGCAGCCAGCACCCGCCTGTTTAATTCTACCGTAAGGGAGGTGGGACACCGCACACAAATATACCTATGTATCGTTGTGGATTGTATTACTATTTTGTCCAAACTCCAGTATGTTGCAGTTAAACAGGCGGGTGCTGGCAGCTTTTTCCAACAAATATGGTTCTGTTGAAGAGTCGACAGCTTCACAGCACTGGTGCACATCTATGTATATATCATCATCATCATCATCATCATCATCATCAGGTTTAGCGTCCGTGTTCCACGCTTGCATGGGTTTGGACGGGGGTTTTCCCACTTGAGGCAAGAGTGGTTGTCTTGCTCGCATAGGACTGTCTGGCGGGTTTTCTACAGCTGGATGCCCTTCCTAACACCAACCACATTTACAGTGTGGGGCTGGGAGGTTTTTACCGTGTTGCCTACACGGCCACATTACAGCGTGGACTGTCTGGTGGGTTTTCTACAGCTGGATGCCCTTCCTAACACCAACCACATTTACAGTGTGGGGCTGAGAGGTTTTTACCGTGTTGCCTACACGGCCACATTACAGCGTGGACTGTCTGGCGGGTTTTCTACAGCTGGATGCCCTTCCTAACACCAACCACATTTACAGTGTGGGGCTGAGAGGTTTTTACCGTGTTGCCTACACGGCCACATTTACAGCGTGGACTGTGTGTTTTTTTTTGTCGTGACACCTACACGATCTCATTTGTTTCGGCCTGGATGTTGTGGGACCAACATAACTTTACATTGAAAGGGGCGGTGTGGATGGGGTGGAGGTGGTGGGGCGGGGGTGTGTTTTGATAGAGATGCCTACTGACTGTAGTAGGTTTTTATATATATATATAGAAATAAAGATGAAATCGAAAATGCAACTGGAGTCTTATCTTTTTAAATATATATATATTTATTTGGTTCCCTTACCGGTTTCGCAGTTCTTCTGCTTTTCAAAAGTAGAGTTGAGATGGAGGGTCTGTGATTTTTCTCACATCAGATGTGAGAAAAACCACAGACCCTCAATCACAACTTTACTTTTGAAAAGCAGAAGATCTGCAAAACCGGTAAAGGAACCAAATAAATATATAATTTTTTTTAAAATAAGACTCCAGTTGGATTTTCGATTCCATCTTTTTTTCTTTATATTTTCACTCGTGTAGGACACCTCGGTTATTTTTATTTTGTAAAGAAAACCTCACTTTCTAATATATATATATATATTTATATATATGAAACGTGAACCTAATAAATCTTTATTTGTATGCCTCTCTGTTTTGTTCCCGTCTAAATTCGCACTATATATATATATATATATATATATATATATATATATATATATATATATATATATATATATATATATATATATATATATATATATATATATATATATATATATACATATATATATATATATTTATATATAAATATATATATATTTATATATAAGCAAAAGGGATATTTAATTTGTTGGTAATTCAACAAATATATATATTTATAACTGATTCGAAGCACTCTACAAGTTTTCTGGAGTATAATATCAATGATATTAATAGATGGAAACTATATTTATATAACCATATTTATTCTATTACATATATTTCAAGGGTACCAATACTTTGGTAAGCTCTCATCAGATAAAATACAAAGTTTGTTTTATAAATATTGATATATCCAGGAAGGAGATCTTAAGGGTTCAGCAAAAACTTGAACCCTTAAGATCTCCTTCCTGGATATGTCAATATTTATAAAACAAACTTTGTATTTTATCTGATGAGAGCTTACCAAAGTTTTGGTACCCTTGAAATATATATAATAGAATATATATGGTTTCATAAATATAGTTTCCATGTATTAATATCATTGATATATGTATGTATATATATATATATATATGTGTGTATATGTATGTGTGTGTGTGCGTGCGTGCCTGTATGCATGTGTGTGTGCGTATGCGTGCGTGTGTATGTGTAAGCGCGCGCGCGCGCGTGTGTGTGTGTTTCCTCGTGTGCATGTGTGTGAATCGAAACTACAACTCTATTATGTTCCTGAGCTGACCGCACTAAACACTTGCCCGCATATCCTCCACTAATATATATATTTATCGCTAGCTGGTTAAAAAAAGAATGGTTATTTATTTCAGAAAATGACAGTTATGCAACGATGATTAATTGAAAACAGAACAAAAGTGAGTAAAAAAGGACAACTTCTATACATGCGCTTGCGAGGTGCAATTTACATGATGATGATATAGATTGGAATTGATAGAATCCCAGACATGTTAATAAATTGGATAGAGCTGAAGAACTAATGCATTTAAATGGTCTCACAGAAATTGTTATTTCACAAACACACATTCCCACACAAATATATATACATATATACATCTATACGTACATACATATAGATAATATATGTACATACATACATACATACATACATACATACATACATACATACATACATACATACATACATACATACATACATACATAATGCATACATGATGATTGCTTCATATTGTCAGAAGATAGCCGTCTCAACATCATATCAATCCTTCCAGCAAATTTACACTCCCACATGTGCCGGGAGGTGACTTTTCAATCCCGCAACAGATTTTCAAGTGACAGATGCATGCCACTATGTGCACTGACTTTATTGTATCTGGATCTGGAAGTTCATGTTGATGAACCTTCATATAGCATTTTAACCCGGAGGTTGTCTTACACATGTTACTACAAATTTGACAAGTAATCACAATTGAGATGCAGGAAGATTTGCAATATAATCTACCTGTTGTTTTTATTGTTATATAGTTTACAACAAAACCCGCTTTAGAGAGAAGTACACGGTGACAGAAATTGCAATTTCAATAATCAACATTCTCAAACCCCAACAAGTGTTCATTTCAGAATATTTTTACTTCTTTTGTTTCAGGCAATAGTCGAGACCATGATTTACCGTATTTCCCGGCGCTGAAGAAGTTTCGTCCTCGAGGACGCACCCTAATTTTGACAAGCAAAAATTTGAAAAAAATACTGAACAACTTTCGGCCTCCAAGACGCATGTTAGATTTTCGAGACTTATTTTATGAAAAAAAAGTAGCATCTTCGCCGCGAAGTACGGTTGTTGTCTTCTTCCATGTATTATGATCAAGGACTATCTCTTACGATTGATTTACATCTAAGCACAGGTTATAATGCTAAAGGCTTGTAAAACACAAGTATCAGGGAAATCTCCTTATCAAATAATTAATGCTAGGATAGAAATAGAAATACGAAATTCAAATTTTTTTAAAAAGTATTAGTTGTTCATTCAAGTCAAATCTACGAACCTATGAACTAGAAAATGTCTCATTTGGTAATTTGATACCGTATCCTACTTACAGTCACAGGGTGCTAGCAACAATATATTATCCCACTCCACATATAACTTCTATAATACCAATACTATCATATATGTACTGGTTAGCGATGCAAATACCACGAGAAACTAGTAATATGTCAGAAGGTAGAAAGATACATCTTGCACTATCTGATGAAAATATGTCATGGGGTTATTATATAACCACCATAACATCTTCGAAATACGTGTAATAGAATTATGTAATAACATAAAGACGTACAAATAAATTCGTCTCTTTTATTTATTATATATATTATATATATATATATATATATATATATATATACCATGCGACGTCGAATTCATTATACCATATATTATGCTTCAAGGAAACTAAAAAATAGTTCTTATATATATATATATATATATATATATATATATATATATATATATATATATATATATACATACATATATATATATATATATATATATATATATATATATATATATATATATATATATATATATATATATATATATATATATATATATATATATATATGAATTTATGTACAGTACATTTGGCAATATTCCGTATGTTTAATTAAAAACATTTAGAAGACCATACGCTATCAGTTTTAATTAGTGGCTATGTCACTTACTTATTTTCGGCAAAATAGGGAGATTGGTTGACAGTCTGTTTCACGCTGGTTGGCGTTCATCAGAACCACGCACTCCCCTGCTCCCGCCGAAAATTATAGAGGCTGGATTCTTATAGAATTCCAGTAATAATCAAGAGCTGATTATACCACCGAGCGATTGCCGCTCCAGCAAAAATTAGGAATTAGGTTTGGTGCTCTGAAATAACAATGTATACATGTTAACCTCTCTCCCTCTGCCGCCGAAAATAAGTATGTGACATAGTCACTACTTTAAAACTGATAACGTATGTCTTCAATATGTTTTTAATTAAACATACTTGATATTGCCAAATATACTATACATACATTCATATATACATATATATTTCGATGATAGCCATTGAATGGCTATAACCTCAACAGGCAGTTAGTTAGTTCTTAGATATGCCAGCTCTGTGTTTATAGTGTTGATGGTATCAGAGCCTTGGGACATATGAGCTTGTTAGGAATAATTTACTGTTGTCAGCAGGAATAGTCTTAATTCTCATTGGTCCCTTTGTAGATGCTAGTAGGGTTGGTATTTGGCCTCAAAGAGGCAGGTGGTGTTGTAAAGTTCAAACCGTCAGGCAAGATGACAATAGTTCCATAAGACTGATTTTCAGAAAAAGCATTCCTGGTCAGATATATATTCAATTGAGGTTATTAGTATGAAATTCGATACTACAGGTCATTCTTAAATTGTGGTATTTATGTGGAGTGGTCATATATATATATAGAAAACGAGAGCGAGAGAGAGATTGATAAAAGGATAAGAAAGTGATATACCAATATATATATGTATAAATAAAATGTTGTGTATATTTTCGTAGAAATCCTATATATGATAAGCATTAATACAGATATGCATATAAACTCACACCCACAGTATGTGTGTGGAAGCTCATTCCTGTAGTGAGAGTATGTAGGTGTGCGTGAGAGTGTAAATTAATATCGCAAAAAAGAGGGAGAAAGAAGTTCTTATTCATATATATAAGTATTCAATGATATTCAGATACACAGACACACACATATATATATTTTCAGTTTAGTTCTGTTTTCGTAGGTTATCTTATATATGGATTCAGTCTTGCTCCAACATTTCATTACATATATCTCATCATCTCGTTTAAATAAAATTTATCCACGTATGATTATCTCTCTCTCTCTCTCTCTCTCTCTCTTTCTCTCTACCACTCTCTCTCTCTCTCTCTCTCTCTCTGATATATATATATATATATATATATATATATATATATATATTGTAATACTTCGGGAGGGTCATATTATTGTAATAATATTGCCAGAAATAATTGTTTCTACGTTTGGCACAAGGCCAGCATTAACCCAGTGCATTACTGGTACTTTATTTTATCGACCCCGTAAGGATGAAAGGCGAAGTTAACCTCGGCGGGATTTGAACTGAGAAAGGCAAGAGCCGTAACTCTATACGTCAAAGCATGGCGACCGACCCTCTACCGATACTGCCAATCCATGACACTGTTTGGTATATATATAGGAAAAGAGTCCGTGTGTTTGTGTGTGTCTGTGTGTACCAAATTCTATGATCATCACCGAGAGTAACGACAGCATTAACGACTGTAACAACATATGCATCATCAGCACCAAGTCCACAGCTACAACCATGTCAATTGTGAGACGTACATGTATGAAAATCTGTGAAGTGGGTATGTTGATTGTTGATCATGTTGGTACACATAGATAATTTGATAAAGGTGTCATATTTGTATTTCTATGTGTATATATATATATATATATATATATACTTTTTTTTTCACCTGGGAGTGAACGGGCCCCCAATTGCTATGAAAACACTATTCTGCAAATTCGGAAGCATCTGATGATGTTGACCAGTTCTCCTTTTCGGGTAGTGTTGTGATGCTCAGAGAGTGGGATTAGTCGAGTGCAAAGCCTTTCCCCACTTAAAAAACCCTCAAAGCACAGGCATTGCTTATTCAGGTTATGTTACACGTTCGTGTGGCTGGCCGTAGCCTAAAAGTGCACCATTTATATATACACATATATACACACGCACACACGTATATGTACATAAATATGTGCGCGTGTGTGTGTGGTGTATGTGTTTGTTTATAATAAGTGCTAAGCGAAAATAGACAAAAATATACCTAACTTTTCATCAAAGGTCCGACTGCGGCATTTCGATGATTAGTATGCTGTCAATGTGCAATTAAAGTGTACTCCAGATGCAAGGTTTTCAGTTTGTCTCGTGACTCTGTCAGTGTGAGGAC
>OZ024742.1:279838452-279845952 GCA_964016885.1 Eledone cirrhosa | reverse complement strand
ATCCACCGCATACACCTTCTACCCTACGTACATGGGTAGAAGAACACAAAAAATAAAAATCCACACCATCCTGCCGATTATGGACATATGGTGGGTTTTGACAGGTTTTCTGGACCTGGAGGATGACATGCTGGTGTCCATGGGAAAGGCATCGGGTGACGCGTTCAGTGGAACGAGCCTCGAACTTGTAGTTCAAATGAGGCCCGAAAGGATCGCCCAGATCCCTGAACGCGTCATACTGGATGATCTAACCTTCATCAACATTACCGTTGAGGGTAGACGGCCCTCGTGTTACCTCTGCGGAACCAGAGGTCACCTGAGGGCTGTCTGTCCCCAACTTAATAAGAAAACCCCAATCCTGCCTACACCACCAACAACTGCACAACCAACACAATCACCACAACAACCACTACAAAAACAACCACCACAGCTCAAACCAAAACAAAACAATGTCCAACCCATCCCCTCCACTCAAAAAACAAAAACAATTTCCAAAACACCCGTACCGCAAACACAACCCGAAAATATACCCCTCCCCTCCAACGCGGAAGATGACCCTAGTTCGTCGTCAGACGAGGAGGAGCACTTCCACACAATCAAAAGAAAAAAAAGAAAACACACCTCAGACACACAAATGAAAAAAACCCCTCCCCAAAACATAACACTGACACCAACACAAAAGAGCTCACAACAGCAAACAAAAAACACCACACAAAAACAAAAACATGCATACACATACATAAATACAAGAAACAAAAAACTGTTAAACATTGTGTACAACAACAATCTAATAAAAACACAAGGGCCTAACTTCACCCAGGCAGGGGATTTCCCCCACCTCAAAATGATTAAGGCCCCACAGGACACCTATAAAACTTTAAAAAACAATTTTAAAGAGGACGTGGGTCCCCCCTGCGTCGGGCCCATTAACCGAGTCCTCCTAAAAAACTATCCCACCCCCTCCCCAAACACCCTCACAACTCCAAGCTCCCCAACCACACAACACACTGATGCCCCCACACTTCCACAAACCACCACCCCACCCAACAACCCATCCCCCACCCTAATGGAAATTGTGCAGCCCGATACCCGGGACGCAGAGAGGTAAGTGCCTTTTCTCTTCACCACCAACATGGCTATGCTAAGAGTAGGCTGTTTAAATGCGCGTGGCCTGGGCTCAACTTGGAAGCAAGCAATGCTTCTAAATGACCTCAGGTCACAACGTATAGATGTGATGGTTATTTGCGAGGCCCGGATCAGCAACGTGCGACAGCTGGCCCCCACCTTTGATGACTTTGAGATGCACGCATCTCTCTGTCAGCCTGGAGGTGGGGGTGGAGTTGTCGTTCTGCTGCAAAAACATCTGGGTCTCGCAACACAGATGGTACATTTGGACCCGGAGGGTCGACTAGTGGTTCTGGACCTTGGCAGTGGTAAAGGCGGAGCGTTTAGGTTGGTAGCCGCCTACGGCCCTTTCGGGTCAATGCGGCCGGACTTCTTCCATCGTCTGGAGACTTTTCTAGGGACGTCCCGCTCCTTGCTATTAGTGGGGGACTGGAATGGTATCCTAGATGCACGTTGGGACTACGTAGGGGCCTGCCCCGATAGAGAGGGGTGTAATAGCCTCAAAGGGTTAATCGGTCGATTTGACCTGGCCGATAGATATCGACTAGATTTTCCGACTGCGCCAACCTGGACTTGGGCAAATCGTAGCGGATCATCTAGGTCGTACCTAGATAGGTTCTTAGTTAGAATTAAGGATAAGGAATTTTTAAGTTGTCCAAAAATGCGCATTGTTGGCTATTCAGACCACAAATTAGTGACCTGCATGGTCAACCTTGACAGAACTCATAGACAGGGCCCCGGTTACTGGAAGCTCAACTTGTCCTTGCCGGCAAGTAGAGCCTACAGGAATCGGATTAGTACGTTAGTTAAGGAACGGTTGACTGGAGCGATCGTCAACAGCAGGTGGTGGGTATCTCTAAAGAGAGAGATTAGAGTAGTCTCGATAGAATTTAGTAAGGTTCTAGCTGCGGATAGGAATAGGAAGGAAAGGGAGCTAATAGATAGAGTAGAAGAGGCAATTAGAAGCGGCGACGTGGCCAGAGTGCTAGCGTCGAGAACGGCTTTGAGCCAGTTTTTCGACGCGAAGCACGAAGGCTGCGTTGTCCGAAGTAAAATACGTGCTCTAGGGAACGAGGGGACCAAAGCTGTTAGCTGGGCCCGCGTGACAGAGGCCAACAGTGGAACTAAATCCACCATCCGGTCTTTGCGAGACCTGGATGGACGGGCGATTCTTGAGCCTAAGCAGATGTGTGAGGCCTTTCAAAGGCACTTTGCCCGACTGTTCGGGAGGGGCGGGGAGCCGGTTGGGAACGTGGACTTCGGTCCATACCTCGACGGCCTGCCGCGCCTCTCGGACAGGGAGGCGAAGTCCTGCGAGGAGCCGATTTCGGCCGCTGAGATAGAGGACGTGCTGAGCCAATGCGGCAAACGCAAATCCCCGGGTCTCGATGGTCTTCCTTACGAATTATATCTAGCTATGCCGGACTTGTTCCCCGATCTCCTCGAGGCGGTCTACTGCAACTGGCAACAGAACGGGAGAATTCCCTGTACTGTGACCAAGGGCGTAGTCACGCTAGTGAGGAAGGACGAGAACAAGGGGGACGAAATAAGTAACTTCAGGCCCATAACACTGCTAAATACAGAGTTACAGATTTTGGCCAAGGTGCTAGCAAAGAGGTTGGCGCTTGTCGTGGGCAACCTGGTGGGAGATGCGCAGACATGCGCTATCCCGTCCAGGTCCATCCATGACAACCTCCACCTCATGCGATACATCATAGAGAGGGTTGGGAACGAACCCGGCTTTGGTGGGGCTCTGATCAACTTGGATCAATCTAAGGCGTTCGATAGGGTCGACCATGGTTACCTGGATGCGGTGCTAGCGGCGGCAGGCTTCGGACCCGTTTTCAGGGGCTGGATCACTGCTATGCACAGCAGCCGCATCTGCTCTAGGGTCAAGGTGAACGGCTACCTCTCGGAGCCGTTCAAAATCGCGCGGTCCATCCGACAAGGGTGCCCTCTCTCCTCCCTTCTGTATGTATTGACTCTCGAGCCACTACTGCGGAAGTTGGAGTTGTTGCAGGGCATCCCTTTGGAACCGGGATTGCGGAAAGCGGTGTCGGCCTACGCCGATGACGTGACAGTAATGGTGTCGACGGCCTCCGAAATCGAGGCGGTCGGCACCTTACTGGAGGAGTACGAAAAGTTCACAGGGGCTAAGCTGAACCGGGACAAGTCGATCGGTTTGCAACTCGGCACGTGGAGGGGCAGACCGATGCCCTCCGATAGCGTCGTCGGACGCTGGACGGAGGGCCCGGTGAAGTTGCTCGGGGTCTGGTTCGGACCGGACCTCCAGGTGGAGAAAAACTGGGCGGAGGTTACGAACAGAGTGTTTGCACTGACCCAGAAGTGGGCCAGTTGCAAACTATCCCTGAAAGGTCGGGCGGAGGTGGCGAACACCTACATAGCGTCCGTCATCTACTACCGCCTGACCGTAGTGCCCTGCCCAAGGGAAACCCTCACCAAGATGGAGCGCGCGCTCTTCCAATTCCTTTGGAAGAGGCGGGCTCCTATGGTGAGGAGATCCATCTGCTGTCAACACCCTTCGAAAGGAGGGCTGGGGATGCCGTGGCTAATGATGCGTAAACACGCATTAAGGCTACGGCACCTCTACGTATTCCTCACCGGACAACCGGTGTGGGCCTCGTTTGTGAGACGAACCTTTCCCAGACTCGTCTCACTCACCGAGCTGCAATCCTGGGTCAAGCAAAGACCGAGAAAACTGGGCGCCTGGCACACTGAGTGTGCCCAGGCGCTCACCGCCCTCTGGCAGGCGGATCCGGTTATCAGTGGAGACTCCACCGCAACATTCTATAGAGGGCTGGTACGCAGCAGGTGCGACGACGCCCTCGGAGAAGCCCTAGACATGGAGGAGGACGAACTGGCCAGCCTTTTCGGTAGGACATTTAGCCCGGGACCTATGGACAACTTCCAGAAGTCCCTGGCCTGGCAGTGCTACCGAGGGGCTTTACCCGTTCGAGAAAGGCTCTACAGACACGGGCGCCCGGGTAGGGACCCCGCCAAAAAGATCTGTCCCAGATGCGTGTGCGACGAGGAAACCGTTGCACACGCATTAGTACACTGCTCGGGCGTAGCCGATCTGTGGGGCTATGTCGAACAACTGCTGTCAAGGGTGGGACCGATCCGGTTGACCACCGAGTCTATTGTAATGATCAAGCCGCCTCCCCCCTTCAAAGATGAAGCAGAGGCGGTGTTTCTGTGCGTAATAGCCATGGCGAAAGAGGTTGTATGGTGGACGCGTCTGAAAGGACTGAGGTCGGGCACCTTTCTCTCTGGCCAACAACTGGTCCGTTTCTTCCGATATCATTTCGGAAGAAGGATCAGGATGGAGAGAGAGGTGCTGCACCCCAGCCGTTTCTATGAAAGATGGGTGAAAGTGGCGAGAATGGCCCGTGTGAATGGGCCTTCACTCTACATCAGACTATAGGTGAGGAAGATGAAAGACCAAGGGAGCACCCCTTCTCTGTGCTCCTGAGGAGAAGGGTTGCACACTTTTTTCGGGGGTGTGTGCGACCCCCCAAGGCGCCTCCTCTCTATTGAGGATTTTGTTAAAAATTTTATTTTTTGTTATATCTTATTTTATTTTTATATTTTGTTATTGCCTTCTCCTTATTGAGGACGCCTTTTTGTGTAAACTCCCCCCTTTGTACTTGTCCCACTTTTGATGCCCTAGTGGCAAATAAAAGAAATATATCTATCTATCAAGCAGAGGCGGTGTTTCTGTGCGTAATAGCCATGGCGAAAGAGGTTGTATGGTGGACGCGTCTGAAAGGACTGGGGTCGGGCACTTTTCTCTCTGGCCAACAACTGGTCCGTTTCTTCCGATATCATTTCGGAAGAAGGATCAGGATGGAGAGAGAGGTGCTGCACCCCAGCCGTTTCTATGAAAGATGGGTGAAAGTGGCGAGAATGGCCCGTGTGAATGGGCCTTCACTCTACATCAGACTATAGGTGAGGAAGATGAAAGACCAAGGGAGCACCCCTTCTCTGTGCTCCTGAGGAGAAGGGTTGCACACTTTTTTCGGGGGTGTGTGCGACCCCCCAAGGCGCCTCCTCTCTATTGAGGATTTTGTTAAAAATTTTATTTTTTGTTATATCTCATTTTATTTTTATATTTTGTTATTGCCTCCTCCTTATTGAGGACGCCTTTTTGTGTAAACTCCCCCCTTTGTACTTGTCCCACTTTTGATGCCCTAGTGGCAAATAAAAGAAACATATCTATCTATCTATCTATCTATCTATCTATATATCTATCTATCTATCTATCTATCTATTTATCTATCTATCTATCTATCTATCTATTGTTATATCTTATTTTATTTTTATATTTTGTTATTGCCTCCTCCTTATTGAGGACGCCTTTTTGTGTAAACTCCCCCTTTGTACTTGTCCCACTTTTGATGCCCTAGTGGCAAATAAAAGAAACATATCTATCTATCTATCTATCTATCTATCTATCTATCTATCTATCTATCTATCTATCTATCTATCTATCTATCTATCTATCTATCTATCTATCTATATATCTATCTGTCTATCTATCTATATATATTAATAACATTAATAAAGATGCTGATGTTACAAAAATCGTTTATTCATTATAATTATTTCAATGGTTCGCTCATGCCATCAAGATGTAATTCATGCATTTGTTGTTGTTATGAGAACGGTATCCTCAGATGAAATTCGATTTTGTGATATGCATATATATATATATATATATATATATATATATATATATATAAGTGGTAACACAACAGATAGATCACCATTCAGAGAACAATTGTTTGTGTGTTTCGAGAGAGAGAGAAAATATGAGGAAGTTTCGTTTGCATGTATTCGATAGTTATTTTGTATGACTTGTTACGCGCGTTTTGCAGAGGATTGGCTCAAGAACCCCCATAGGAGTTATGGACCCGACTCCATTACCAATCTGCTCCTCAAACTGGTGATAGAAGAAATGCGCATTGTGTGCTTATCTTGGTACTAGACGCACAATTCTTCTCTCTTGAGCTAGATGCTGAAATGCATACCTAGCAGGCTCAGATAATTTTCGCGAATGTTGGTTTATTACCTTTACGGTTAATCAAAATCCTGGGTAGCGACTCAATCTTGTTCCAACAAATAACCTGATACAAATCTCTACAAGAAATTATGATGCCACCTATCCGTTGATATCTCAGTTTTCAGGCTTCTAACTCAAACGTATCATTGATGTACGTCTCCGATGGAAGTTTCAGGTCTAACATCGTTACTTCATTCTGTTCTCTGCACATTATGACGGTTTTTTACTGATAGCTATCAAGTTGGACTATAACATCACGGGAGCCTCACATTTTCGATCATTCTACTTTTGTGACAACGTTCTTCTTTTGTCTAACAACGTTCACCACACACACTCATAGATCCATACGGACGTGCAAGCATACAATCTTATATATATATATATATATATATATATATATATATATATATATATATATATATATATTGGTAAAAGGAAAAGAAAATGCTGACAAATTTTTCCCAGTGAAAAATAGTTTAATTAGGAATAAGTAAAAATTAGTAATAGTATTGGTTAGTATTCAGTTTTGGTTTCAATTTTTTACCGGTTGCGCATTTCTAATGCTTTTCAAAAATAATTTTTATATAGAGCGCCCGTGATGTTTGCTCTCAGAGCAAACATCACGGGCGCTCTATCTAACCGGTAAAAACTTGAAACCAAAACTGAATACTAACCAATACTAATTTTTACTTATTCCTAATTAAACTATTTTTCACTGTGAAAAATTTGTCAGCAATTTCTTTTCCTTTTACTAATATATATATATATATATATATATATATATATATATATATATATATATATATATATATATATATATATATATAATATATATATATATATATATTATAAATGTAAACTATCGCCGTTTTTCGACTAAAGAAATTAAAGAAAATTATTTAGCCTGATAGTGGGGTTAAGAACTATCAGGCTAAATAATTTTCTTTAATTTCTTTAGTCAAAATACAACGATAGCTTACATTCATAATTTCAAACTAGGTTGCTGTTTCGAAAATATTCTTACTTGACATTTACAGTTGCTAAGATTATAGCTTCTAATTTGATGTGTTGGTGTAATGGTAGCACAGTGGTCAGAATAACCAAAGATGTGGGTTCGACTCCCATGTACATCAATACTCATCTTTTTCCATTTCTCCGAGGGTTCTTAACCCCACTATCAGGCTAAAAAATTTTCTTTAATTTCTTTAGTCAAAATACGGCGGTAGCTTACATTTATAATTTCAAACTCGCTCGCTGTTTCGAAAATATTCTTACTTGATATATATATATAC
>OZ024742.1:279825952-279833452 GCA_964016885.1 Eledone cirrhosa | reverse complement strand
GTCGGCCAGTATTTCTTATGATTCGTTGCGGGAAGAAATTCTTCGAAGGAACAGTCGTTCTGCTGAGAGCAGATTTCGTTCATTGTTGGAGGATGAGTGTCTAGGCAATAGGTCGGCGTCAGAATATTTGCGCCACATTAGGGACCTCAGTGAATCGCCTGAACAGGATAATTCCTTTATTAAACAAGTATGTTTCTCTCGCCTGCCAAACAACGTCCAAATTATTTTGGCAAATATAGTGGACACCAGCTCTTTGGAGAAAATTGCTGCCTCCACGGATCGAATCGTGGAATTTTCAAAAAAGTCTACCGCCTCGGACTCGCGTATTGCTTCCTCTCATTTGAACCAGCCCGTCTCGACACGCGAGGTTGCCATGTTGAAGGCTATTGACGCTTTGACGCAGCAAGGCGCTCGGTTATGCAGGGAGAATAGGCCGTATTCCCGGCGGCCTAGGAGTCGTTCGCGTTCTTTCGCGACTCCACGTCAGCATACTACTTCGTCCGCCAGCAATCCATTATTTTGCTGGTATCATACCACCTTCGCGGATAAGGCAAAACATTGCCGGCCTCCATGTAAATATTCAGCTTCGGGAAATGTAGATCAGAGTCACTAAAAGCGGCAAGGGAACTCTGCGAGACACAACAGAACCGCCATTTCTTCATAGAGGACCTCCTGTCTGGAAGAGCTTTCCTCGTAGACACAGGAGCTTCGTGCAGTATTTGGCCTGTCAATTGTATGACAATAACTCCTCCTGAGTCATCAATAAATCTACAAGCTGTCAATCATTCGCCGATACGGACTGTTGGACAAATCTCGCTTCCTCTGCAATTCAAAAATCTTAGACGAGAATTCAAATGGATTTTTACGGTTGCTGACCTACCATATCCGATCTTGGGAGCGGATTTTCTACACCATTTTGCATTGACGGTGGACGTCCCTGGCCGACGCCTAGTAGATGACATTACTGGTTTTTCTCTTCGTGGCCAGAAAGCTAATTTTCCAACGGTTAGCCCGACCTTTTTCATCGCTAATGCTGGGAATCCCTATCATGAATTATTGAATTCTTTCCCACAGCTTACTCAGGTAAATTTTGGCGTTGTCGAACCGACTCACACAACGGGGCATTTTATCTCTACAACTGGCGCCCCAGTATTCTCACGTCCTCGTCGCTTGCCAGCGGACAAATTGAAGGCAGCACGGTCCGACCACATGCTGCAGCTAGGCATAATTCGCCATTCTACGAGCCCTTGGGCTTCTCCGTTACACATGGTACCCAAGACTTCTGGCGACCGGAGACCCATTGGGGATTATAGGAAGTTAAATGCTATAACTGTCCCGGATAGATATCCTATTCCGCAAGATTTTGCATCGTCATTGCAGGGATGTAAAATATTCTCGAAGCTCGATTTGGTGCGAGCCTATCATCAGATTCCTGTCAAGAAAGAAGATATTCCGAATACGGCCATTACGACTCCATTTGGATCATTCGAAATTCTTACCATGCCTTTCGGACTTAGGAATGCTGCTAGCACCTTTCAACGGTTCGTGGATGAGGTCACTCGTGGTTTAGATTTCGACTACACTTATATTGATGATCTGCTTATTGCTAGTTCCTCCAGAGAAGAACACATACGTCATTTGAATCTTTTGTTTTGTCGACTCAAGGATTACAGTGTTCAAATAAATATGTTTTCGGTGCGGAATAGCTGAATATTTTAGGTCATGTCATTGACTCCGAGAGTATTCGACCCCCCCCCCCCTTCAACGAGTTGAGGCTATAGAGGATTTGGCTCCGCCGACCTCACTTCGTCAGTTGCGACAATTCCTAGGACTGATAAATTTCTATAGACGTTTTGCTCCGCAATGTGTTAATCTACTAAATCTGAAAAATTGTCGCAAGAAAAATAAGGACATCACTTTGACTCAGACTCAGCTCGAGGATTTAAAAAAATCCAAATCAGCATTGGCTAGTGCATCTTTGCTGGCCCACCCAGCGTCCAATGCAAAGCTTTCGCTTTGTGTTGATGCGTCGGATACTGCAGTGGGTGCAGTCTTACAACAGAGTAGTGAGGATCACCAACAACCATTGGAATTTTTCTCCAGGAAGTTAAAGCCTGAAGAAACTCGCTACAGCACCCTTGGCCGGGAGCTGTTAGCCATCTACCTTTCCGTGAAACATTTTTCACATATGCTCGAAGGAAGGTGTTTTACAATCTATGCTGACCATAAACCTTTGACCTTCGCTTTAAGGGCAGAGTCCGACAAGTACTCGCCCAGAGAAACAAGGCATCTCGACTTTATCTCGCAATTCACAAACGATATCCAACACATTCCAGGCTCATTAAACACAGCGGCTGACGCCATGTCTCGATTTCCGATCAGTTCAATTGCGTCATCCCACGACATCTATTTAAATCACTTGGCAGCAGACCAACCTGCACTGGAATCGTTGGATATTACATCAGCCGAATTTGCGACGAGTAATTTGAAATACCTGCCATTGCTCACCGCTGACGAACAGATTCTCAGCGACTGCGACGTTTCCGTGCATTCACCGAGACCATTCGTCCGGCTAAACCATCGTCGTACTGTGTTTCTTGATTTACACAGCATTTCCCACCCATGATCTTCTGCCACAGTAAATCTCATAACAGCCAGATTCTTCTGGCCAAATATGAGGCGCGATATTACTGCTTGGTTCCGTTCCTGCATTGCTTGCCAGAAATCGAAAATCCATAAACACGTTAAGGCTCCGCTCGGTACGTTCAGTACACTGGACGCCCGTTTCCGGTACATTCATGTGGACATCCCGGGACCTTGGCCAGTCAGTGGTGGTCATGCTTATCTATTGACTGTTATTGATCGTTTTTCGCGATGGCCTGAAGCCATCCCCTTGAAAGACTTCACTGCTGAAACGACAGCGCGTGCCCTAATATCAGGATGGATTGCCCGCTTCGGAGTGCCAACCACGATTACAACAGACCTTGGAAGACAGTTTGAATCGAATCTCTTCCAATAATTAACGAAAATCATCGGCGCTAAACGCATCCGAACGACTGCATATCATCCTGCCTCTAATGGAATGGTGGAGCGTTTCCACCGACAACTAAAAGCCGCTCTGCGGACTTCTCCTGACTCTACGCGTGGAGCGAGTACCTCCCTATTGTGTTGTTGGGGATTCGGTCACCAATAAAGGAGGACCTTGGGTTCTCCTCGGCCGAATTATTGTATGGTGCTCCTCTAGCGTTGCCTGAGCAAATGCTTTCCCCTGTCGATCTTGCTGCACAAGATCCGCTTTCCTACGTATCCCGTCTGCGTTCTCATTTTCAGGACCTGCCGCCGATGGATACGAGGAAACAAACTGTAAAATCTGCAGTCCCGAGGGATATTGCCTCGTGGACCCGTGTGTTTGTGAGAAACGATGTCGGGAAACCACCTCTCAAACAACCGTACTCTGGACCCTACTGTGTGTTGGCTCGTTCTGATAAACATTTCACTGTAGACATTAAGGTATCCAGAGAGACCATTGCGGTTGATAGACTTAAACGGGCCCACACAGATGCTCACACACCTGAGCCACATACACCCCCATCTTTCTCTTTTGCACACACACCTGTTTATTTGACCCCACAATCACCATGATATAAGACTACGACCCGTTCCTGTCGGAGGGTTCATTGGCCAAAAAAACTGTGTAGCACGGTATATTTTTAAACTGCTATTGTGCGGTGCATTAATCCTGTAGTGACTATTGGAACTTTTAGGAAATTGTATTTACATTTTATTACATTTGCTTTTTCCTTTCACGTTCTTGCATGTTTGTTTAATATGTATTTTTGAAATGTGTTGTGCCCTTCATGCTCGGTTAGGCTGACTGCTCCTTGGTTTGGGATTTTTGCTGGTTGCTAATCGGTTTTTCTACATACATGATTCGATGAACCGATTTTTATTTAATTTTCTAAAAATCTGGTGGGAGGCCATGTAGAAGATCACGCCATCTAGCGTCGACTGTGAAGGCAGTCGATTAACTACCCTTAGTTCTGACGTCACATTCTGACGTCAGTAGCTGAAACAATATTTATTAAACGATGATCTCGGGAAATATAGACGTGCTATCTCTATCGTGCTATCTACATGCAGTGATCCAAAGCGGCAGTATATGACGACTTAAATATATCCCAACCTAGGAGCACTAATGTATTTGTATATATATTCTGTAATTGCTCCTATTAAACATGTTTTTATAACATAAAATTGAGGTATGTTCCTTCTTCCTTGTTTGACTATGTGCCAGTAAACTATAACCAATTAGACGGGATGACTGACGACCACCCCGCCTAAACCGGCAACCCTACCAAGTATACTTTTCGGGAAGGGTGATTTTGGACACCCTGCAACACAAAAAGCAAAACCTGACAAAAGGGCGGAAGAAGGCATAAGGATCAACGGCCATCCAAAAGTGTGTAAATATAAATATACACATGTACATATGTATGCATATCTATATGTGTATATACATGGGTGCATGTGTGTGTATATAGGCGGGGACATAGAAATAGTCGGGCTGGACACCCGATCGCGCGGTTAAACCACTGGGAGTGAAGGACCCCTAGCCTTTCTCAGGGCATTCTTCTAGGAGAAGGCAACTCAGGAAACTGGGATAACTCCAATATAAAACCTGCGGCTCAGTAGTTACCGATGATGTTAATCTGTTCTTCTTTTCGGGTTATAGCTACTGTCGCTCACTTTAAAAAATATATTCACGCACAGGCATTCCACGATATCATTAATTAATAATTATTAATAATATATTCTAACTTTTCGGACAATAAGTCTTCTTCAGAACGAGAAATTAATGATGAAATAGAACGATAGAGAGTGAAATGTGGAAGGAACGGAAATTATTTTTTAATTGAACAGGAAAAGTGTTTGATTAATGTCGTGAACATGTTAGTGGGGATCACCATCAAGTGGACGACATGGTGTCAAGTTATTGTGAGATTATTTTACTAGGACAGATACAAGCAGAAACGATATGATGTCCGGGATTTGGGGGTTTATGTATTTTGGGGAAGAAGTAGATGGCGGGTGTGTGTACTACAAGATTAGTGCAAGTGGGAGGTAAGAGTGAGAGGAGGAAATGAGTTGGTGAATGGTGGAGGGCATGAGATGTTAGTGGTTAGAAGATTAAGGGTGGAACATTGAAGCTGGAGGTGGGCCTCAGTTCTGCAGAGGACTGCATGTCACATCACCACAGCACAACATTTATCGGCGTGTTCACTAACAATGTCATTGCAGCGCCGTGGTGTGCGCAGAGCGGAGGACTCGGCTCATGTAGGATTGTTGCGATGAGAATGCTTGCCGAAATTTAAGCAATTCAACTTACGTTGGCAAGTTTCCACAAAGGTGTCGGGGGTGTTTAACAGGCAAGAGCTCGACGTTCAGTGTAATAGTCGGTTGCTGAGACTTATGAATCAGTCTATTTGGGCTGATAATGGGGTGTTGTGGAAGAATGCTTCGAGATTTAGGGTACATATGAACCATTCAACACCAGTACGTGTTTGGAACTTGTCGTAGGTGGATGTCGTGGCTATGAACCGCAAATCCCTTGAGAGAAGGGAGTTCTCAGCATCCGAGAGTGATAGGTTAGGTGGTAGAGTGACATTAGTATGGGAGTTACGTGAGGGAGAGAAAGTAGTGGAGATGGAGTTGCTATGGTGCTTAGGTGTGGCGTGTGAGAAATCAGTGGTGTGAAGATTAGTGAATGTGAGGCGATGAGAGAGTCAGTCGTAGTTGACAGTATATTAGAGTTAGGGTTGGTTGTCAGGTGGGTGGGTTTGGTGACAGCAAATAGGATACGGAGTGAGTAGAGTTTTTGTTTCTTGGCAGAACTGAGAAACCAAGAACCCTAGTATTAGTCATAAGATAGAAAAGGAAAAGAAAGTCATCGTTGTTCAACGAATATATATTTGCAGAATATATGGAAAAATTATTGTAATTTACTTAAATCAAATTGAAATGAAATACTGCGATAGCCAGAGTGACAAAAGAGGAATCTGGCATCCAAGCTTCTTTACAAAGAATTTTGTAATCAATGGATTTTTTAATGCCTTGACTATAAACCTCGTTAGTTGTTGATGGGTAATATTCTAGTACGAACATACACACCACAGACATACGTATATATGATATATAAATATTACTATAGCTTTTGAATTAGAAACTTTCGCTAATGAAAAGAATGAAGTGTAAATATTTTCCACTTCTCATATGTACACGGAGAATGTACGCAAGAGATTACCTTTAAACATTCGGGAGAATTGTTCTCCTTATCAGAAGATAAGAACTTCTATGTTCCTGTTTACAAAGGAAATTTACTACAGCTCGGTATATCAAGATAGATATAGAATATAACTGAACTGGCCAGACTAATTTGCATGATGTGCATACATTTAGCAAAGCAATTATTCAATAATAATAAATATGAAATTCTATGACCTTCCGGCATCGGAAAATATAATATTGTATTTAAATGTTAAAGTAAATAAACCTAAAAATTAAACATGATGAAAAGTCATATCATTCCCTCGTCACAAAAAATCTTGCCTTCTAATGGTAAGCGATCCACTCTACTTCACACTGCAAGTTTATATAAACTAGTGAGGTTTGTCTCGCACACACACACACATATACACACGCGCGCGCACGCATGCACACACACACATACACACACATACACACACACACACACACACACACACACACACACACACACACACACATATATATATATACACGTGTGTGTGTGTGTGTGTGTGTGTATATATATATATATATATTATACTCGAAAGAGAATGTGTGTTCGAATCTCATCAAAGAGGCTGTAGTCTTCAGCTGTTTCGATTACGCTTCTGCTTATTACTAGCGGATTCATGACCTATCATTGATTATTTAAGTCGGGGTTGTTGTATTGAATTCACTACACCATAAGGCGAAATATGTCGGTGCGAGTTCGTAAAATTTGCCTGTCAAAAATATAATTTTCTTCATTATAGATAAATTAAAAATCTAATGTAAATTTCATACACTTACACACAATTACACTAACTGGGAATGTCTCGGTGTGCAGTTTTTCTGCTGGTATACTAATAAACACTAATGATAAAATGTAGTGTTTAGAAGATTTAGGATAAGTTCAATTCAGATATAACTACTGATTTTGAATTAGAAGTAAGTACTTTCCATATGCATATCCTCATTGTGACCACAGTCGAACATTTTTGACAAAATTCCTCCTCAATTCACGATTTTCCATTACTCCTGGCAACTTTTCCTTACTGAGATTTGTATCGGCTGAGAGTTGATCGATGAATGTTCGAGCAGGTTTTCCTCTTCTGCGTCTCCCGTGAGTTGGTACCCACAATATGTAGCTTGTTTATAACTTCCTGTTGACATCTCTAGCAATGTCTCGCATGTCGTAACCGTCTTTGAGCAATTGTA
>OZ024742.1:279793452-279820952 GCA_964016885.1 Eledone cirrhosa | reverse complement strand
TACGGCAGGCATCGACGAACGAGTCCAGGGTGCTAAATTGCCCTGGGGCCGGCGTCCAAGACGATGGTCGTCGGCCCAGGGCGAGAAATGGGTCTGGGGCGTTCGGAGCTGGTGGCGTTTGAACGAAATGTGGATGTAACTTCGTTTATCGCACGAAACGCTCGACTTCCGTTCGGGTGCGGAGTGTGGGGTATGAAGCCAAGGCCTCTATTGAGGAGTGAACGCTCAGGTGCGGAGAGGAGGATGTCTGGAGGTATGGTGACAAAAAGTGGAAGGGTTTGGGTGTGTAGGGAGGAGGGAATGGTGTGGTGAGGGGATATATATATATATATATATGTATGTATATATATGCAATAGCGTTTAAAAGTAGTAGCAGTGTGTATGAAATATACTATATGTTTATATACAATAATCATATGGGCAGCCTCGATATCAAAGAAACAAAATTGTTTCTCGTAACGGAAAAATCATTCTTCTCTAATTTTCACTGAGAAGACGGTATACAATTGCTAGCACGAAACAGAATGCCTAACACTCACTCATTCACTCAACCGGTACTGACACAGAAATTACAGCGATGAGCATTTACTGGCGTTGCTCATTTACATATAATATAATATATATATATAAATATATTTATGTTTATACGTATTCTTCTTTTTCTCCGTCCTCTAATTTCCGAAACGATCTTTGGGACAGACTCCTCAAACACTCCTTTGAGCGGATTTTGTAAGAAGCAACCGTCTCTAACTGATCCGGCTTTATCCCCAAGCGAGACCAGGCAGCCTCATAGATCAATTCCAACCATCTAGGTACAAGCACCGACTTCATCAGACAGCTTCTTTTGTAGTAAAGTTGTTATGAAATTGTGCTGTAACGCACTTAGTTCGATAAGGGAAACATCCTACTCGTCCCTCCCCATGTGCATAGTTCGCATTTCATAAGTAATATTACGTAACAACATTATATACACACACACACACACACACATATATATATATATATATATATATATATAGAGAGAGAGAGAGGGGGGGAGACAGACAGATAGAAAGAGAGAGAGAGTGAAAGAAAGAGAGGGACGGAGAAAGTCAAAGAAAGAGATGTTATAAAATTAGGTAGATAGATAGATAACATGCCTAACATCACTGATTCCCCCTTTACCCTACCACCCCTATGATGGCAGTGAAAGACAGTTGCACTCACATATGTACTTTCAAACGTTATTCTTTCTCTTCAAGGCCAAACCCACGACCCAATATTTACTCCCCATCACTATCTCCCATTGTGGGATGTGTCCTCTCGGAAACTGATGTTTTCCCTCACTCCACTGCACTCTCATCTTACAACCCATATAACCAACCTTCACTTTTCGATCTTAGTCGAATACTCAAGAAATGAAAAGTTGTCGGGCTAAGGTCGATAAAGTGCATTGAGCCCATTATGTAAAATGTCATTGCTGATGGTACGATAAAATATAGGCAGCCGATATTCAGAGGGGTAGTGCGTATGCCCCGATAAACATCTCACAATCTACCCTGTAAGGTAGCATTCTTGGTCCCAAGATAAAATACATCCAGTACACGGTGTAAAGTGTTACGGAATGAGCAAGGCCTATAAGTCTCAGAACGTAATGATCCGTCTCACCTATACCGACATTGAATATATGTATATATATATATATATATATAGGAACAAGTAAGACCCCGACGGCTGAGCTCAAGCCGTTTCGACGGCTAATTCTGTACTGAATGAAAATTTATTCTGGTATTTAAATAGCCGAACTTATCAAGGGGTAATTCCATATATGGTCAAAGAGATAATCACCAGGATTGGTCACATCACAAGTTAGTAGTAAATCTGTGATGGCAAATTAGTGGAGGAAGGGGTAGCTGAACCTGCCGGTAGGAGAAAAAGGGAGAGGGGGTGGAGTAGACCCATTCATGCGTTGGTAGTGCCAGCTACAGCTGGGTGTGAGGTCAAAGAGGATACTGGGGAGGGGGAGGGGGAGGAGGTCGAAACGGTAAGTAGAACAATGAGGGTAAAACTATAAAAGGTACTGAGTGAGAAAAAAAAAAAGCAAAGTCTGGTTACTAAGACTTAAGTCTCTCGCTATTGCTAGGCTAAATAAATACATAAATAAATAAATAAACAAATAAGTGAATAAAAGAATAGATAAATAAATTTTAAAAAAAGTATATATATATATATATAATGTAGAATAAAAAATAAATAATAATAATAGAAATAAACTAGGTGGGACGGAAATAAAGAGACCCTTATACGAGGTATAAGTGCGTGTATCGTACGGTACGGTAACGTGAGCACGGACACCTCCAACAAAGCTTATATAGGATTAACCGCATGCGACTTCAAGACCCGGCTATACCAACACAGACATACCTTCCGAAACCCGGCCCGGCGTCACGCCACTACACTTTCGGGCCACATCAACTATGATCTCACTTGGAAACAACAACATCAACTATGATCTCACTTGGAAATTACTGTCCAGAGCCAACTCTTACACGGGAGGACGCCGTCCGTGCAATTTATGCTCGGAGGAAACATTACAAATGCTGTTTTCGACGGACCAACTCCTAAACAAGAAAGATGAACTGGTTACTGCATGTAAACACCGATTACGTAGGACTTACCTCGCCCTCAAACCCCATAATGACCCGGGGGGGGGGGGGGGTAGACTAGGGCTATAACACCCCACTTGCCTATTTTGTAATGGGTAACCCCTGCTTGCCAATGGAGACGTAAGATATTCTTTTACATTCTTTTATCGCTTCCTCTATATCTCCTCCTTCCCCCCATCCCTCCCTAGTCCTTCTACCCCAGTTCTTTTTCTTTGTCGTTGTCTTTTTCTCGCCCACCAGAGGTAGCCCATCGGTCCCTTATAGCTTCAGCACCCCCACTCCCTCCCCTATTCTATGTTAGATTTGGCTGACTCCGCTTTTTATAGCAGAGGTGTTAGACTTCGGATACTCGCCCCCTTTTCCGACCGCTGTCCCCTTTTTCCGTGCCTTCTATATTTCTTAGTCGCATCTTTGCTTTAATTTCTCGTTTATCCAGTATTTCTTTCTTCTTTTTCCCTTTTTTTTGGGGGGGGGGGTGTTCCTGTATTAATTTTCCGTTCTTTACTTTTACTTCGTACGATCTTTCATGTAGCTTGTATAAGACTTTTTGTTTCGTGGCGGTACCCTTAGAGTTAGCACTAGTATTTTTTTGCGGGACCCTGAATTATATTCTCGTACTAGTTTACTTTCTTGCACTGGGTGGTTGCTGGCCCTGTGATTGGGGTAGAAACCTTTATTATTTCGTGGTAGTCTCTTTAGTATTCTGCCCCCCTTTGTTGACCCGTCACCGTACGATACACGCACTTATACCTCGTATAAGGGTCCCTTTATTTCCGTCCCACCTAATTTATTTCTATTGTTATTATTTATTTTTTTATTCTACATTATATATATATATATACTTTTTAAAAAATTTATTTATCTATTCTTTTATTCACTTATTTGTTTATTTATTTATTTATGTATTTCTTTAGCCTAGCAATAGCGAGAGACTTAAGTCTTAGTAACGAGACTTTGCTTATTTTGTTTCTCTCTCAGTACCTTTTATAGTTTTACCCTCATTGTTCTACTTACCGTTTCGACCTCCTCCCCCTCCCACACCCCAGTATCCTCTTTGACCTCACACCCAGCTGTAGCTGGCACTACCAACGCATGAATGGGTCTACTCCACCCCCTCTCCCTTTTTCTCCTACCGGCAGGTTCAGCTACCCCTTCCTCCACTAATTTGCCATCACATATTTACTACTAACTTGTGATGTGACCAATCCTGGTGATTATCTCTTTGACCATATATGGAATTACCCCTTGATAAGTTCGGCTATTTAAATACCAGAATAAATGTTCATTCAGTACAGCATTAGCCGTCGAAACGGCTTGAGCTTAGCCGTTGGGGTCTCACTTGTTCCTATTACGCACTCTACTACACTAAGTATTGAGTACTTTGGTGCGTTATGGTCCACCTGGTTCCTTACCACATTTCCTTCGTTATATATATATATATATATATATATATATATATATATATATGTATATATATATATAAACACGCACACACAGACACACGCCCGCACACACTCACATACTCCCCCCCCCCACACACACACACATATATCTATATCTACATATATGTTTATATATATACAGAGAGAGAGAAAGAGAGATAAAGAGATATACATAGATAGAAAGATAGCGAGAGAGAGAAAGAAGGAGAGAGAGAGAGAGAGAGAGAGAGAAAGAAAGAGAGAGAGATATAGAGAGAGAGAGAGAAAGAAAGAGAGAGAGCGAGAGAGGGGTATTTTAAGATGCATTGTGGTACACTCATTGAATTCTATGCTGGATAGATGATTTATATTTTCTCGAAAACCAAAATGTTACAACAATACAAATATACATGCATGCATTTATAACTGTATATGTACATCTATCTATATATATATATATATATATATATATATATATATATATGGATTATGTATGTACGTGTATATATATACATACATACTTATATACTAACATACATGCATATATAGTTACATAAATGCATATATACATACATCGTAGAAAAGAGTTTGAAGTCACGTTGTGGAACATTCAATGAATGTTCTCGTTGCTCGTTCTGGAAAGATTTATGATAGAAATCTTTCGTGTTTTGAAGAAGGAGAAGTTTTATTATTTAGGTATTACTGATCTAGGGATAGTTACCTTAAATATTTATAGAGTGAAGAAAATGGCTTCCTTTTGTACAGCAAGAATATTACCTAGGACAATCTGTAAGATTTCTTATATTAGACGTATTCCAGCATATCACCGTTGCAATATTTCGATATTCCATTATCACTATACATTTTTCTGTCCTTACTCAGCTTTATTCTGCTTCTTTTATTTATCCATAATAATGATTCTATAATCATATTTGGTGCATTCTCTTGCTTCTCCCTATTTTTACACCACCTCCATCCCCCTATATCTTTCTATCGAATCGATACCATTCTCTGTCTATTAGTATCACCCCCTCTTTACCAGTATCTCCATTGCTCTATCTGTTTATGTATATGTATATATCTCTCTGTCTCTCTCCATATATATATATATATATATATATATATATATATATATGTATGTACGTATGTATACATACATACATACATGTATGTATATTTGTGTGTGTGTGTGTGTATGTATGAACGTATGTATGTATAGAATTATAAAACGAAGCTTATCGATGGACGCAGCTTCGGTCGTTTTCTCAGTCACTCAATAATTTAATTAAGTTTGTATTATTAAATTACACCCCTAACCAATAAGAGTTTGCATTTATACGTTAATCAGTGAGGAAAATTGTCTTCGTGTTGGTAAATTGGAGTTACCCGAACGTATACACCAGTATCTACGATTCTGTTCTGGATGGAACCAACATGTGTAGAAATTAGGTAATGTTAGTATAAATTACTAATATGGCTAACTAGTACACTATGTAGTACACCACCGAAGGTGGTAGTAAACCTCAACTTTCAGTGACACGTTACTTCACATCAAAGAGGAGGTAAGCCAGGTCTGACCATTTACAGGGAACTCACGCTGGCGTTGCTTCCAATTGTAAAGATGAGCTTCCCTCTCTCTCTCTCTCTCTCTCTCTCTCTCTCTCTCCTCTCTCTCTCTCTCTCTGTATATCTATATATATATATATATATATATATATATATATATATATATATATATATATATACAAGCAAGATGTATGGTAGGTCGTATGTGAATCGCGATGATCACGTCTGACCTACCATATGGTCGGACGAAACGGCTGTCGGCAATAAACTTGTTATAATGTCATAATAGTTCCTTTGTTCTTTTTCATTAATATATATATATATATTTATATATATATGAAGAGAGAGAGAGAGAGAGAGACATGTTTATCCCTGGTTCAATCGGGGGTAACCACAGTAAGGTACTCAATATATAGCAGAGTATAAATATTTAATGTAGAAATGGCTTCTACAGGACTAGAACTATTTCATTCAGGAGAAATCATCAGGGCTTCCTAGTGATTTATTTCGAATGAAACAGCTCTAGTCCTGTAGAAGTCATTTTTATATTAAATATATATATATATATATATTAGTGAAAAAGAACAAAGGAACTATTATGACATTATAACAAGTTTATTGCCGACAGCCGTTTCGTCCGAAGCCATGGTGGGACTTATCAAGGCATATAACATGTGATTGCAAGATGGGGTCGGACGAAACGGCTGTCGGCAATAAACTTGCTATAATGTCATAATAGTTCCTTTGTTCTTTTTCACTAATATTTCTGCTCTGCGTATACGCATAGAGCTTAACTAGCTACCGTCACATATTTGGTAAGTCAGACGTGATCATCGCAATTCACATTCGACCTACCATACATCTTACTTATATATATATATATATATATATATACAAAGATCGGAAGAGTATTCCGCAGTTCACAGTAATAATAATAATAGTATTAGCTCAAAGGAGAATAGAGAATTTTCTTCTGAGCTCAAAAGAGAATTGTGTTACACAGTGATCTCACTGTGTAACACACTTCTCTTTCTGTAATATATTTGTATATATATATATATATATATATATATATATATATATATATATATATATATATATATATATACACACACACGCACGTGCACCACACACACACACACGCACATATATATATGTATATATGTTATTTAAGTGTATAACAAGTGTTACAGGTGGCGCGCCACCGCAGCAGGTCATGCTGTTAATTGGTCCGTTTCGTTTGGATTGTTTTTCAGTCTTATTGCTGTAGTGTGCAGAGTGTAAATATATTTAATGGAATCGGGCCCCGTCACATTGATTGTACCCTGAGCTGATCGATATCGAAACAATTGTAATATGCAAATAAAATGTGTACATATGCTACAACACTTTCTTTGACGTTTTAAAATCTATCTATCCATATATATATATAATTAAGGCGTTTACTCTAACATACCTGTATTGAAATAAGTATGCGTATGTTGTATATCTAGCCTTCCTATGGATTTGGAAATTGTTTGCGTAGCGCCATCTAGCGGATTCAAGCAGAAGCAAAGTGTCGGTAGCTGATGACGACGTCATTTCTGACTCTATTCGTTATCAAGAAAGTGCCCCAACATCCTTCTCTCTGCTGGAACTAAATATAGCGAAAACATAGATTTGATCCACATGTACATGGGCTGATTAGCGTTATTTACATAGAGAGCTATCGACTCCAGTCATTTAAATCCAGTATTGAATTACGGATTATTATTGTCGCTGTTGATGAGGTTGTTGATGATAACGACGATGACATTGATGATAATGATGATTGTGTGGCTGCTACTGCTGATGTTGATGTTGATTATAATTATGATGAATATGTTGATAGTGGTGATGTTGATGATAGGTTCATTGACTGTGATGATCTTATTGTCGTCTATTGATTGACCTACAATGAAAACCACCTTATCAATTTCTCCCTTCCCCTTTTTTAAAGACAGAAAGAGATTTTGACTGCTATTTCCATTATATAAAACTATCACATAAATTTGCTTTGAATGACACTGTCAAATCATACTTCCCAGTTTTGAAATACTTCATTACGTAATCTCACTCTGCCTCGTCTAATATGATTATCTGTTTCTTTGATTTTGCAGCATTCTTTGAAATTATATTAAGTCCTTTCATAGATTTCCTTCATTTAAATAAATCGCATGTTATTCAGTGCGTTTCCCATTCTCCAATGCTTTGGACAAACATGGGTTTATTTATTTTTATAAAGAAATTGATTTATAATTTACAATTCATATCCTATTTTACTAAAGGCCTATTTTTAATAAAAAAACAGCAATGCCAAAAATAATATCAACAAGATTGAATCTAACAATTTATCAATTTAGCAGTGTAAGTTACACTTCAAAATTCTAAGATATTTGTTAGCCGTATATCCGAAATAAAACAAAATATAGATAGATTTAAAAAAAAACAAAACAAACAAAACAAAACAAAAAACATCAATTGATTTACAAAATATGTTAAGAAGGACATACTGAATATGGAAAACTACTCGTAAGGTTTTAATTCTTTACAGTTTCCTTTCTTTGTATCCGTTGCTAGTATGCATCCATGTTGAAACATTTACATGTGAAACTTTAGCATCTACTCACAAACAGAACACTTGCATCTCCTCGGGTGAAAAGAATTTTAGGTTTTATTAAGTTAACGGATTACCGACGCCAATTTTTTTTATCTGAAATATTTCTTGCGTGGTTACAATCATAGAAGAGAGAATTTTAATTGGTTAGAGTTTATTGTAATTATCGTAGTAACAATAAAAATATTATTATTAGAAATAAAAATAATAGTAGTAGTAGTGGTAGTAGTAGTAGTAGTAGTAGTAGTAGTAGTAGTAGTAGTGGTGGTAGTAGTAGTAGTAGTAGTAGTAGTAGTAGTTGTAGTAGTAGTAGTAGTAGTAAGTCCAACAACAACAACAGTAACATGAGTAGTAACGATAGTAGCAGTTGTAACTTAATTCACTGCACATTTAGTGGCTGCAATGAGAGTTATGTGTCTATCTATATCACTATCACTCTCTCGCTTTCTCTTTTTATATATATGTACACACGCGCACATACACATACATGCATACACACACACACCCACACACACATGCACACACACACACACACACACACACACATATATATATAAAACAGAGAATGTCTGCCTGTCTGTCTCACTCCCTAAAACTCGAGAACCACCCAACCGATATTTTACAAACTTTACACATGTAATACTTATGGTCGTGTGAGTGTTTTGGGCAAAGACTATTTCAAATATTCAATGGCCTAGGGACCGCATTAGGCGCCGGTCAGATCTCTCTCTCTCTCTCTCTCTCTCTCTCTCTCTCTCTCTCTCTCTCTCTCTCTCTCTCTCTCTCTCTCTCTCTCTCTCTCTCTCTCTCTCTCTCTCTCTCTTTGATAGTCTAGTTTTTTAGATAGATACATAGCTATAACGTCCCGCCCTTAATAACTGTCTGTATGTCTGTATTATGACATTGACTTCGTTATCTGTGTGTGTATATATGTATATATAGTGTGTATATATATATATATATATATATATATATATATATATATATATATATATATATATATATAGTGTGTGTGTGTGTGTGTGTGTGTAACCCTTTTCTAAATATTTACTTCTGCGTTCACAGATTGATTTTTTTAGTTTAGAAGAGCCCGTTAAGGGTGAAAGCACCGATTTTTCGCTTAAACTTTAATCTGTTATTTTAATATATATATATATATAACGGAGGAAATGTGCTAAGGAACCAGGGGGACCATAACGCACCAAAGTACTCAATATTTAAGGTTATAGAGTGGGTAATAGGAACGAGTAGGACCCCGACAGCTGAGCTCAAGCCATTTCGACGGCTAATTCTGGACTAAATGAAAATGTTTATCCTGGTATTTGAATAGCCGAGCTTCTCAAGGGGTAATTCCATATTTGGTAAAAGTGATTGTCACAAGGATTGGTCAAAAGTTTGTTGTTGAGACATAATAATTCTATGATGCCATCATAGAATTATTATGTCTCAACAACAAACTTTTGACCAATCCTTGTGACAATCACTTTTACCATATATGGAACTACCCCTTGAGAAGCTCGGCTATTCAAATACCAGGATCACAAATTTCATTTAGTCCAGAATTAGCCGTCGAAATGGCTTGAGCTCAGCCGTCGGGGTCCTACTCGTTCCTATATATATATATATATATATATATATATAGAGAGAGAGAGAGAGAAAGAGATAGAGAAAGAGAGTAACGAGAGAGAGAGATAATTATATATTCGTGTACAGATATTTTTGAATACACAATAACAAAATATAAACAAACGTATTTATTTCATGAGGTTCGACAGCAGCAAACACAAAAAAAGAGAAGGAACGCAATTACATGCTTTTGAAAAATCTTAATGGCAAATTATTTGCCTATTCACCCAAGGCGACTTCAATTTTATTAGGACTTCTGCATCAATTGGTAAACATACGACGAAACTGTTTCAGAAAGAAGTGATAAACATGCCAATCTATGTTTAGAATCCTGAGAAACGCCAAGGCCATTCTGATAGTATCTATCTAAAACAGAGAATGTCTGTCTCTCTGTCTGACTCCGTAAAACTCGAGAACCACCCTACTTATTTTTTTCAAACTTTACACATGTAATACTTATGGCCGTGTGTGTGTTTTGAATAAAACATATTTCAAATTGTCAATGCCCTATGCACCGCATTAGGCGCCGGTTAAATCTCACTCTGTCTCTCTTTGTTAGTCTGTCTTTTGAGATAGATACATAGCTATAACACCGCGCCCTCATAATGTCCGTCTGTATGTCTGGCTGTCGGCATTACTACATTATGAAAACGTCTTCATGAATCAAAATATAGTCTTCTTGTTTTCCTTCGCTTACAAGGTTTTTTAAATATTTACCTCTGCGTTCACAGATTGATTTCTTCAGTTTCAGAAGATCACGTTAAGGGTGAAAGCAGCGATTCTTTGTTTAAACTTTAAACTGTTATTTTAATATATATATATTTATAGATATTCAAAACAACTAACAGAGGAGGACACGTTTAGCACCTCTCCGACATAACCCCCCCCCCGGACCCCCCCCCCCAGTTGATGGATATGAATCCGAAATATATAGGGACAATTAAATCTCTCCCAAGATAACTCTATCTCTTGTTATTATTTTTATTTTTTACGCTCTTTACTACGTTCTTCTACACACTATACATTTCATTCTACATTCACTTACATCTCTCTCTTCACCACCGGATCTTGTTACCCGGAGAATTACCCATCTGCATTGTTGAGGCTTCCAAAACGACCTAAAGAAAATATATATAGATAATTAGATATTCCTGTACAGATATTTGTGCATACACAAAAACAAAATATAAACAAACGTATTTATTTCACGAAAGCACAGACGGCTTATCGTCATTGTTACTGCCGATATGCCACCCAAAGAGTCCCACTAATTTTGGCACAAGGCCAGCAATTACATAGTCAACGGTTTGGAAATCACATGGATCACTGACGAGTTTACTCTTTACTCTATCAGTTAGTCTTAATGTACTTCGTCCTGCTTTTAGGTCATGCCTCGAAGGAAGAGATACTCCATTGGCCGAAATACTGCGAAAGTGGCAAACAAAAGAACAAGGCGGGCAAACGAATCGTCAGTGGAGTCTGCTGCTCGACGGTCGCAAGGCCGAGGTATTCCGTACTCCTCTGTACTGTTTCAGAAAGGAAGGATAAACATGCCAATCTATGTTTAGAATCCCGAGCAACGCCGGGCCATTCTGCTAGTATATAGTATATGAAAGGAAAACGATTCTAAATAAAGATCAGCGGGTAAATTTCTACAAAGCAATACAGAAAGAAACAACTATATAAATAAAATGAAATCAATCTAAGACAAGAATCTAAAAACTGATACAAAAGTTACATGTAAAAGAATAAAAAAGGAAAATAATTCGACAAAATGTATTATAGAAAAGCAAAATAATAACAATAATAATAAATAAAGGGAAATCGCATTGAGAAGAAGATAAAAATGGCGGAAAATGAAAATACAGTCAGCGATGATGATATATTAGGGAAAAGGAAAATCAAACAACTTACTCCAAATAATAAGTAAAAAAATATATAACTGAAAAGTTAAAATATATAATAATAACATCAAGTTTTAGACATTTCATTTCCTCAAGTATAAAACTATATTATAAATACATGGTATTTACTTGAAACATGTGACATTTTAAGTACGAAACAAATATTATACGTAGAAGACAATTGAAAATTTAATGTCAGAAAACTCTACACAAAATGGCGTCTGTTTCTTTAGAAAATCTGCAGTGCATTATCATTAGCGAATCGACACCACATGTAAAAGATAAGCTTAAATCAAACCCCATAATCTTATTATAAAACTTAATGCTTCTATTAATTTTTTTCCATATGTTTTCTTTAAAACAAAGGCATATACAGAAACTTAAAATTCTATGAAAGCAATAGGAGAATATATTATAGATATTCTAGGTAGACAAAACCCTGCGACTAAGACGTTTGATACGTAAACATGCAGAGACATGTTCGATATACCACTGCATATGAATTAGTGTAAGTGGTGGCTACTGCGTCTTTTGGTTTTGGACTAAAATATTATGGGTGAAATCCAGCAGAAAAAAAAAATATAATTAGTAAGTGCGTGAAAAATAACATGGATCGGCTGTACAATAGGGTTTATTCAAAGTATTTACAAATGTTTCATTAGTCTGGTGCGTTTAAAAATCGTTGTTCAAAGAATGTTACGTCAATCGATTTTAATTACAATTGATACCCGACCAAATCTTCAGAATACTGATTTGTATACTAATTTCAAACAACGCCGAACGTTAAAACTATTTTCGATAGAGAGTACTCATAATCACTACTTAAACGATACCTCGTTAACTTAATATATATATATATATATATATATATATATATATATATATATATATATATATATATATATATATATATATATATATATATATATATTTCTTTAGGTTTGTTGGTTCACCACTGGATAGAATTGGTCATTTCGCATGGTCAATCTTGGTGTAATATTGTGGAGAGTACTCAAGGTAGTGCAGTTCACCCATCTTCGTTTGTGTAGTTGGTGGTGCGAATACGGAGTTAATTATAAATAAAATAAAATAACAGGAGGCTGGACTGGTGTAAATCCTTGAAAGGTTTATTATACTATGATCATTTCAATGACCGGGTTCCATATGAATCCGGCGATATCATCTGGTATTGGAATATAACAAAGGAGTATGTAAAAAAACATGGGGCCGAAAAATCAGAGACAGATACAAAGAGGACGATTGACCAACTAGCTGCCTTTACCTCGGCCAGTCGCCCTCAAAGTGGTGGCAACTGAATCTACTAATGAACATCTAGTGAGCGGGCGAAGGCTTATAATGCACTACCACCTCTCCGTCAAAGAAAAAGGGGAAGACAGAAAGGAAGAAAGAAGTCAGCGTAAGGGTCACACTACATTCATGCTAGAAAATGCCGCGAAAAAAATGTTATTCCAAAGGATCTATAATGGCTGTCTGTATAGTCTAACGTGTGAACCGAAGATTGGAACGTTAAACTTATGTTGCGAGTTATAGGATGAAATTAAATTAAATAAAAAATATTAAATTGCAAAATGATAAATTGAAAAATAAATTATTACAAAATTAAAGGTTAAGCTAGCGAGATTTATTTAATGAATTTACGGAGAGAGTCTTATATGAACAAATTTATCTCGATAAGATATTAGGATGGAATATAGGGTAAAGATTTCGATTGCGCGTCCCAGCCCCCCCCCCCCCCCCTACAATGAGTCAGCCAGTTTCGAGTGGTATCGTCCAGCGAAAGAAATGGAAATTAATTTTTCCGAGAACTCTAGGAACGTAGCTACCTTAGGCCCCGGTATCGCTAGCGGGAACTCCACAATTTCGACAGCCCATCGTCTATACCAAAAGAATATTATTAAATCACACATGAGGGGTTTATTTACGTGCCAGTAGAGGCATGATACAGCTAATAGTTATGCCTAAATCTGGCGTTTATAGGTATAAGTATAATATGGCGGCCAAAACAGGCGGCGCGGTGGGACCGGGCCAAAGCAACCCGCTCCGAGTAATTTCGTTTACCGAAAGAGGAGAAATTTATTTTTCCGAACACTCAAGGAAGGCTGAACTTTCCGAGTGCCCAGCGCGCAGTCGGGAACGCCACCACTTATATCTATAGACTCCAGGTTTATGCATAACTATTAGCTGTATCATGCCTCTACTGGCACGTAAATAAACCCCTCATGTGTGATTTAATAATATTATTTGGTATAGACGATGGCCTGTCGAAATTGTGGAGTTCCCGCTAGCGATACCGGGGCCTAAGGTAGCTACGTTCCTAGAGTTCTCGGAAAAATTAATTTCCATTTCTTTCGCTGGACGATACCACTCGAAACTGGCTGACTCATTGTAGGGGGGGGGGGGCTGGGACTCGCAATCGAAATCTTTACCCTATATTCCATCCTAATATCTTATCGAGATAAATTTGTTCATATAAGACTCTCTCCGTAAATTCATTAAATAAATTTCGCTACCTTAACCTTTAATTTTCTAATAATTTATTTTTCAATTTATCATTTTGCAATTTAATATTTTTAATTTAATTTAATTTCATCCTATAACTCGCAACATAAGTTTAACGTTCCAATCTTCGGTTCACACGTTAGACTATACAGACACCCATTATAGATCCTTTGGAATAGCATTTTTTCGCGGCATTTTCTAGCATGAATGTAGTGTGACCCTTACGCTGACTTCTTTCTTCCTTTCTGTCTTCCCCTTTTTCTTTGACGGAGAGGTGGTAGTGCATTATAAGCCTTCGCCCCCTCACTAGATGTTCATTAGTAGATTCAGTTGCCACCACTTTGAGGGCGACTGGCCGAGGTAAAGGCAGCTAGTTGGTCAATCGTCCTCCTTGTCTCTGTCTCTTATTTTTCGGCCCCATTTTTATTTACACATTCCTTTGTTATATTCCAATACCTGATGATATCGCCGGATTCATATGGAACCCGGTCATTGAAATGATCATAGTATAATAAACCTTTCAAGGATTTACACCAGTCCAGCCTCCTGTTATTTTATTTTGTTTATATATATATTTATATATATATATATATATATATATATATATATGTGTGTGTGTGTGTGTGTGTGTGTCTTCTCTTGTTCTGACAGGTGCATGGGTTATGTACCTGTGCCTGTGTTTGTTTTTGTATGTGTATGTATTTTTGTTTTCTGTTACTTCCTCGAGCTTCAGTGCTCGGGATGTGTATGCATGTGCCCATGTATGCGTGTTTTAACCACATATTTCCCCACCCTACTTGTGTGTGCATGAGTGTCTTTTTTACTTTGTTTCTCTCGTTCGTCACTAAGTAGTTGTTGACCAGATGTGAAATATGGAATCCTTTCCTGCATTGCACAGAATTTGCCTGCACGTACCCAGGAGCTTACAATACATTGGCTAGCTGCTGTAACATCAACACCCGCCAGTCAGCCAGAAAGATCGACTGCATATCGAGTGAAAACTCTACTTCGTACCCAATTGCTTATCGAGGAAAAAATGAAATGCATTTGACTTGAAAAATATATTTCCTCTCTAGTGTTGCCTCCCCTTTTTCAGAAAAACGTCAAAGTGATACAGCCCTGGAAATATATATAGGTTATTTTATGTTGCCATCTCTTGGAGACCTGTTGATGATGGCCATTTGTGTATGATATATTTTTTTTAGAAAAGTGGGTGATGGAGTGCGTCTACCTGAAATGTAAAAACAAAAACGTTTTTCTGTAAAGAGGTATTCTTGTGCGCGTGATAAACACGCGCGCGTGTGTGTGTTGTTATACGTCTGTACGAAGCTAAGAGGATATGTGTGTGTATATGTAAGTAAAAGAGTGTGTGTGTTTGTAAGTACGAAGCTATGAGAAAAAGTATGTTAATATATAAAGGTATATATATATATATATATACAGGTCACGGGGGTAGCCATGGGCACAAGAATGGGCCCGAACTATGCCAACCTTTTTGTTGGCCATGTTGAGCCCAAATCTTTGCCCAGTACACCGGCCCCACGCCCGAACTGTACGGTCGTTACATTGACGACTGTATCGGAGCCACGACCCTCACCCGAGTACAGCTCGACTCCTTTCTCTCCTTCTTCTGCTCCTTCCACCCCTCCCTCCACTTCACCACCTCTATCTCCACCACCCACGTCCACTTCTTGGACATCTCCGTCGCCTTCGACCCCTCCCACCACTCCCTCGTCACCTCCGCCTTCTTCAAACCCACCGACTCCCACTCTTACCTCGACTTCACCTCTTCCCACCCCACCCACACTAAACTCTCCATTCCCTACTCCCAACTTCTCAGGATCCGCCGCCTCTGTAGCCGAGATGCTGACTTCGAGTCCCAGGCCCTTTCCCTAGTCAGCCATTTCATCCGGAGAGGTTACCCCCCCTCTCTCGTCCACACCGCTCTCACCCGCGCCCGTGCTATCCCCCGCTCCACCACCCTCACCCCACGCCACCGCACACCCACCCACCGTCTCCCCTTCCCCATCACCTACCACCCCTCCACCTTACCCCTCCACCGCACCATCCGCCGCCTCTTCCGACACCTCCAGTCCGACCCCTCCACCTCCCACATCTTCCCAACCCCACCACTCCCCTCCTTCAAACGCGCACGCAATCTCCGCACCCTCCTCGTCCACAGCTCCCTACCCCCCAACCCACGGTCCGTTTCCCCCCCCCCCCGGTTCCTTCCCCTGTTCTAGGCCCCGCTGCAACACCTGTCCCCACATCACCAACACTACCACCTTCCAGGGTCCCAACGGCCACCCTCTCTCGGTCCGGCATGCCTTCCGCTGCACCTCCTCCAACCTAGTCTACGGACTTCGTTGCACGAGGTGCAGCGCGACTTATGTCGGACAGACGAGACGCCGCCTGGCGGACCGAGTCACGGAGCACCTCCGGGATATTCGTCTCGGGGGCAGTTCCCCCATCGCCCGCCACTTTGGTGGCCCTGGACACTCCGCACGCCATCTCACAGTCTGTGGCCTACTCCAGTGCCACGGAACACCCGCCCATCGCCTCACGGTCGAACAACGTACTATCTTCATCTTACAGACCCACACTCCCCCCGGCCTGAACTCCCCACCCTTATTCCTTTAGCGTTCGAATCGCCCCCCTCCCCCTTTTATCCCCCACTAACACCACTAACACACCCCTGCTTTTCACCGCCCACCCCACACTAACAATACTAACACCTCCACTCCACTCCACCCCTCATCTGACCACCCTTCCCCAACTAACATACTAACATCCCTTCCCTCCCCTCTTCTCCTCCTCCCCCCTCCTTACCACACGCACACACTTACACCACCCACCCCACACGCAACTAACATCACTAACACCCTCCACCCCCACGCACACGTACCCACACACCCTCGTACACCACCAACTCTACACACCCTACCCCCACCAACCCCACTCACACCTGCATTCCACCCCTCCCCACCTCCCGTCTACTAACACCCACTAACACCTCCTCACCAAACTACACACACACCAGTACACCACACTCCCTCCATAGAACCACACACCCCCTTCTCTCCCCACTCCACACTCACTCATCCCACTAACACCCCTACTAATACACACACACACACACACCCTCCTCACTCCAACTCTCACACCTACCCATCCTCGCCTCCCTACCATTCCGCTGACTGCTGCTATGCCCTTCCGACCACTGTCTCAGCACCAACTGACCACAGCACTTCCACTGCTGACCACTTCCTGTTGCGCGCGCACCCCACATCTCTCCTCTTCCGACCACCGCTTCTTGGATTACCCACACGCGTTTTGACTTCCAACCAAAATCTCCATACATCCGTGTAACTTACCACTTTCAACCATCCTCTTACACCATCACCTATATAACTCACCCACACACACATCCCAAAACAATTTTTTTTTTATCCACACGCCACCCACACCCACAACACGCTTAAACCACACACACGTGCTTCCCACCACATATTTACACCCTCAGCCCCCTGATTCCTCTCCCCCAACCCCCCTATCCACACACGCACAGACCCTCCGACACACAAAAACACCCCCCACACACACCTTCCTGAACATGCAACCCCGTTCTTCCTCCAACCCTCACTTTCACATACACACACACACACACGCACACCTAACCACACACACCACCTTCAGCCCTCCCCGCTCGGACACCCCGTCTCCCTCTCCCCACTCCACCCTCCACCACCTCTACTCACCCCACACCCTTCCACCACCTGTTTACCCCCCTTTTAATTTCAGTTTATTTTGATCATGCCTTTATTTTTTAATGTTCTCATTCCTTGTATTTTGATCATGCTTTATTTTTATTTATTATTTATTATATTTTTGTCTTTATTTGTTAATTTTTCATTCGCACCGTTTCCTTTCGCTATATGTCTCTCCACCACTCCCCTACACACCTTTTTAACTCTCACCTGAAGAAGGGCTTATGCCCGAAACGTCGTCCTCCACCTACCCCCCACTCTCCTGAGCGTGAATTTAATAAACATTTATCGTACTGCCTCTCTGTTCTGTCCCTGTTCAATTTTTCATTATATATATATATATATATATATATATATGTATATATATAATAGATTGATTCTTTTTAGCTTACGTCCCCACGTTAAATTTGTAAATGAGGTCTAGTTGAGAGATAGAGTCCTATCGGTTGCCAGTTAATCGTTTTACCCTGTCGGTTGTCAGAAACAGTCATGAGCGGCACGGGCCGGTGTTTGGATTATGTCGATCGATTGGTTATTGATTAGGCGGTACACGCTGATGAAGCTGCATAAGCCGATTGTGCATTGTTGCATACTATATGCATACAGATGGTGCAGTGCACCTTACTGCTGCATTAGTGCTGCAGAAAATCGAGTCCGGGAACCTTATAGGCACCCGTTTTACGTGTGTTGTGTTGAGGCAAATAACTATGTGTATACTCTGGTAATGTATCTTACATTGCCCATTGAGTGCGCTGAGATACAACCGGTGCTGGCATTGATACATATGCTGGGTCCGTCAACCCTTATTATATATATATAGATATATATATAGTGTGTTATCTTTTCAACATATTGTATTTTAAAGAGCTCAGGATTCCTTCTCCTTTGAGCACATTATTGACAGGGAATAGCGAGAGTCTATGGCTCCGTTAATCTATCGTGATATATATATATATATATATATATATATATATATATATATATATATATATATATATATATAAACATGAGAAGAAAGAAGAATACTGCGTGGTTGCACATGGGTTACATATGATAAAAAAGTACTTCGTCAGTGATTTTCCAACCATCATTGGTATTTCATCGCATTAAAAATCAGATACCTCAGGTTGGTGCGAGCAATAACTAAAAAAAGGTATTGGGACAAGTAATTCGCGTAAAGCGAGGGGGACAAGTAAACAACATAGAAGGATAAAAGCAAACCGAAGATAGGAAAATAAACAAGCAACATGGTTGTCCGGTCAGCATAAGCTGGGTGGATTTCATGAGCGAGAGAGTTACAGACCGTCCATGTGTGTGAGATGTAAGCAAGAAGAGACCCACTATAAGCCAAATGGGAGGAAGTGAGAAGGGGAGAAACAGAGAGTGAGTGAGTTGAAGTGTGAGGAAGAGGTCAGTCGAGAGAAAGTGTAACTGACAGAGGGGGCGAAAGAAGGTGAGAGAAACAGAGAGAGCGGGGAAGCAGTAAGAGAGAAACAGACAAACGCAGTCGAGGTAAATATATATAAAAAACATGAGAAGAAAAGAATACTGCGTGGTTGCACATGGGTTACATATGATAAAAAAGTCCTTCGTCAGTGATATATATATAGTGACGAAACATAAGTCAATTGCATGAACTCATAATCCTTTATTTACTGCTATATATATTTCGATGATAACCATTGAATGGCTATGACCTCATCAGGCAGTTAGTCAGTTCTTAGATATGTCAGCTCTGTGTGTATATTGTTGATGGTATCAGAGCCTTGGGACATATGAGCTTGTTAGGAATATTTTGATGTTGTCAGCAGGAATAGTCTTCATTCTCATTGATCAGTTTGTAGATGGTAGTAGGCTGGTATTTGACCTCAAAGAGGCAGGTGGATCTGTAGGGTTCAAACCATCAGGCAAGATGACAATAGTTCCACATAACTGATTTTCACAAAAGGCATTCTTGGTCAGATATATTTTTAAATAAGGATAATAGTATGAAATATATACAACAGGTCATTCTTAAATTGAGAAATTTATGTGGAGTGGTGCTACTTAAAATTATGGTTGGATTAGAAAGTTTACAAATAAAAAGGCTTATGTAGGCTGGATTGCACTACACTCACATACACCTCCACAGACACACACACACTTCTACTCATTCAAAAAGTGGAGTAGTAATAATTAATATAATGGTTAGAGTCCAATACTTAGATAGTTTAGAAAATTTAGAAATAAAGGGTTTATGCTGGTTCACTTATACATACACTCACACCTACCCCCTCAAACACTCACACTTCTACACACACAAATCCATACAGGTGTGCATATATACATATGCATGCATGTACGTACAAGTATACACACATATATATATACATATATATATTATATATATATACACAGAACATGCATATATATGAAATATATACATACAAAAAGATAAAAAAATATATATATACATAGGTACACACACACACAGAAAATATATACACACGTAAGACATACATATATATATATAAAATACACACACACATACACACATATTTATATAAAATGTATACATACAGATACGCACACATATATAAAATATACGCATACATACACACATAAAATATATATATATACACGATACATATATACATATATATATATATATATATATATATATATATACAGTATTTTCCGTTGTGTTGTAATATAAAAGTTTGTAGATAGCAGCTGTTTTAGGTTATGTAACTGTTATAGAAACACGTGTCAATAAATTCCTTTCAACTAAACTGTATCCATTCAAATCTTTCTATATATATATATATATATATATAATCAGGTTCAATAAAACATTGTTTAGATGACTCCCAACCAGTAGAGCATCCGGTGGACCATCCACCATAAGGACTGCAAACCATAGGTGGTTGTTGTTGTCCAATGGTCATTGGTACGGAGTGTAGGGGAGCTACCGGGGAGGGGGGGAGCTTGTGGGAGGCCGTAACCGGGGTTTATCCATATAGCTTGAGGAAAGTTCCCGTCCTTAGGTGTCTGCAGGCACCAAATAAGTCGGCCCTTCTGTTTAATAGCTTGGTTCCGCCATGAAGAATCTCGAGTGTCTCAATAAGACAGAGGTTGCAAATACCAGACCCGCCTCTGCCTGGGGGAACCTTTCTAACCACGGACCAGACCCGTGAATGCGGGGTCCTTTCAAGTTTGAGCTTCCAGATCAGTTCAGAAAGGGCCGTACATTTCCTCTTATCTATTCTGTTAAAGGAATGGCGATGGTTATACCACCGAGCTTTGAAGCTCGTCGCTGTGGATCCTACGTAGTGGTGCTCCGAGGTAAGGGTTGTGACGTTGCACCTGTATACCACGTTTTTCGTCATGCATTCATTACTAATATATTCATATATGATGTTTAAATTTTCCTTTTCATTATTGCACCAAAGCGACAACAATGCTACCTCTCTCGTATTCTTTTTCTCATATGAATGACATGGATCATCTGGTTCTTTATTCCTCACATCAACTGAACAAACGTGAACAAATTTCTACCAAGAACACCAAGTAAGTTCTTACTTGGTAGAAATTAGTTCACGTTTGGTCAGTTGATGTGAGGAATAAAGAACCAGATGATCCATGTCATTCACGTGAGAAAAGAATACGAGAGAGGTAGGATTGTTGTCGCTTTGGTGCAATAATGAAAGGAAAAATTTAACCATTCACTTTCTTTATCTTTTTCTTATTTCAGGAATCGTTTCAAATGTTTGTAAGACCCCACCAAATTGCGAACGAACTCTTTTATGGAAATTTAGCAGAGAGTGATGAATATTGGAACGCTCCAATGATTATATGATTTGAAATTCGAAGTACTTTAAACATCGACCCCTATAATTAAATGATTGTTTCTACTTTTGGCACCAGGCTAGCAATCAACCAGTACATTACTTGTACTTTATTTTATTGACCCCGTAAGGATGAAAGGCAAAGTTAACCTTGGCGGGATTTGAACTCAGACCATAAAGGGCCGTAACTCTTTGCTGCAAAGCATGGCATCCGACCCTCTACCGATACTGCCAATTCACCGCACTTAATAATTAAATGATAAAAGTCAATGATCACCGGTGTATTTGAAACCTGAACGCAGCATGTTCGGCTTATCAAAGCAATGATATTGAGTGGGTGCCGGAAGGACGATGACATCTTGCCTTTATTTCTAACAAACCCGGATGCTGGTGCAGCCCAATCCCATGAAAGAACCAAATAAAACAAAAGCTAAAGATAATTTGTATCAATATTAATGGCTTCTAATTTGGGCAGAATGCCCGATATCTGTGAGGAGAGGAAGATCAATTATAACAACGTAATAATTTACCCGAACTATATCTTATCAACTTCAAAAGAATGAAAGGCAGAGTCGACATCGATAGGAATTAAACTCAACATAAATGCTGCTAAACGTTTGTTTGATGCTCTAAAGCTTTTTTCAATAAACCGCCCTATGTAGCAACCATAGCATTAGTTTCAAATTTAAGCAGAAGGTCAGCAATTTGGAGGTTTTGAATAAATGATATCTACCTTACTACTTGACTAGCAATATATTTCCTTAACTCTGGAAGGGTGAAGATCAAAGTTGACCCTGACGTTATTTGAACTCAGAACGTGGAGTTTCAGAACGAATAACACAATACAATGTATACAACGCTCTAACAATCTTACAAATTTACGTCAGTAAAGGATATTGGACTCTCAGAAACTCCGTTTCTGAAATTTTCGCCCATATGTTATATGATGTTGGGCGTTTGTTTGTGTGTATGAATATGTGTGAGTGTGTTAGTACATATATGTCTATGGGTTTGAGATTGATTGTTTGTATTTTGTGCGTTTGGTGGTGTGTATATATGTAATATGTGTGTTTGTGTATCTAAGTATTCATGTACATATTTATTTCCAAATGTATCTAACTACTCCGTCTTCCCGCATACACACACACACACACACACACAGAGAAACTCACCCGCATACACATATACATACACTCACAAACTCGGTCACATGCACTTACAAAGGCACACATACATATACGCATAAAACACACCACACATCCACATCCACACCCACCCACATATGTATATAAATATATACATATATATATATATATTTGTGTGCGTGTGTATGTGTGTATACATGCATATATATATATATATGTATATATATATATATATATATATATATATATATATATACATATATATATATATATATATATATACATATATATATATATATATATATATATATATATATATATATATATATATATATATATATATATATATATATATATATATATACATATATATATATACATATATATATATATATATATATATCCATACACACACACACACACACACATATATATATATATATATATATATATATATATATATATATATATATATGTGTGTGTGTGTGTGTGTGTGTGTGTGTGTGTGTGTGTGTGTGTGTATGGTGCTAGAGTAAATTTAATAGCGCATTATTCATCTATATTTCTCTACATCATTTGTTCAGTCTAATTTCCGGCGCTCCGCAATTCTCACACCCCTTCTTTTCATATAGTCAATGTTTTTTTTTCTTTCCTTTCTCTATCCAACAATATTTCAACAACCAGCTAACACCACAATAAACTAACCTAGACGTCTAGGGTGCCGTGCACTTGTGTATTATTCTTTTTACTTTCTATCACCTCCCATATAAACACACATCCACCTTTCCCTGCAGTGTTTCCAAGTATTACAAGAGAATCACTCCACTTCATTTAACTTCACTAGGATTGCAATATGAAGTGTAACAATAGTTCCTTCTTCGACAATATTTGTTCAAAGTCTCTCAATGTTATTTTAGATATACTATTATGTTACTACTTATTTTAAATTTCATTCTTTTATTATTTTATTCGGTTTTCTCTCATTAGACAGTGGCCAGGCTAGAACACCATATTTAAAGGCTTTTGTTGGTTATATCAACCCCAGTTCTAAACGGTAGATCTAGCTGCTATACATTCAGCTAAATAGCCTTTAAATCATATCAGATCATTTTTATTTCGTTACAAATGTCAGTAAATATTGAATAATGTTATCCTGTTTTCCTGTAGTCACCAGAAGGGAGCGAATTGACTGTATTTAGAGCATAAGTATGAAGTTCCTTGCGGTATTCGTTCTGACTCTCTGCACCCTGAGTTCAAGTCTCACCGTGAGCAATATTGCTTTTATACTTTCCTGATTGATAAAGTACCATTCTATGACAATGGAAGGACTGGTGGATTGGCGGAGTCACTAAAGCTGATGGTGGGATTCTTGTGCTGTTTATTCCAGCCCTTATATTGCTGGGCGGAGGGAGTAACTTGTGAAAGTGCGATTGAGAGATCATATCGTTCTCTATTTCCTGCAAGAATTATCTTGAAGGACATTTTGCTGCTGTTTGTAGCAAGTTTAACGACTCTATAGAATCTTCCACTTTAGCGCGTATAAAATACTCAGGGGGACTATCAATGTGGCATTGATTAATCTCTTGTCATTAATGTGTTATTATCATGCATTCTCTTATATTTCTTCCTATCACATAATTCACTTATCAAATGTGTTACACTTTCTCCATATTTCGCACGCAATGCAGGCATGTAGCTAAGAGAATAGGATGTTCGGTTCACGGCAACACATTTTGTTTTTGGCCAAGTCAATATGTTTCCCTTGTCTCCAGTCCACTTAACTGGGAAAACTAATTGTTGTACTTGTAATTCAAAAATCCAGCGTTGTCACATACCGTGTCAGACTGAATATCCCTGCCAAGAGGAAGTGGCTCTTCACATGAAATTTGAAAAGGCTGATTATGTTTAGTTTAAATTACCGTTGACTACCGATAAACTATTGTTGACTTTCGACTACCGCGGGAAAGAGATGTGCACAGAGAGAAATCGAGGGGGACGTTGCTTCGGAGAGGGAGGACTAGGTGAAGTGTTTAATGATGGGTTTCAGTTACTGGACAACATATGCAATCAGCGAATGGGAAATGAAGTGAAGAAATCATGAAAGGGTTTGAGTTATCTAGAATGTCATTTGAAAATATGCTAACTACACTAACATCTTGAAACGTTAACATGATACGCAAAAGCATATTATTGAAGTGTTATGCGTGGCCCACTCTTTGATAAAACGTAGACAAGCAAAATGATGCTCAAGTTAGTTAGAAGCATTTGATATGTGTATTTAGAGAAGATTTTGAAAATTATCGTAGGCAACACAGAACCAATGATGTTGTAAAGATTTTATTAGAAATCGCCAAAGAGAAAGTCTAAAATATATTCGACATTTAATTAAAAAAAATATTCCTTTATTCACATGATAACTTATATTATTATATATGCGTGTTTGATCTCATTCCGTTATCCTCAGCAAGTTAGCCCTTATTCAGGTGTTACATAATATTCTAATATATACATTTTCAATTAAAATATTATGAAGTATTACGCATTTCACAAAATTATTTCTTTACTCAGACGTTACGTTATAGTAATATATACATATATATGAATTCCAATATTCTCAACAAGTTAGCATATTCTTATATGTATAATTCATTCCGATATTGTGAAGTATTTCGCATTCGCCAAAATTATTCTGCTATTCAAATGTTACCTTATAGCGTTTTATATGTATAATATATATATATATATATATATATATATATATATGTGTGTGTGTGTGTGTGTGTGTGTGTGATGACGGTAGCCCGACGACATCCATCGTCACCTTGTCCCCATGCACACAAGGCTAAAAAATATCCCTTCTGTTGCCACTCAGTAAGACACAACTCTAGACCGGGATCTTATGCTTGATAAAGAAATTTCGTAACCATTCAAAAATGCAGTCCGGAATGGAGATTGCATTTTTGATAAGCTCAACCTACATCCTATCGCATAAATATGAGTCATAAATATTTTGAATGTAAGAAGCAATTTTTAGATAGACTTCGTGTATATATATTTTGGCTAGCTAGAAGAATGAGGAAAATTACAGCCATAAAGTGAAAGAAAAAAAAACAGCCCCAAACAGCCAAATATATAATCAGTAAATTTAAGTGACTTGTATTGCTCGGCTGGCGTGTATGAGAATGGATTAAATAAAAAGCAAATAATAATAATAATGGTACATTATTTTATCGACCTCGTAAGGATGAAAGGCAAATCTAACCTCGACGGGATTCAAACTCTGACATTAAAAGGCCATAACTCTATGCCGCAAAGCACATTGTCCGAGGCGTTACAGATACTGCCAATCCACCGCCACAACAATAACAAAAATAATGGTTTCTACTTTTGGCACAAGGCCAGCAATTACCCAGTACATTACTGGTACTTTATTTTATCGACCTCTGTATGGATGAAAGGCAAAGTTAACCTCGGCGGGATTTGAACTAAGATCGTAAAGGGACGTAACTATGCTTGGAAAGCATATCCGACCCTCTACCGATACTGCCAATTCACCCCAATAACAAAAATAATGGTTTCTGATTTAGATACAAGGCCAGCAAATGTTGTGGAGGGAATTTCGATTAAATCGACTCAAGTGTGTTAGTGATACTTTATTTTATCGATCCCGTAAGTATAGAAGGCAAAGCTAACCTTGGTGGGATTTGAACTCAGAAAGTAAAGGTCTGTAACTCTTTGCTGCAAAGCATGGTTTCTGTTGCTCTACTGATACTGCACATCCACCACCCTAACAATAATACTAATAATAATAATTGATTCTACTTTAGGCCAGCAATTTTTTTAAGGAGAGGGGAAAGTCAATTAAATCGGTCCCAGGGCATTACTGGTGCTTTATTTTATCGACCCCGTAAGGATGAAAGGGAAAATTAACCTCGGCGGGATTTGGACTCAGACCGTAAAGGGGCGTAATTCTATGCTGCAAAGCATGGCGTCCGACCTTCTACCGATACTGTCAATCAACCACCCTAACAATAACAGTAATTGTTTCTACTTTAGGCACAAGGCCAGCAATTACCCAGTGCATTACTGGTACTTTATTTTATCGACCCCGTAAGGATGAAAGACAAAGTTAACCTCGGCGGGATTTGAATTCAGACCGTAAAGGGACGTAAATATGCTGGAAAGCATGGCGTCCGACTCTCTACTGATACTGCCAATCCACCGCCCGGATTTGAGTAATAATGATTTCATTTATTGGCCACAAGGGCCGACATGTAGGGTACAATACAAAGACACGGACAGTGGGGGTTTACAATAAGCTCGAGTAAAAGTGCACAATAGCAAAACCAATGAAAATCGAATGCAACGAACAGAGATGAAGATATATATATATATTAGTATATGAATGAGATTTGTGGGAACATTTAATCTACTCAGTGTGTAG
>OZ024742.1:279785952-279790952 GCA_964016885.1 Eledone cirrhosa | reverse complement strand
GGTGTAGTTATATATGAGCCACAGACATATAGACACAAAAGACAGAAAGCTATATACTCACTACAAATAGACATACACATATACTTTGTTGTTAATTTTGACCTTGTGGCGTCGAGGTGACGCTCATGTGTCTTCTCTATGTTTTAAGTTCAACTCAGCTGTTATATATACGCACATATATACATAGTTATACATAGCTATACATAGTTGCAGATGGTTAATATGTGAGACGTGTGTTAAAACGTGACGTAAACATAATTTGTACAGGTGGCAGTTGGCAGTCGTGCCAAAAATATGATGTGTGAAGCAGATATGCAGATACGCCATTTTGTTTTCGCCTTGCTGTCTCCCTCTCTCCCCTTTCTCTAACAATCTCTCTCTATATATATCTATCTACATGCCAATTTTTTTTCTTTCTCCTAACCACTCTCGCTATCCTTCTCTCTTTCTTTCTTTTGCTTTCAAATGTTGACTATTATACCTTTTGTAATGGTTTCTAGATGCACCCAGCTGAGCCTGTATGATGAATGTCCATTTTTGTACTAAGATGTCATTCCGTCATCAATCTTCTATCTATTGGTACATGTCTTCATCTTGCTATCATCTTTTCTATGTTTTTTTTTTCTTTCGTCGATCCCACTACAAGCGTTAATTTATTTTTCTTCCTCCATTGCTCCGCTTTCAGAAAAGAAATGAAAATACACAAAACAAAAACTGTGGTAAAAACAATACAAACAAAAACAATTTATACAACTTAAGAACATGTATTTTCTCCCTATAATTATTAATCATTCTGTGTGTTACATTTTATATCTTTATCTCCCACTGTCTCGCCCTCACTCTGTCTCACTCTAACTCTGTCTCACCATCACTGTCTCACTATCACTCTGCCGAACTTTACATAACTTCCCTTTTTCACTTTACACTGTTTGTGCCTGTGTCTGTATATAAATACATATATATATATATAGATAGATATATATACATGCACACACACACATAAATACATATATACACATACAAATACAAATATACAGACACACATACACATGTGTATATATACACGTACACATACACATATATACATATATATACAGATACATATACATATATATACATATATATATATATATATATATATATATATATATATAGACATAGAATATTCGAAAATATTCTGTATGTTTATAATAAACATTTTGAAGACCTAATCGCTATAGAATAGAATACGTCACGTATTACAATTAGATTCTCGATAAAAGCAAGGGAAGTAAATCTACGCGTTTCATTCTTATTAGAAATCGTCAGGACTACATATCCAGTGCTTTCATCGAGAATGACACAGCTAGAGACTTATAGAATACTTAGCTGTGTACAGGAACTGGTTTGAAAGAGCGGTTGCCGGTCCGGCAGAAATTAGAAATTGGAATAAATGCTCTGAAATAGCGATATATATGTGAATATAGACATAGAATATTCGAAAATATTCTGTATGTTTATAATAAACATTTTGAAGACCTAATCGCTATAGAATAGAATACGTCACGTATTACAATTAGATTCTCGATAAAAGCAAGGGAAGTAAATCTACGCGTTTCATTCTTATTAGAAATCGTCAGGACTACATATCCAGTGCTTTCATCGAGAATGACACAGCTAGAGACTTATAGAATACTTAGCTGTGTACAGGAACTGGTTTGAAAGAGCGGTTGCCGGTCCGGCAGAAATTAGAAATTGGAATAAATGCTCTGAAATAGCGATATATATGTGAATATAGACATAGAATATTCGAAAATATTCTGTATGTTTATAATAAACATTTTGAAGACCTAATCGCTATAGAATAGAATACGTCACGTATTACAATTAGATTCTCGATAAAAGCAAGGGAAGTAAATCTACGCGTTTCATTCTTATTAGAAATCGTCAGGACTACATATCCAGTGCTTTCATCGAGAATGACACAGCTAGAGACTTATAGAATACTTAGCTGTGTACAGGAACTGGTTTGAAAGAGCGGTTGCCGGTCCGGCAGAAATTAGAAATTGGAATAAATGCTCTGAAATAGCGATATATATGTGAATATAGACATAGAATATTCGAAAATATTCTGTATGTTTATAATAAACATTTTGAAGACCTAATCGCTATAGAATAGAATACGTCACGTATTACAATTAGATTCTCGATAAAAGCAAGGGAAGTAAATCTACGCGTTTCATTCTTATTAGAAATCGTCAGGACTACATATCCAGTGCTTTCATCGAGAATGACACAGCTAGAGACTTATAGAATACTTAGCTGTGTACAGGAACTGGTTTGAAAGAGCGGTTGCCGGTCCGGCAGAAATTAGAAATTGGAATAAATGCTCTGAAATAGCGATATATATGTGAATATAGACATAGAATATTCGAAAATATTCTGTATGTTTATAATAAACATTTTGAAGACCTAATCGCTATAGAATAGAATACGTCACGTATTACAATTAGATTCTCGATAAAAGCAAGGGAAGTAAATCTACGCGTTTCATTCTTATTAGAAATCGTCAGGACTACATATCCAGTGCTTTCATCGAGAATGACACAGCTAGAGACTTATAGAATACTTAGCTGTGTACAGGAACTGGTTTGAAAGAGCGGTTGCCGGTCCGGCAGAAATTAGAAATTGGAATAAATGCTCTGAAATAGCGATATATATGTGAATATAGACATAGAATATTCGAAAATATTCTGTATGTTTATAATAAACATTTTGAAGACCTAATCGCTATAGAATAGAATACGTCACGTATTACAATTAGATTCTCGATAAAAGCAAGGGAAGTAAATCTACGCGTTTCATTCTTATTAGAAATCGTCAGGACTACATATCCAGTGCTTTCATCGAGAATGACACAGCTAGAGACTTATAGAATACTTAGCTGTGTACAGGAACTGGTTTGAAAGAGCGGTTGCCGGTCCGGCAGAAATTAGAAATTGGAATAAATGCTCTGAAATAGCGATATATATGTGAATATAGACATAGAATATTCGAAAATATTCTGTATGTTTATAATAAACATTTTGAAGACCTAATCGCTATAGAATAGAATACGTCACGTATTACAATTAGATTCTCGATAAAAGCAAGGGAAGTAAATCTACGCGTTTCATTCTTATTAGAAATCGTCAGGACTACATATCCAGTGCTTTCATCGAGAATGACACAGCTAGAGACTTATAGAATACTTAGCTGTGTACAGGAACTGGTTTGAAAGAGCGGTTGCCGGTCCGGCAGAAATTAGAAATTGGAATAAATGCTCTGAAATAGCGATATATATGTGAATATAGACATAGAATATTCGAAAATATTCTGTATGTTTATAATAAACATTTTGAAGACCTAATCGCTATAGAATAGAATACGTCACGTATTACAATTAGATTCTCGATAAAAGCAAGGGAAGTAAATCTACGCGTTTCATTCTTATTAGAAATCGTCAGGACTACATATCCAGTGCTTTCATCGAGAATGACACAGCTAGAGACTTATAGAATACTTAGCTGTGTACAGGAACTGGTTTGAAAGAGCGGTTGCCGGTCCGGCAGAAATTAGAAATTGGAATAAATGCTCTGAAATAGCGATATATATGTGAATATAGACATAGAATATTCGAAAATATTCTGTATGTTTATAATAAACATTTTGAAGACCTAATCGCTATAGAATAGAATACGTCACGTATTACAATTAGATTCTCGATAAAAGCAAGGGAAGTAAATCTACGCGTTTCATTCTTATTAGAAATCGTCAGGACTACATATCCAGTGCTTTCATCGAGAATGACACAGCTAGAGACTTATAGAATACTTAGCTGTGTACAGGAACTGGTTTGAAAGAGCGGTTGCCGGTCCGGCAGAAATTAGAAATTGGAATAAATGCTCTGAAATAGCGATATATATGTGAATATAGACATAGAATATTCGAAAATATTCTGTATGTTTATAATAAACATTTTGAAGACCTAATCGCTATAGAATAGAATACGTCACGTATTACAATTAGATTCTCGATAAAAGCAAGGGAAGTAAATCTACGCGTTTCATTCTTATTAGAAATCGTCAGGACTACATATCCAGTGCTTTCATCGAGAATGACACAGCTAGAGACTTATAGAATACTTAGCTGTGTACAGGAACTGGTTTGAAAGAGCGGTTGCCGGTCCGGCAGAAATTAGAAATTGGAATAAATGCTCTGAAATAGCGATATATATGTGAATATAGACATAGAATATTCGAAAATATTCTGTATGTTTATAATAAACATTTTGAAGACCTAATCGCTATAGAATAGAATACGTCACGTATTACAATTAGATTCTCGATAAAAGCAAGGGAAGTAAATCTACGCGTTTCATTCTTATTAGAAATCGTCAGGACTACATATCCAGTGCTTTCATCGAGAATGACACAGCTAGAGACTTATAGAATACTTAGCTGTGTACAGGAACTGGTTTGAAAGAGCGGTTGCCGGTCCGGCAGAAATTAGAAATTGGAATAAATGCTCTGAAATAGCGATATATATGTGAATATAGACATAGAATATTCGAAAATATTCTGTATGTTTATAATAAACATTTTGAAGACCTAATCGCTATAGAATAGAATACGTCACGTATTACAATTAGATTCTCGATAAAAGCAAGGGAAGTAAATCTACGCGTTTCATTCTTATTAGAAATCGTCAGGACTACATATCCAGTGCTTTCATCGAGAATGACACAGCTAGAGACTTATAGAATACTTAGCTGTGTACAGGAACTGGTTTGAAAGAGCGGTTGCCGGTCCGGCAGAAATTAGAAATTGGAATAAATGCTCTGAAATAGCGATATATATGTGAATATAGACATAGAATATTCGAAAATATTCTGTATGTTTATAATAAACATTTTGAAGACCTAATCGCTATAGAATAGAATACGTCACGTATTACAATTAGATTCTCGATAAAAGCAAGGG
>OZ024742.1:279758452-279780952 GCA_964016885.1 Eledone cirrhosa | reverse complement strand
AGCTCCAACACCTCCAACAGCTGCACCTCTTTGTAGACGATATTGCGTGTCATCAATTGAGGAGTGTAAGCAAAAAGTGCATTCCTGCTCCCTACGCGGGAACAGGCAACATAAAGTTGGCCATGTGAGAAGCATGGCTCCCCCATATGTATGCCCGCCACCGACAATGTTTGCCCTTGTGATTTGTTAAGGGACATGGCAAAACATGGTCTCACCGGGATTTAGGATCGCCGGAAATCGAACGCGATATCTGACGCCGAGAGGAAAAGGTTCATCCTTGGCAGTGTATTCGGCAGAATTGCCAGAAGTACAACACTATGGGTGTTGTCATATTAATATTTAACCAATTAAAGTGGTAAAAAAGAAATAATTTAAATATTCCGATTCATATGTCTATAGCATTAATCTGTTATATGAAGTGTTATTTTGCGGATTGTTATTTGCAATAAGCCGATTTAAAATGTCCCAGAAAAGCCGTATCTCAATACGGAACTCCAATGATTCCCCCAGCAGTTAAATTATAGAGTGGGGGAATAATCTATTATAGAGAGAGGAAAGAGCGACGGAGAGAGTAAAGTTAAGAAACTATAGGGAGGTGTGTTAAACCTCAAAGCATGATGAGAGTAAAGTAGTTAAATTATAGAGAGGGGGGAATAATATATTATAGAGAGAGGGAAGAGCGACGGAGAGGAAGAAGCTACGTTTGTTGTTGTATAAATTGATGTGTTGCTTAGTTTTCAAAGTTTATGTCAAGTTCCTGAATGAAGTTTTGTCGCTGTTGTAAACTGTAATGGTGATAGGGTAGTAGAGGGAGGCAGTAACCTTTGAAAGAGCGTTGAAGAGGAGATTGAGAGGGGAGTAGAGGGAGGGATGAACATTTTAAAGGGAGTTGCAGAGAAGATTGAGAGGGGAGTAGAGGGAGGGATGAACCGTTTAAAGAGAGTTTCACAGAGTGTTGAGGGTAGTAGAGAGAGCGATTAAGCGGGTAAGACAGAGGGTTACAGCATGTATTTAGTTTTATCGATTTTTTTTTATAGAAGCAGGAAATTGTTGCCAAAGTTTATTACGCGTTGACCATCGTTGGTAAATTTGGAGCACATTGGAAAACAAAATCATCAAAATCGGTAGATAAATGTGGAAATGCATAAAAATCACAAACACACACATAGAAACATCTTCCGTTTTTTATATATATATATATATGGTGGGGATCCCCACCATATATATTTATATATTTATATATATATATATATATATATATATATATATATATATATATATATATATATATATATATATTTATATATATATATATATAGTGAGCTGAGCTATCCACTCGCCGTGGTGTTTGTATGTCTATTTGTACATATTTCTCTTTTTTTGAATTTTCCAATCACCTCTCTCTGACTCTGACTCCGTTTTTCTCTACACACACACATACAAACACACGCACACATACACACTCTCCCTCTTTCTCTCTACGAATTTCTAGCGCTTTCTGTCTCCTTTCTATTCTACTCTTCACTGTTTTATTTATTCTCGTTTTATACGTATTTAACACTTTCATTGCCTCCAATCTCTCAGGTGTATTTCAATCTTCTACTACTACTACTACCATTACTACTACTACTACTACTACTACTACTACTACTACTACTACTACTACTACTACTACTACTACTACTACTACTACTACTACCACCATGACGACGACGACGACGACTATCACTTCCACTGCTGATACTGCTACTACTAGCAGTCAAGTACCACAACACTGCCGTCACTCATTCATCAACTACCTGTCCCCATCTCTCTCTTATATATATATATATATATATATATATATATATATATATATATATATATATATATATATATATATATATATATATATATATATATCTTCACGTTCCCTTTTAGATAAGGGTAACCTTAACCCGTCACCAGGTTTATCACCAACTCGCACGTAGCTGGCGCCTGGGAATTTAATTCCTCAGAGTAGCTCTATAAGCACACCCATCTTCCAGATATGTGCCTCAATCTCTCAAAATTGTTTCAGAGCAGCTCCCTTACCCCGGGAAACGCCTTCTTCATTCTGCCTGCCGGGACTGTGGGGCAGCCAGCACGTGGGACCACATTTGCTTACTATAGAGAGGGTTGGGGAGGGCGAGAGAGATGGGGGCGATGACGGTGGGAGTTCGGCTCTTCCGTGTTCGGACACATTGCACCTGTCAAGAGTGTATCTTCATATTTACACATCTTCCTGCTCACTACCAGCAAAGTGGCTAAGTGATGCAAGAAACATTTGACGCCACCATAACCACCATAACCATCACCACCACAACCACTAACAACACCATAAACACTAACACAACCACCACGACCACCAACAGCATCACCAACGCCACTAACACCGCGATCCCCACCATCAGCATAACAACAGCAACAACTATTTCTAACAACACTTACATGATCACACCACCCTCACTACACCTTCAACGTTTATACACACCTTTTTCGAATTTTTGCTTTTTAAGAATCAAATATCTGATTTTCAATATAAAATCCCTTATTCTTTTAAATATATTCGCCAAAAAAAACTTTCAGCTTACAGTTTGGTAAGCTGCCGTAGTTAGGTTATGATCCCTTTTGCTGTGACCACATCAAGAAAGTCAATAAGTCTGCATTTTTCACTACAAAATTCCCTGCCACACACATGAAATCATTTCATATGTCGTAGCACCATACGACTGTCCAGAATCCTGCTGTACTGCTAAGATATGTCATTATATATTAACTGATCGCAGGGAAATATCATAAATTTAATTTAATTATGCACATTTATATAACTGGGATCATTTACGGTTCAAGTATGCGCCCCTTTAAGGCTTGTTGTCAATTACCAAGAGCTACCTCAACCACACTTAACACTAACACATCACCAATACATTATCAACAACCACTACCACCAGCACCACAACTACGATCAATACCATACCAATACTACCTGAACCATGCTCCCCAACCCAACAAGAAAACTGATCATCCACACAAACGACGACGAGGACGAATATCACCACTACCACCACCACCACCACCACCACCACCACCACCACCACTACCACCACCACCACTACCGCCACTACCACCACCACCACCACCACCGCCACCACCACTACCACCACCACCACAACCACCACCACCACAATCGCCACCACCACCACCAACATCACCACCACCACCACCACCGCCACCAAAACCACCACCACAGCCACCACCACCATCATCACCACTACCACCACCACCATCACCACCACCACCACCACCACCACAACCACCACCACCACCAGCACCACCGCCATCAGCACCACCACAACCACCACCACCACCACTACCACCATCACCACCACCGCCACCATTACCACGACCACGACGACGACGACCACCACCACGACAGTCACCACCACCATGACAACCACAACTACCAAAACCACCACCGCCACCACCACAACCAACTCAACCATCACCACCACCACCACCACCACCACCACAACCAACTCAACCATCAACACCAACCCGACCATCACTACCAATCCCAACTACCATCAACACCACCATGACAACCACAACCACCACCACCACCACCACCATCACCACCACCACCACCACCACCACCACCACCACCACAACCACCACCAACTCAACCATCATCACCAGCCCGACCATCACTAACAATCCCAACTACTAACACCTCCACCATCACCGCCACCACCACAACCACCACCACCACCACCATAACCACCACCACCACCACCACTACCACAACCAGCTCAACCATCACCACCAGCCCGACCATCACTAACAATCCCAACTACCAACACCTCCACCATCACCGCCACCACCACAACAACCACCACCACCACCACCACCACAACCAACTCAACCATCAACATCAACCCGACCATCACTAACAATCCCAACTACCAACACCACCACCACCATCACCACCCCCACCACCAACAACAACAACATAAACAACAACAGCAATAACAAAAACAACAATGATAAAAATAAATACAACAACACAAACAATAACATCATCAACAACAACAAAAACAATAACTACAACAACACCAACAACAACATGAACATTATGAAGCCAAACTCGTTGCAACATTTAGGCATAACAGTTTGGTATCCACTCATTTATAATAAATACATCAATAGTTACAGACGTTCATTTCAAGGAATCAACTCGTCCATCTTGATTTCTCTGGCAGTATCGGTAGAGAGTCGGACAACATTATTTGGAGCATAGAGTTACGTCTCTTTATGATCTGAGTTCAAATCCCACCGAGGATAACTTTTCCTTTCATCCTTACGGGGTCGATAAAATAAAGTACCAGTAATGTACAGGGTAATTGCTGGCCTTGTGCCAAAAGTAGAAACAATTATTACATTTTCTAGTTGTTGTCGGTAGCATTAAGGCAATAGTGTTGGTGTTGGTGTTGTTGTGGTTGGTGGTGGTATTATTGTGGTTGTGTTGGTGGTAGCGTCATAGTTGTTGTCGTTGCTACTTCTATTCTTGTTGCTTGTTGTTGTTGTTGGTCGCTTTCATTGTTGCTGCTGTTGTAGTTGATGTTGTTTTAGTTGTTATTGTTGTTATTGCTGTTGTTGTTGTTAATAGTATTATTGTGGTTGTATTGCTGGTCACGTCAGAGTTGTTGTTGCTGCTGCTGTTCTTGTAGTTGTTGTTGGTTGCTTTTGTTGTTGCTGTTATTGTTGTTGTTGATGTTGTTGTAGTTGTTGTTACTGTTGTTGTTGACGTTGTTTCTGTTGTTATTACTGTTGTTGTTGTTGGTATTATTGTAGTTGTATTGATATTGGTGCCGTAGTTGTTGTCGTTGCTGCTGTAAAAACACAGGCAAAAAAGTTATAAGCAAGGAAAATTGGTGTACAATGCAGGAGTCAATACAGTCAATAAGGCATGTATGAGGAAAGAGCTATACTGCAGTTGAAATAAACATATTTTGTGTGGGGTGTTAAAGCATGTTATAATTGTTATAAATGTTTAAGATAGTGTGCAATTTGTTAGAGAGGCATGTGGTGGTAATGTAGGTATTTGTTATGTAAGGTGTAATGCAAAGCACGTGATAGAGTTGGATATGTGATTTTCATTTTTGTGTTGTAGTTCGTATGTATGTGTATATGTTGTTTGTAACTCACAGCTATTAACCATGACATTATTTTGAGTCATTTATAGTCAATAGGATTACTGGCCATGTTGTTATTGTTGGTATATTATCTTATGCATTTTTTATCTACAAATTACCTTTTCTAGGGTTTGTATTAACCGTTATTAAACTGTTGGTAAACCATTAGGTTGCTTAATTTTATGAGTTTATACAGGAAATTGTAAAGAGGATTAATAACAAAGGGAGGAAATAAAGGTTGTTGATAAATTAAGGGGTGTTTTAATATTGTAGTAGTGTTATAAATTAATGGTTATAGAGTATATAAAATATTATTTGTTATATTATCATTTTTGGCTGTATTTTATTGCTTGTGCTTTTCACTTATACGCCTTACACTTTCAACCAGTGCTGCCTGCATTTGTGTTCTTTCAAGCAGAACATCTTTTTAACTCCTAACTCTTCACATGCTACTAATAACAATTATGTACCCTAAATGTTCTAAATGACTAGGATTTTAGTAACATGTTTCGACATTCCCTATGCTCCGATAATTCCAGACTTCCCATTGGAAGAAACAATTGTCAGAAAATACATGTTCTAAATAAAAATTTGATCGTTTTAACACTTTGTATATATATATATATATATATATATATATATATATATATATATATATATATATATATATTATATAAATATATATGTGCGTGTGTGTGTATATGTATATATATATATATATATATATATATATATATATATATATATACGTGGGAAAGTAAAAAAGTAAAAAATCGGAGAATAGACCGTTAAAACATGTTTATTTAAAACAGCGCCTAGGTACGTTTCGCCCAGTTGGGCTTGTCAAGGGCATGAATAATCACAAGTCTTCCTTATATTGCTCGGAAAGAGTTTTTTGGGGCTAGATCCACATCAAGGTTCACTGCTCGCAAAAGTATCTTGTTTTGATTTTGCAGCATGTCAAGGGAGGTAATTCTGGCCGGTGTTAGGGCAGTCTTTGCCGGACAATTTATTTTTTTTTTTTTTTTATGCCGCATCTGTTTATTTGAGGCTGGGTCTGATATGCAAGGATAGTTTCCTGGGTGTTATTTTGCAGCGCCTGCCCGCCGGGGTGTTAAGATTTGTTGCAGGGAGATCCGGTGTACGGTTTCACTCCTCATCCTTAACCCATCTGAAGAAAGATATTTTTAAGCGATGTGTACAAATTATCGCTGTTTCAGCTCTGCTGTTGATGAGCTCGTGGAGTGCAGTTATGATGTGGTAGAGCTCCATGAGGCACAGATCGCATTTCCTCTTGAAGTTGTATGGTGCAGCCCCGCCGACAATCTCCCAGTTCGTGGAGAAGCTGATGTTTAAGTCCTTTAGTGATGTGATGTAGTCCGCGAGCGAAGTGGAGTGCCTTAGTTTTCTATTTGTGAAAGAGTGGAGATGTGTTCGAAACCTAATTTTGAACGGGCCGGAGGTAGTCCCTATATAATGTTTAACGCTATTGTGGCTAGTAATAGTGCATCTATATATAACCCTATCAGTCAAGCAGTATCCTCTAAGGGGGCAGCGTCCTCTGTCGCGGCAGTTGCAGTTTCTGTCGCGGTTCCGTCTATTTCCCACGGTAAGGCTATCATTGTTGCTGCCTACGTTCCTACCTACGCTACCGCAGCTGTCGTTAGCACCATTACAACCCACAGCACGCGGTGTGGTGCGATTGTTATTCTGCACGTCATGTCCTGCATGTTCTCCAGTCATTTCGCAGTTATGCTGGTTGCGTCTGCGGATGCCGTTGCCAACACTATTGTATGCTGCCAGGGAGTTGTTAAGGCCGATATAGTTATTGTCAGGTGTAGGTGCGTCTGTGTCGAGGTGCTGTGTCTTGGTGATCTTACTGTGGTTCGTTGTTCCTATGATGTCTGCTAGGTTAGGAGTAGTAGAGAAGGATATTTTTATATTGTTCCTATTAAGAATGTGTCTATACCTACGGTTGGGCGGGATGTTCTTCTCTAAGGCTTCGAAGAACATCCGGGGTATGTTGGAGGCCACACTTCGAGAGTATGGGGGGGACCATAGGACGTTACGGTGGCGATTACGTGTTCTTGTACTTTTGCTACGGGTGGTTACATCTAGGTGACCGCTCTTATGTGTGTTAATGCGCAGTCGCCCGTTCGGTGCCCCTTTCACTTTATGCTCGGGTGCACTCTTCCTACCTCTTCCGTGTTTATGTACACGAAGATGTTGGTTGGAAGGCGTTGGTAGTAGGCCGTCGCCTTTGTTGGTTTTGTAATAGGGGAATAGTTCGAGTAATCTACAGTGTTCACCGTCGCCGGGGTCGTGATCTTTGGTGCGGCTATCTATTATATTATATCCGACTTCAACGAGGTCGCCGCGTGATCGGTTATAGGTATGGCTTACTATAACGTTTGTTTTATGAGGGGGGTGGTTTCTAGAGCTAGCGTTAGGGATGTAGGAAATTCCTCGGTTAAAGCCGGCGCTTATCAGGGCCCTATTGTAGTAATCTGCCGCTTGGTTGAAGATATCCTCATTGGCGGATAGCCTCGAGATTCTATGTGAGATACTATAGACTATGGAGTTGAGATTCTGCTTAGGGTGGTTGGAGGCATAATTAATATAAGAGAGACACTCTCCAGGCTTATGGTATGGCTTGTATAAGCCCGTACTCAACTCCAGGGTCACGTCTAGGAAGTTGACAACCCTGTGGTTGAGGTCCATAGTTACGGATAGGCCGTATGACTTGAAGAACCTGTGTATATGTTTGTTAAGGTTTTCTATCCTACGGGGGCTATGGTTCCTAACGGTAAACAGGGCGTCGTCCCTATATACACCTCCTTCTAGGGCCGGTATCTCTTCCCTAAGCTTATGTAGGAGGTATATCCCGACCAGGTCAGTTGCTTGCGCTGAGTCACTGGACCCCATCGTGACATCGAAGTTATCAGGACGGTTGGTTCTGGTCCAGTGGAAGCCTTCGAACTGGATAATGGTTCTACGCGCCGCTAGAATTATGTCTATTTCTCTTTTAGTGAGGCTAGTGTTAGATCTAGCTAAGATAAGTGCCTTATTTAAGAGTATGGGGGAGATAGAGGCGTAGTAACTATCTATATCAAACTGGATGAATTTCAGGGTGGCTTTATCCTGCAACTCGGTGAACCAATTTATGACCTGGTTGGTGTTGTCCCAGAGGCAGACCTTAGCCTTTCTATTAAGCTCCAGTAGTACTCTGCCAAGGATCACTTTACTAATCTTACCTATATCTGATGTAGAGGGGCATATTAGTCTAATAGAGGGGCTTTCATTAAAGTCATATTTGTGATCCTTAAGAGAGAATTTAGGCGTCAGAGGGACGTACGGGTTAGTGTACTTTTCTATTTCTAAGCTGGTGACTATATCCTTCCCTACTCTATTTATGTCATTTAGGGTACTAGAGGGTGTCTTTTTGTAGTCTTTGTGTAGTTCCTTATAGATGAATTTTTTTATACTCACTCGCGTCCACCTTGTACAACTTTTTGGTTTTGTCGGGGGTGACGAAGAGGTGCGGGTCATTCTTGATCTTAGTTATTAGTGTATCAAGGGACGTTAAGAATGGATTGCTGCATTGGTGTTTCTTTCTGAACTTAACGTTTTTGATCATTTTCAGCAGGTCCTCTTCAAATGAGTCCAGTAAGGTGTTGTGCGGTGGGTTTCGGTATGTTTTGAAGCCATAACTCTCTTTGGGTTCAGGAAGGTTACGGGTGTTCTTATCCAGATGGTAGGCGTTCCATCTGACTCTCCGTATAAACGAATTAGTAGCGTCTATAAGCAGTTTAAGGTAGGTTTTTCTGCTGGGTAAGGGGATATGCTTGAGAGACATGGGTAACGGCTAGTTCTCCAACGTAATGGCAAATAAGGTGAGATGCTCTACGAAAGGAGCACGGTAAGACAGTATTTACGTATCGAGAAAGAGAAAAAAAAGGGGAGGATAGGTGATACATATAGTTATTTGCCAAGTAGCGTATGCTAAAGGTGTTCGATACTAGTGCCGGCAGTATCAAATATTCGAAGTGTTAATATTTAGGGGGCTAGATAGTTAGCAGAGCGTAAGCACGTGGGAAAGTAAAAAATCGGAGAATAGACCGTTAAAATATGTTTATTTAAAACAGCACCTACGTACGTTTCGCCCAGTTGGGCTTCTCAAGGGCATAAATAATCACAAGTGTTCCTTATATTGATCAGAAAGAGTTTTGGGGGTTAGATCCACATCAAGGTTCATTGCTCGCAAAAATATCTTGTTTTGATTTTGCAGCAGGTCAAGGGAGGTAACTCTGGCCGGTGTTAGGGCAGTCTTTCACGGACAATTTTTTTTTTTTTTTTTTGCCGCGTCTGAGGCTGGGTCTGGTATGCAAGGATAGTTTCCTGGGTGTTATTTTGCAGCGCCTGCCCGCCGGGGTATTAAGACTTGTTGCAGGGAGATCCGGTGTACGGTTTCACTCCTCATCCTTAACCCATCTGAAGAAGGATATTTTTAAGCGATGTGTACAAATTATCGCTGTTTCAGCTCTGCTGTTGATGAGCTCGTGGGGTGCAGTTATGATGTGGTAGAGCTCCATGAGGCACAGATCGCATTTCCTCTTGAATGTGTACGGTGCAGCCCTGCCGACAATCTCCCAGTGCGTGGAGAAGCTGATGTCTAAATCCTTTAGTGATGTGATGTAGTCCGCGAGCGAAGTGGAGTGCCTTAGTTTTCTATTTGTGAAAGAGTGGGGATGTGTTCGAAACCTAATTTTGAACGGGCCGGAGGTAGTCCCTATATAATGTTTAACGCTATTGTGGCTAGTAATAGTGCATCTATATATAACCCTATCAGTCAAGCAGTATCCTCTAAGGGGGCAGCGTCCTCTGTCGCGGCAGTTGCAGTTTCTGTCGCGGTTCCGTCTATTTCCCACGGTAAGGCTATCATTGTTGCTGCCTACGTTCCTACCTACGCTACCGCAGCTGTCGTTAGCACCATTACAACCCACAGCACGCGGTGTGGTGCGATCGTTATTCTGCACGTCATGTCCTGCATGTTCTCCAGTCATTTCGCAGTTATGCTGGTTGCGTCTGCGGATGCCGTTGCCAACACTATTGTATGCTGCCAGGGAGTTGTTAAGGCCGATATAGTTATTGTCAGGTGTAGGTGCGTCTGTGTCGAGGTGCTGTGTCTTGGTGATCTTACTGTGGTTCGTTGTTCCTATGATGTCTGCTAGGTTAGGAGTAGTAGAGAAGGATATTTTTATATTTTTCCTATTAAGAATGTGTCTATACCTACGGTTGGGCGGGAAGTTCTTCTCTAAGGCTTCGAAGAACATCCGGGGTATGTTGGAGGCCACACTTCGGTGGCGATTACGTGTCCTTGTACTTTTGCTACGGGTTGTTCCATCTAGGTGACCGCTCTTATGTGTGTTAATGCGCAGTCGCCCGTTCGGTGCCCCTTTCACTTTATGCTCGGGTGCACTCTTCCTACCTCTTCCATGTTTATGTACACGAAGATGTTGGTTGGAAGGTGTTGGTAGTAGGCCATCGTCTTTGTTGGTTTTGTAATAGGGGAATAGTTTGAGTAATCTACAGTGTTCACAGTCGCCGGGGTCGTAACCCCAAACACTCTTTCCGAGCAATATAAGGAACACTTGTGATTATTTATGCCCTTGAGAAGCCCAACTGGGCGAAACGTACGTAGGTGATGTTTTAAATAAACATGTTTTAACGGTCTATTCTCCGATTTTTTACTTTCCCAAGTGCTTACGCTCTGCTAACTCTCTAGCCAACTAAATATTAACACTTCGAATATTTAATACTGCCGGCACTAGTATCGAGCACCTTTAGCATACGCTACTTGGCAAATACCTATATGTATCACCTATCCTCCCCCTTTTTTTCTCTTTCTCAATACGTAAATACTGTATATATATATATATATATATATATATATATATATGATTGTGTGTATATATATGTGTGTATGCATTTATGTATATGTGTGTATATATTGGGGAGTAAGAGACATAGAGGAGATATGGGTTTATTATGAGTGTATTACTTGCGTATATAACACATTGAGAGAAACTCAAATACACACAAGCACACCCTGCACGCATGCACACCTATACACACATCTATGTATTCCTGTATACATGTATGGTTCTTTCAATCTATATGGATATAGAGAGAAAAGAAGACGTAGATAAACAAAGAGAGAGAGAGAAAGTGGGGGAGAGAGATTGAGACAGAGGGGGGAGAAAGGGGAGAGCAAAAGGGAGATAAATGGAGTGTGGTTTATGAAGCTAGAGAGGAAGAGGTAAATATATGAGATGATATTGTATTTCCTCCCTTCAATCTTCAGTAAATATCAAGTTTGCCAAGAAGAAAAGAAAAAAAATTATCATAAAAGCAATTAATAAAAATCCATTGTTAATTTCTTGGCTGGATAATATGCATATATGTATATATAAATATATATATGTGTGTGCGTATTAGTATATATATATATATATATATATATATATATATATATATACTCATACATATATATATATATATATATATATATATATATATATATATATATATATATATATATATATATATATATATATGTATGTATATGCATTTGTACCAATATCTATAGCAGTGAAAAAGGATAAACGAAAACAGTGCTCAATCGGGTAAAGAGCTGAAATATATTATTTATTCATACACGGAACAAAAACGCTACGTAAGGTTTCAATCCCCAATATTGGCCATATCTCCAGAATGTAAGAATAATCAAAATTATATTCTAATTGTCAAGTGCTTATACGAATTTTAAATGTAGTGCGTTCTAAGAAGGCTAGTTTACAAAAAAAAAATGAATTATACTAGAAGGAAATAACTCCAAGATGTAAATTTGAAATAGTGATATCATTCACGTGTCAATATACGTAGGCTATAGCAGATGTATGAAAATACATGGTAGTATGTAATATAGAGATGGTAATCTCCTTATAATATATAACCAGCAATATCTCTGTCCGTCTGTCCGACAGTGGAAACACGTGCGCGCGTGGTTGCCATCTCTCTCTCTCTCTCTCTCCAGCTATCCCTCTCTTTTAGTCTGTCTGTTTCTCTCACTCTCACTCTTTCTCTTTGTAACACACTAACATTCCTCCCATCTATCGCTGTGACGAATGGGGAGATGGAGAAGAAGGAGGAGGAGAGAGTCACTTCGTCACTTCACCTCTGCCTTTCTTTCTCTCCCCTCTCACTCCCTCATTACGTACAGACATTAGGGCGGTGGATTGGCAGAATCTGTAGAGAGTCGGACACCATGCTACATAGCATGGAGTTACGTCCCTTTACGGTCTGAGTTAAAATACCGCCGAGGTTAACTTTGCCTTTCATCCTCACGGGGTCGATAAAATAAAGTACCAGTAATGTACTGGGTAATTGCTGGCCTTGTGCCAAAAGTAGAAAAAATTATTAGAAACATTGCTTCATTTTTACATATCTAAGCATTAGTAAAATAACTAATAATTTCAAATGTAATTTTTCAATTCCAATTGTTATGAACAGCAAAACATTAATCATAATTTTGTTCTAAGAAATATATATACATTTCGGTGTGTGTAATATATATATATATATACACACACGGAAATATATATACATTTCTGTGTGTGTAATATATATATATACACACAGAAATATATATACATTTCTGTGTGTGTAATATATCTATATATATACACACACAGAAATATATATATATATACACACAGAAATGTATATACATTTCTGTGTGTGTAATATATATATATATTTATATACACACACAGAAATATATGGGCATTTCTCTGTTTGTCTGTCTGTCTGTATGTCCTTCCCCAAAACTCAAATGTAGGTGCTACAGAAATATTACCTTCCCTTTCCTTTCTCCACTTTGGTACTACCAAGAGAAACACTGTCGCTATAGAAACATTATCTTCCACTCTCCACTGACTTTGGTCACTGAGGCCGAGGGAATCGCTGGTTGCTATAGAGACACCTTGCACAAGCCAGAAGTAACCAGTTCGAGGCGGTTCTGACTTGACACCATGCCAAGGACCATTTGAAGATATATTTCCATCGTTATATCATAACGTTTATGTATCATAACGTTTATATTTCCGTCACTAATCTCTTTTTCTCCTTTTTCGTTTTAACATATATTTATTTCAAAGATTTCACCGTATAGATAACATATATATTTATACATGCATAAAAGACACAAAGAGAGACGGTGAACATGTGGTACCGAAAACATTTCTCATCCAAATCTCATCAATATCAGTATATACACTAGATTTGCTAGCAGAAAACCGCCCACCGGGTGGTTTTCTGCTAGTCTACTTATATATATAACCAGCAATTTCCCTGTCTGTCTGTCCGACAGTGGAAACACATGCGTAGAGAGAGAGTGAGAGTGAAAGAAAGAGACATACTACGAGAGGGGGATAGCGGGAGGGAGAGAGGGAGAAAGAGAGAGTGAATAGAAGCTAAACACGTGCTATAGAAACATTATCTTCCCCTCTCCACTGACTTTGGTCACTGAGGCCGAGGGAATCGCGCTGAGCGCGTCATAATGACGTAATGCACACAGCTAGACATACAGACATATATTATAAGGGCGCAACGTTATATCTATGTATCTATCTAAAAAGAAAGACTAAGAATTATAGAGAGAGAACGCTAAATCGCCTAATGCGGTCCCTAGGGCATTGAGAATTTGAAATAATTTTTGCTCAAAACACTCACAGGACCATAAGTATTACATGTCTAAAGTTTAAAAACAATCGGTTGGATGGTTCTCAAGTTTTAGTGAGCTGACACACAGACAGACATTCTCTGTTTTAGATATATAGACTAGCAGAAAACCACTCGCGGGCGGTTTTCTGCTAGTCTATAACTATAAAAATGAAAATGTCTGTCTGTCTGTCTGTGTGAGTTTGTGTGTGTGTCTGTTCCACAGGAACTTTTGATCCGCAAGGCCCTTTTCCAAATTGTTTTTGTAATCAACCACAAATTTATCAGGGCAGGTCGGCACGGCATTGAAAATGATTGAATCCCTCTTTGCCCAGATTAAAAATCGATAAAATTGACTACAGGTACGACTTTGCACAGACAAAATCTCTTTATCTATAAAAATGAAAAAGAAAGAGTGAGAGTGAAAGTAAAAGACAGACTAAAAGAGGGGGATAGCGGGAGAGAGAGAGAGAGAGCGACAGACGCAGTGTTTGATACATGACAGTGGAAGAGGGGAGGGAAAGCTATAACTAATTAACAAGTGTGCGTGTTTGTGTGCGTGCCCTAGTGTGTGTGTTTTCGTGCAGCGTTCCAGCGTTCTATTAAGCGATGATAATACGTCGTTATGTGGACCGTGTAGAACAATTTCATGCAAAGACAAGTTTATGGTGTAAATGGAGTCGTTAGACTAATATTCTATTTAAAATAATCGAATAATTTCCAGCCCCGGATTTTAAGAATGATGTAAATAAAATTGTAAACGAAAATGACAGAGGTTATTAAAATAATTGTTTCTACTTTTGGCACAAGGCCAGCAAATTACCAGTACATTACTGGTACGTCATTTTATAGACCCCGTAAGGGTGAAAGGCAAAGTTAACCTCGACGGTATTTTAACTTTGCCTTAACATAGTAAAAGTAAATAGTGAAGATTTAGGCCAGTACATACGTATGCGCCGACGGAGATACACATACATACACACACACACACACACACGCGCGCGCACACGCACACATACACACACACACACACACACACACACACACACACACACACACACACACACACACACACACACACACACAGACACACGCGTGGGTAAACCTTATGCATTTCCACAGTATTTTCACCAAACTTAAGACATAGGTTACTTATGTACTCCGGATGGTCATGGGCACTTTCATTTTTCCAGATAATGATTATAGGGCCTCCCGGGAGATAACCCCCTTTAACCACTTTAACCACTTCCTTGGAGTCGACTGAAGCACTGCAGTGTTATGCAACAAAACGTCACAACTTCTGGAGTTCGCCACCGATTTTCACAAAACTTGACACATGGGATGCGTTTGTTCTACAGATTAATGTGAACTCTTAGAAGTGGCACATATTGAGAAGGGGACCCCCAGGGGCAGGAACCCCCTTTTGGAAAAAGCCGATGATTTTGTAAAAGTATAGTTTTCGCAGCAGCACTGAAGTATTGACATAAATGTTATACATACCTGCTATTTAATACCCGAGCAACGCTGGGAACCTCTGTTAGTAGTTAATAAGGAATAGAGTAGAGTACTATAGTTGGTACGAACGAGAAAGTGACAGGAAATATATTACGGAAGTATATAAATTAAATTAAAGTGGTTCAATATCAGTCGACGTTGTACGGTATATTCACTTAGCATAGAGTTGGTTTTGAGGTTGAAGCTTGTAGAGTAGAGATTGTAGCATTTATTAAGGTATAGAATAGGGTTGTATAGAATGTGTACTGTATTATTAAAGCGTGGAAAAAGAAAGACAGGAAAATGAAATACAGAAGTATATATAATTCAGGTGGTTGAAAATCAGTCGACTGTGTTGAGTATTTCCAATTAGTAAGCAATTGGTTTTGAGGTTGAGCCTTCCTCTAAAACGTTCGCTCTTTGGGTTCAAATAACTATTGTTTGAAGATGACAAATCTTGTATTAGTCTAAATTTCTCACTAACACAGAAACGATAACCCTTAGTACCATTGTTGTTGGGGACTGGATCTCTCAAGTATCTTCCAAGTAATCTTATGTGAGACGTCTTTGTGCTTTAATTGCCAGGCATTTTTTGCATATGTTATACTGGTTCTCATATCAGGATTCCTGAAGGAGTGAAGATGCGAGTAAAAACCTTATTTAAAACGTTTTTGCATCACACCGACATATCTTTCGATATATTCAGGATTTTCTACGGTCTTATGTGTAATATCTACCTCATACACAACGAATTTGATATTAGATTTCTGTTGGAGAGGACAGTTTACTTTAATCCTACAATATTGGATGAACGTCAAGTATTTACTTTACAGTAGCTGCTGATCTCATAGACGAGCCACATAAATACGATATCTTGACGGAATTGCGACATATCGATAATCTCTCTGGTTGGTGATATATTTCAGATTCTACGACTAATATTAGGAACTACGTTTTTAAAAACAGCAGGGGATAGCATGTGACTTTATTTATATATTTCAATGTTTTGTTAGGCTTATTTTGTGATTAATACGACGTTGTAGTTAGGTCGTATTAACCACAATTAATGCAAATCTCATTGATGTAAGTTTACCCCAATGAGATTTGCATTAGTAAGATTCGTATCAACCGTAATATTAAGTTCTAGTGCATGAAAGGTTTCAATTAAAATGTTATGCAATCTGTCCAGAGTGTGTCCATTACAATTACCTGAAAACGAAAGACCAACGTCACGCTATAGTCCAAAGCAGTTAGTGGGGAATTTAGACTTTAGCGTATGAAGAATGTAAAAGCCGAAAAGAACATCAAAACAGTCATAGAATCCCATCAAGACGTCAAAAGAATTATCAAGCTCAGATATTTTTACACAATTAGTAACGTTACTAAGGAGAGGGGTTCAACAAACGTGGGTTACGAGGTCATATTCCATATCACCGATGTATACAAAAAAAAACAAGCAAGTCTAAAGCGTTATTAAGAAGCGTCCAAATATATAGTGATAGAAACCTATAATATGTGTGGATTTGGTCCCGTTCGTAAATAATATTTCTGTGGACCAGGATTTAGTATTATTCCACAGTGAAGGATTACTTTTTTTTTAATTATACAGGTATTTATATCTCTTAAACTTTTTTACTAGCAAGTCAGGATTTAGTAATCTAGAGTTACTCCTGTTTATGAAATCAGATTTGTGATCCTTCACAGTAATGGAGGCACCATGTTCCGCCAACCGTTCAATTGTCTATTTAAAAATGTGTAGTAATATCTTTTGCCTCATCATTAGTCTTGTTATAGGTGTTAGGTTTGGCCACTTAGTATTTATTTGTTGTGCTATTAAGTATAAAACAGTTATATTTTTTCTTATGCAGTTCATATATATGCTTTTGTTTTGTCCGAAAATGCAAAATCATTCTTAGTGCATCTGATTATTTTATGTTCTTTACAAGTGTATGCTGGAAGGGCTTATAGTACTTATGAAACAGAATGGTTGAGACTATATCTAACAGATCACTTTCAAACGGACCTAAGTCCTGAACTCTGGGAGAGGGGCGTATTTAATGAAATACATTTTAAATTTCTCGGGGGCAGTGAGGGCTATTACAACGCCGAACAGAAGAGCCTTCCACCATGATCTACATACAACATTTATTTGTCGAGAATGTATTATGTGTAAGAATTGTTTGAAGGTGTCGGTATGGATTTTGTTGAATAGTTAATCTCGTATAGATCCATATGTAGAAGTGATGAAAATATCCCAATGTCCAAAGAATGTCCAACCAAACGGTCAGAAAATGTCGAGTTAGTCGAAATAAAATCCGAACGTCAGTGCAAAAATTCCACGTATACAGCAATATCCAGAGGTGTGAAAAGGGAAAAAGGAAAATAGTGTTCAAGCGGGAAGTGAGCCGAAAAATTATATATTTATGTTCACACAAGGAAGAAAAGCTGATTTTCAACCACATTAATGTGATTTATATACTTCTGTAATGTGTTTTCTTTTTCTCTTTGTTTTTCCACACTTAAATAATACAGTAAACCTATACTACTCAACGCCATATCACAATAAATGCTACCATCTCTAAATTACATACCTCCACGTCAAAACTCAATTGCTTGTTAAGTGGAAATGCTCAACAAATTTAACTGATTTTCAAAAACCCTAATTTGATATTTATACTTCCATATCTTTTCTTTCTCTTTTTTCCACAGTTACACAATACAGTACACCTTCTATACTACTTTACTCTATACCTTATAAAATATGATCATCTCTATACTATATACTACCACATATTATTATTCATCTGCTATAGCCTACATACACGATTTCGTTATTTCAAATTTACATCTTGTATTTATATTCATTTCCCTTAGTTTTCGTTTTTCGTAAACTAACGTTTTTAGCATGCATTGTTTTTAACGGGAGTTTATAAACTGGTATAAGCGACTGATGATTGGGTCACAATTTGGACCCCTTTTATATTCTGGAGATATGATCAATATTGGGCGTTGAAACATTAGGCAGCGCTTTTGCTCCGTGTATGAACATAAATAATAAATAATTGTTTCTACTTTTGGCACAAGGCCAGCAATTATGCCAGTGTATTACTGGTGCTTTATTTTATCGACCCCGTAAGGATGAAAGGCAAAGTTAACCTCGGCGGGATTTGAACTCAGGCCATAAAGGGCCGTAACTCTATGCTGGAAAACATGGCGTCCGACCCTCTATCGATACTGCCATGATTTGTGTTTCAGAAGGAATCCGACTTCAGATATGCAAATAAAGTGTTCTGGCAGACCATCAGTCGACTTCATAATAAGAACTCCTCCACGCCTGCTATCAAGAAGGCGTCTGGGATCCTCTTCTCTTCAGAGAGGTGCATCCTCGCGAGGTGGAGAGAATACTCTGCCGATAACCTAAACTTGATCACAACAGCATCTTCTGATGTACACTAGATGCATCTGCAATTGATGACTAATCACTCGGTTGTTGAAGTCACAAGAGCAGTTAAAGAACTCAAATGTGGCAAGGCCGCTGGGGAAGATGAATTCCGGCCCGAGATATTAAAAAGCTTTAAATAGAGAGGGTATTCATGTGTGCCGGATGACCTGGATCTCTGAAAAGGCACCTAAGTAATAGCAATCGGGAGTGATAATCCCAATTTTCAAACAGAGAAACAAGAGAGATAGTTCCAATTACAGAGGGTTCTCTTTGTTAAGCCTTCCCGATAAAGTCTATGCTAAGGGTGTGGCTATGAGATGCAGGGAGATTGTCAAGTCCAAGCTAGCTGAAGAACAGTTTTCACCACGGAAGCAACACACCCGGGCAAATGTTCACACCGCGGCAGGTCTTCGAAATATCCTGGGAGTATTTTCAAGAGGTATATTCTTGTTATGTAGATATAGAAACGGCATATGACCGCGTTCCTCGAGACCTGTTGTGGAATCGAAACCATTTAGTATGGGAGTGGACTCAAACGAGGCTATGGGCTATCACCTCTCCTGTTTATTTTTTTCATGAACAGGATTTACATGCGCAGCCGTGTTGGAATTAGTAACATGACTGGCGGATGTAAAATCAGAGGGCTGGAATTTGCAGAAGACATGGTGTTACTTTACTCGACAGAACGTGATCTCCCATTTATACTTCATAGGATTGATGCCGAGTGCAAGCCTCCACATCGATGTTATCTTTCTTCACCGCTCCAGGATCCTTTTGACAATCCATTCCAAATCACGTATTGAGCACGGCTCTTTCTTCTATGTCTAAATAGTAAAAACAAGACACCGTAATAAAGATCAACATTTATTCGCGATCTAAATGTAATTCTGTTGAAAAGAGGAATTTCGGAAACAAAGGAAAAATGATATTAAATTCATATACTATAACTATGATTTAGGTCTTTCCACTCCGCAGAACCCCTTTGATTTCTTTATCAGAAACTGTGTAATCACGAATATATATATAACGTCCTTTCATTTAAGAATTTAGTTAATAATACGTCTAGCAGGTCACTATTAGATAGAGAGTTGAGATTATTCCATCACTGGTACTTGGGAGGTCGATAAGATAAATGGAGGCAAGTTACAGAACACTATCACCAACTATCATCACCTTACAAGCTTTGTAACACTCAACTTCAAGATTAATGGAGGTCTTTCAGACTGAATAGAATGGAAATGTCGTTAACGACTGACTATTGAAATCTTATATGTATGATATCACGCTGTACTAAACTTAAATTTTGAAATAGGAAGGTACTTAATGGGAACGATAACACATACAGCAAATAATGTAGTTTATATATATATATATACACTACATTTTTTGGTGTATATATATACGTGTTCGCGTGTGTATACTTTGAGAGTATGGGTGTTCGAATGCATATATCAGTCTGTGTGTGTGTAACCGTGAGCGTGTATCTATATATGTGTGTGTGTGTGTGTGTATACATATATACAACTATATATATGTGTATATATATATATGTATGTGTGTATATATATATATATATTTATATATATATATATGTGTGTGTGCGTGTGTGTGTGTGTATATGTGTGTATATATATACATATATACATATATATATATATATATATATATATATATATATGTATGTGTGTGTGTGTGTGTGTGTGTGTGTGTGTGTGTGTGTGTGTGTGTTTCTCCCAAGCAAAGCAATGAACCCACTAATGTGTAAGGGGTTACGGATAAGGGAAATGAACAAGAAAGCAAGAACATAATACTAGGAGACAAAAGATGACAATTGATATTGCTATTGAATGTTGGCAGATTGTCAGGAAAGCAGGAAACAGGAAGAGAAGTCATAGGTGCGATGTGTGAGGGAAAAAACTACTAGAAAAGAATTTACGAATACATTTCGGAACTTCAAATTTAAAATGATGCGATAAGTTTAAATTCATAAAGACATGGAAACAAAAAGGAAAGCTTATAAAAAGAAAGAAATGCTGTGTGTGTGTGTGTGTGTGTGTGTGTGTGTGTGTGTGTGTGTGTGCGTGTGTGTGTGTGTGTGTGTGTGTGTGCGCGCGTGTGTGTGTGGGTGTGTGCGTGCGTGTGCGAGTGGGGGGGGGGGGGGTGCAAATATTTACATACACATATCTATCTATTTCTCTCTCTCTGAATATATATATATATATATGTATGTATATATATATATATATATACGATATTAATAAATGGAAACTATATTTATAAAAGCATATTTATTTCATTATACATATTTCTGGGATACCAAATTAAATTATGGTATGCCTTCATCAGACAAAATACAATATATAACAGTTTTACAAATAAGCTTTGACGTACCCTATTAAAATGCAACCATTGTTTTTGGAAGTCATGTGGAAGAGTTAGACCTTTAATGGTTTTAATACTACCCATAAAAATTATGCATAAATCTGGGTCCAGATACTTGTCGAGTGCTTTATATCAGTTATAAAAATATTTACTTGTTGTATCTCGACAATTTTAAATAGAACTTTTGCATATATTTATAAATATATATATATATATATATATATATATACTACCAGATTTACCCGGCGTTGCCCGGGGTTTGAAATGCAACAAAGAATAAACAAGAACCAAACGATAATATTAGTGATCTATCGTCAAATGAATCTGATGTTTATATTTCTGTCAATAAAGTTGGTTATCTCCCTTACATCAATTTTGCTACCGATAATTTTGTATTAGAATTTTTATTGCTCAACGTGGGTCTATTTGAAAATTTGTTGTGCTGTGACCATCGTAGCGACCTGTGCAACGGGCACAGAAAATTTGATCAAATTCAGTTTGTTATTGTAAAAGCCTTAGGTATCCAAAGTTGTACACAGACACACACACATCCTCGCTTTTATATATATAGAAGATATATATATATATATAATAAGGAAATACAAAGTAGTTTAGATGTTAAAGTCCTTTATTGATGAGGCCGTGATACATATTTCCATGACGAGAGTGGCCACATGATTCCGTGTACCCACTGCCATGATCTCATCAGACAGCTTCCTACATAAAAGGATACAGTGAGGAGGTAGTCCAAAATGGAAGTGACAAGAGAACGGACAAAAGCGATGTTCATTGCGCATGTGTAAATGTGGGATATGTAGCTGACTCCTATCGCAAAATATAGCAAATTATCCTATGGGGGATCATATCCCGCTCCCTTGTTTAAGGGTCACAGGGTGCCAGTCAGCTAGCTATGATTCCGGCCCAATAGTGCATTGGCAGAAGGCCAAAAACCGTGGTAGTTGAAGAGTTAGAACATTAATGGTTTTAATACTACCCATAAAAATTATGCATAAATCTGGGTCCAGATATTATGCTTTCACAATGGAAGTTAAAATTAGTAATAAGACTGAATAACAGAAATTAAAAGTGTTAATGGTAGTAAAGTAAAGAATATAACCTAAGGTATAGAAAGCGATCATTTAAACGAATAACTAGTAAATATCATCCGCCATCAGATAGTGAGAGAGG
>OZ024742.1:279745952-279753452 GCA_964016885.1 Eledone cirrhosa | reverse complement strand
GACATACTGCGTAACTAGAACAGTTTTTAAACCTGGTGGAGCCCAACTTCTCTCCAGGTCTCTCTCTCTCTCTCTCTCTCTCTATATATATATATATATACACACACACGCCCCCCCCCCCATATATATATATATATATATATAAATATATATATATATACATATATATATATATATATATACATATATATATATATATATATATATATATTTCAAGGAGAGAAGAAAAAGAGGTAGAAAAGTATTATTAGTTTCAGACTTTATACGGAAAAGTAAAAAGAATGTTACACGTGTCGGGCTTTAGCCGTTCTTCAGGATTACAAAAATAAAGTCAGGATCAAAAAGGATAGATACAGAAAATAAAGGTCTTCCAAGTAAAGAAAAAAAAATCGAAAATGAAGAGAGTAAACAAGACAAACCCTTAGGTAGAATTGGTAACGATTTTGGAACGCAAAGTGAAGTGTGTCGATATTATGTGTGAATGTCAGTGTTTGTTTAAACGTGTGCTTTTTTTAAAGGCATATTGCTAAAGGTATCACAATGAGTGTATGTTATGCGTATATCCGAGTGGTATGTGGTAGTGGACTCGTATGTGTGAGTTAATGTAAGTTTGAATGTGTGTAATGTATATGTGCGTTGATGCTATTTTGTGTGTAAAGTATCTGGCAGTGTTAATGTATGTCCGTGAGATGTGTGAATTTGTATGTGTGAGTGTATAATTACATTTTAACGTGTGCATGTAGGTTTATATTGTGTACGTCTAACTGTGATTTGTATGTAAGCGTGTATGTATTAAAGAGTTTGTGACATAGGATAAATAAAGTATATTTAGTGTGTGTTAGAGAATATATGAACAAGCAGACTAAATGGATATGGGTTGGGCATTTATATAAAATACCTACGATATTACAACCGAGAAGACCACAAATCATGTTTGCGCTTGGTTTGGCATGTCTGCATGGATCGGATGGGTTATTCCAGCAGAACATTTCAGTACACGTTGTGTTTCCTCGGTATCGTTTTATGGGGTTTATCCCGCTGAGTTCAGCTTTCATTGATTCTTCCTATGTCCTGTTTGGTCTTGTATTTCTGCAAGTTTGTTTAAGTTGGATTGCCTAACGAATTACCACTCAATAGACACATTCCTTTGTATCCACATGTTTGTGCCACCCCCATTTCCGCTTTAGTAGACTGCAAGTCATTCGTCTCAAATCTAATTTCTTCTCAGCTCATTTGTGCTCCATCTCTTATACACATAAACGTTACACGCTCATTAGAGCACACTCGCCTTATTTCTTTCTAGCCATCGCAAACCCATGTCATTCAATGTCCCTGTTATACTTCCATGTAACATCGATCTACGTACACAAGCATCATCCACCCTGCCTTTTACTCAGAGAGGAAAGGTCTTTCTTATTGGCAGAGTTAAGAGGTAATAAACAACTCTGTGAACAATTACTCACCACAGTCTTACTTTGGCTACGACGCATTGGGAATCCAGTCTAACACTTCTAATTATATTAACTATGTAATGGATGCTAACAAGTATTTCTTGGCAGCCCTCTATGCATTTGAAAGATGATAGTTTATGGCTCTTTTACTTCTAACCACTTTTCTTCATCAGCGAAAAAAAATGAATTTCTCTGTGACCATTCCTATGCAAAGCCTACCTTTGTTAAAACCTGTGCCTTTGTGGTTAAGGAGTGCAGCTCACTATTGTAAGATCATCGTTTGTTTCCTGGCGTTTGGTTATGTTTTTAAGCAAGACACTGTGGATTACGTTGCTCCGGGTTATTCAGCTGACCGAAAAGAATTCCGCCTGTCATTCGAAGGGTAACTGTGTCTGTGGAATAAAATGATTTTTAAACTACAAAATATGATGGTCAGTAACTTAATTCTAAAAGAAAGTCTAATCACACACTGTGGCAAGCTGAATCTTCTTGAGGATTACACTTAGGATAGACGTGTTTTTAGAATCTTCAGGCATTTGCAAGCGAATTTCACGAACATGGTGTTCAATTGGAGCCCTCGTCGCCGAAACTGGCGGGGTTCCAACATGCACCGTTTACGCCATCAGAGTTCACATTAATTTTACTCAATGGAATTAGTAGTAGGAGGAGCAGTAGTAGTAGCAGCAGCAGCAGTAGTAGTAGTAGTAGTAGTAGTAGTAGTAGTAGTAGTAGTATTTGTTGTTGTTGTTGTATCTGTAGTATACGGTGACATTTATCAGCTGTTTGTTATTAATATGTGGGGAAATTTAGTACGGTTTTCTTTATCTTTAGTCTATATCAGTGTGATCTGAACCTCACATTACTCCACTTTCTTCTTCTTCTTCTTCTTCTTCTTCTTCTTCTTCTTCTTCTTCTTCTTCTTCTTCTTCTTCTTCTTCTACAGCATCAACATCAATAGCAGCTACTGCTGCATCATCATCATCAACATCATCAGCACAAGCATCACAAACAGCAGCAGCTGCAGCAGCAACAGCAGCAGTAGCAGCACCATCACCACCAGCACCACCACCGCCATCATCATCACCACCATCATCATCATCATCAAGAATAACATTGATATCACCATGTTCTTTGTTTTCTTTTTCTTTTACATCTTACACTGTAATTTAATGCTCTTGTAATAGTTATTGCTTCTATCGTCGTTGTTGTTGTTGTTTTAACTGTTGTTGTTTTTATTGTTGTTGTTTAGTTGTAGCTTTTCGAGCCTTTATTCACACATTTACATCTGTACACGTGTTCTAATTCCACGCTTTGTTGGTCACAACAGATGTCATGCATGTTTACCACCAATATGCCAACCTCAACCATGTTGTGGCACAACAGTCAGACACGAACCCTCGACCCCTCCCGCACACATTTCACTCTTTAAAATGAAATATCAACTAACAGTATGCATCACTAATGACTATGGGTTATTAGGATTTCGTCTGTGGTTTTCTCTCTTCTCTTTCTTTCTCCCACTCCTTCCCTATATCCCCCTCTCTCTCTCTCTATATATATATATATATATATATTCTTTGTACACTGTACCATTTTGCTGTGATGCTTTCCGTTTACTTTTCGCATATATATATATATATATATATATATATATATATATATATATATATATATATATATATATATATATATATATATATATATATATATATATATATATATAAATTAGATGCGGTAAATACTACCTAGACTATTACACACTGGAGTACTCGATACTTGGGGTAGTAGAGTGAGTAATATGAAACACATCAGGACCCCCGACGGCTGAGCTCCGGCCGTTTCCAGAGTTAGATCCAAAGTAAAGCGCCGGTATTCGAGTGGCGGGAATCTAGCTGAACTCGTCAAGTGGTATAATCCATATATGAGCAGACAGTGTATGCAAAAAAAATAATAATAATAATCTCAAAAGTTCTCATGTCTTTTTTGTTTCGTTTTTTATTTTTGTTTTTCTGGTAGTAAGTGAGCAGTGAGGGGTGGGGGTGAACTTTTGTTCAAATGTACGACTTCGTAAAGATAGCTGGTTTAGTCTTGCTTTATCCCGATAAATGTCTTGAATTAAACTACTTTTATTACACTCATGGCGGCAAGGAAAGTGGCTAGACAGAATGAAAAATAGTCGGAAATGAGCGACTAGACCTATTGACCTGAAGATGTTAAGCTCGTCAGTAGAGCACACACACACAAGAGAGAATTCTACCTTATCAAAAATATCTAATCTGTAAAAATCACATTGTACTGAACTACATTAGGTTCAAAAAGAGAAAAACGACGAGAGAAATTTAACTTTCGGCGTATTTAAGTCAAAGCGAATAGCGTAGTGCACTTATGTGTTTGTTAATTTGTTTTTTATTTACGATTTGCTAAGCATTTATCATTTTCTAATGTATCCTATCCTCGTAGAGATTTTTAGTTATCAATTGCTCTATGGCCCGGGAAAGGGCCGTGTTCACTAATTTATTTATTTCAAATACCAATAAATCTACCATTAATCTTAAAGTTAGTTCTAGTTATTTAGGTTGTGGTGCTATCGTAAGTTAGCTAAGATTCTATACTATTACGGATTCCTGTTTTATATAAGAAATGCCTCAAATTGTGTTTGTACTGGTATATCAAAGCTATCGCAATACATTGGCAGAAGGAAGTAAAAAAGTCGAAGGCATCCTTATATAAAACAGTAATACTACATATATATATATATATATATATATATATATATATATATGTGTAGTATTACTGGGGCTTGGAGACATGAACCGAATGCTACCATTCTATTTTATATCAAAGTGAACTGCTATTTCTAATAGCAATCTTTTCACACCTTGATAATTTGTGTGTGAGACACGTTGGCCGAGGGCTTCTGACAGAAACTAAAAGATTGATTCTTTTTAACTTCTCGTCCCCACGTAAAATGTGTAAATCAGTGGCTAGTTGAGAGATAGAGTCCTATCGGTAGCCAGTTGCTAATCGCTTTACCGTGTCGGTTGTCACAAACAGTCATAACCGGGATGGGCCGGTGTTTGGATTCTGTCGATCGATTGGTTATTGATTAGGCGATACCCGCTGATGAAGCCGCATAAGCCGATTGTGCATTGTTGCATAATATATGCAGACAGATGGTGCAGTACACCTCACTGCTGCATTAGTTCGGCAGAAACTCGAGTCCTGGAACCTTATAGGCACCCGTTTTACGTGTGTTGTGTTGAGGCAAATAACTATGTGTATACTCTGGTAATGTATCTTACATTGCCCATTGAGTGCGCTGAGATACAACCGGTGCTGGCATTGATAAATATGCTGGGTCCGTCAACCCTTATTATTATATATATATGTGTATGTATGTGTGTGTGTGTGTGTGTGTGTGTGTGTGTGTGTGTGTGTGTGTGTGTGTGTGTGTGTGTGTGTGTGCGTGTGTGTGTGTGTGTGTGTGTGTGTGTGTGTGTGTTGCTGTGTGTTGCTGTGTATGTGTGTGCGTGTTTGTGTGGGTGTGGGTGTGTGTGTGTCTGATCGTAGCTAAGATGCTTCTATAGGGTGTATGCCGGTTGAACACTCTATTTTCTTACAGAGCAGAGTATGATATAATATAAAACGAAAAATCAGTGATGCTTCCGAACTCAATTTATTGTGTGTTACAATTGTTTCGCACGCGGACAGCTCGAGACCCGATCATTGTGTGGATCCGTCGAACCTACGGATCCAGAATCAGACAGATCCACACAATGAATATGTCTCGAGTTGTCCGCCGGCGAAACAATTGTAACACAATAAATTAAGTTCAAATGCATCACTGATTTTTCATTTTATATTATATATATATATACTAGCAGAGGTACCCGGCGTTGCTCGGGTATTAAATAGCACTTGTGTATAACATTTATGTCAATACTTCAGTGCTGCTTCGAAAACTATACTTTTACAAAATCATTGGCTTTTTCCAAAAGGATGTTCCTTCCCCCAGGGGTCACCTACTCAATATGTGCCAATTATGAGAGTTCACATTCATCTGTAGGACAAATGTAGCCCATGTGTCAAGTTTTGTGAAAATCGGTTGCGCACTCCAGAAGTTATGACGTTTTGTTGCATTACACTGCAGTGCTTCAGTCGACTCCAAGGAAGTGGTTAAAGGGGGTTATCTGCCGGGAGGCCCTATAATCAATATCTGGAAAAATGAAAGTGCCCATGACCATCCGGAGTACAAAAGTAACCTATATCTTAAGTTTGGTGAAAATACTGTGGAAATGCATAATGTTTATACATACGCGTGCGTGCGTGTGTGTGTGTGTGTGTGTGTGTGTGTGTGTGTGTGTGTGTGTGTGCGTCCGAAGCAGATATTCCTATATATATATATATATATATATATATACAATATGTTGAAAAGGTAACACACCAGAGAGAGATATATACAGCGCGCTATCAGTAAAACAGGGAAAAAAATCACCAGTGTATGGAATCTATAACCTATGAGAGGCAGAGCAGACTATAGACACGATAATTAAAAATATAAATTTGATAGCGCACTGTATCTCTCTCTGCCGTTTTTCCAATCAATTATTTTTTGTCTCAAAATCAATAAATTAGTCCTACACACTGTTGAGTCTCAGACAAAAGACGAGTTGGTCACAGCTGGAGATATTTCATTATACGTCAGTTTTATGAACGCTGATCTAGACTTTTTACAATAACAAAAACAGTAAACGTACCCACGTTTACATCAAGTTAACATCTAGATTCTTTTAAAATTATAAAAGGAAGTATACATCAGACACGTTAGATGAAGGTACTAATAAGTCACAAACAATTGACGGGTTGGGTGGATGGTCATAACTGGAGCGTCTTTGGGTGAACGATGGAACAGGATTAAGCAACGACAAAACCAAAAACATACCAAACAGATCTTCATCAAATAACATATTTCAATATAAAATAATTGTTTCTACTTTTGGCACAAGGCCAGCAATTACCCAGTGAATTACTAGTACTTTATTTTATCGACCCCGTGAGGATGAAATGCAAAGTTAACCTCGGCGGGAATTGAAATCAGAATGGAAAGGGCCGTAACTCTATGCGTCAAAGCATGGCGTCAGACCCTCTACCGATACTGCCAATCCATAAAATAATAAAAGAAAAGAAGAAAGAAACATATATTGAAAGAGATATTTCAAGATAGACGGTGACAAACAAAAGACGGATAGATTGGTCACAGCTGGAATGCTTTTGATTATTTCTGTGTTCCATCAGGACTGACCCAGGTTACACAACACAAAAAATAGCAGCCATATCTCCATCAAAAGAAGAAAGACGGAAACATTGGACAAAATATTCGAAGATATACTAAGAGTCAATCAAAAGATGGGTTGGTTGGTTGGTTAGTCGCAGATGGAACGCCTTTAATCTTTAATCGTAGGTCTCTACTATCAGGGCTGACCCAGGGGTTAAATGACTACAAAAACGAAAATAACGCTCATTTTCAACTCATTGTCGTAGGCAGACTTAACAGTCGACTGATCAGAAATACATTGCGCTAAATTAGGATATATTTAACTTCCATCTATCGTGTTTCAGTGTTATCTGTTTTGAACTCTGACCTACTAGATTTTAACCTATGACACAAGATGAAACAGAGAATTTCAATGTTACACAGCCATCAGAATTTGACAATAAAGAATTTATGTTCTATATATATATATATGTATTTTTTTTTTCTTGCATTTTGTTCAATAAAACTCTTGCTAATAATCCAACTATTATTATCACAATTATCACGAGACAACTTGAGAGGCACAATAAACTAGAAATAGCAGCCAAACCTTCTCCCGTCAAATCACAGCGCACAGTGTGAAATAAGGAGGATGTATAATGAAAATATATTATTGTGGATGTAGCATGGCCGAATGGTTAATGCGTTTCTATCACAATCATTAATTCCCTGGTTCCAACCTTCTGCATGTTATTTACAATATCTTCAGGTCAATCCAGACCTTGTGACAGAAAT
>OZ024742.1:279724036-279744036 GCA_964016885.1 Eledone cirrhosa | reverse complement strand
AGCGAGAGAGAGAGAGAGAGAGAGAAAAATAGAGTTAGAGAGAAAGAGGAAGTTGAGGAGAGAAGAAGGGGAAGTCAGAGGCTGAAGAGAAAAGGTGAGAAACAGATTGAGCGAAGGTAATTGGTGGATGATGAGAAAGAGAATGTGAGAGGGATGAGACAGATAAATATAGATAGATAGAGAGATAATGAGAGAGGGTGGGAGAGAGAATGACAAAGAGAGAGTTGTGAGGTAGCAAGATATGATAAAGATATATATATATATATATATATATATATATATATATATATATATATATAGAAATATATATATATATTTATTTATTTGCAACAAGAGCAAATATAGATAGATATATTTCTTTATTTGCAACAAGGGCGCACAAGAAAAGGGGACAATACAAAGACACTTGCCGTGGATTTTACATACAGTCGTGTAAAGATATTGCAACAAACAATTATGACAATCGAAATTCCCCAAAGGTGGGAGGCACCACAAACGGGTTGTTTAATACCCCGTCGAAAGAACAACCCTCAACTTCAGGAGCGTGTTGTGCGAGTGCTCCTTTCTTCCTTTTGCTCTCTTCTTTAACCTACAGGCTTATAAACAGAGATGACCCAAACACTCGGGCCATTTTCGCTTCATTCACCCACCTTTCAGTAAATTTACTGAAGTGCAGTGCCTCTCTCTCCACTTAAAGAAGGGAATCAATTGTTGTCCGGAGAGAAAGGCATCTGTTCTCAGTCCTCTCAATCTCGTCCACCATATAACCTCTTTCACCATAGACACGGTACAGAAGAAAACCGACTCTCTTTCGTTTTTGAATAGAGGCTGGTGGCTTGATCCTTACTATAGACTCGGCAGTCAACTGGATTTGTCCCATACGCGAAACCAGTTGTTCTGCATAGTCCCACAGGTCGCTTACGCCCGGGCAGTGTACAATTGCATGCAAGACGGTTTAAATGTCCTGCTCGCATCTTGGACACGTCTTCTTGGAAGGATCACTGCTGGGGCGTCCATGCCTGTAGATTTTGTCTCGAACGGGTAGAGCTCCTCGGTATCACTGCCAGGGATCTCTGGAAGTTGTACATAGGTCCCGGGCGGAAAGTCCTACCGAACAGACTGGTGAGATCGTCGTCTTCGACGCCTAGAGTCTCCCCATCACGTCGTCGCACTTGTAATGTACTATCCCTCTATAGAATGTCGAAGTGGAGTTTCCACTGATTGCTGTGCCCACTTGAGAGAGGGCTGTGAGCGCCAGGCCGCATTCAATGTGCCCGGCGCCCATCTTCTTCGGTCTTCGCTTGACCCAGGACTGCAGCTCCGTCAGCGAGACAAGTTGTGGAAAGGCCTGTCTCACAAACGGTGCCCACACCGGTTTGTAGGTGATGAATACCTGGAGATGCCGTAGCCTCACCGCATGTTTGCACATCATTAGCCACGGCATGCCCAGCCCTCCGTTGGAAGGGTGTTGACAGCAGACGGATCTCCTAACCAGTGGAGCCTGCTTCTTCCACAGGAACTGGAAGAGCATACGTTCCACCTTGGTGAGGTATTCACGGGGACAAGGCCCGACAGTCAAACAGTAGTAAATGAAAGACGCTATGAAAGTGTTCGCCACCTCCGCTAGACCTTTCAAAGACAGTTTGCACTCTACCCACATCTGGGTTAGCGCAAATACCTTGGCCATGTCCTCGTTCCAGTTTTTCTCCACCTTGAGATCTGGACCGAACTATTTCCGAACAATTCCACTGGTCCTTCCGTCTGGCAATTCCACTGGACCGAGCAATTTCACTGGTCCTTCCGTCCAGCATCCGACGACGCTGTCGGACGGCACCGGTTTTCCTCTCCACGTTCCGAGTTGCAAACTGACAGACTTGACCGGGTTCAGTTTTGCTTCTGTGAACCTTTGGTATTCCTGTAGTAGGTTGCCGATTACCTCCATTTCCGGTGTTTTCGACACCATTACCGTCACGTCGTCGGCATAAGCCGACGCCGCTTTTCGCAGTCCCGGTTCTAAAGGGATGCCTTGCAAAAGCTCCAACTTCCTCAATAGAGGCTCTAGAGTCAATACGTACAGAATGGAGGGCATCGCTGTCGAATGGAACGCGCGATTGCGAACGGCTCCGATAGGTAGCAGTTCACCTTGACCATCAAGCAGATGCTGGTGTGCACCGCCTTGATCCAGCCTCTGAAAACGGGCCGAAACCGGCCGCCTTGAGAACCGCTTCCAAAATTCGATGCTCGACCCTATCGAATGCCTTAGACAGATCTAAATTGATCAGTGCCCCACAGAAGACGGGTTTAAACCCCACCCTCTGTATGTTATATCGCAAGACTGGAGATTGTCCTGTATGGTCCTGGTCGGGATTTCACACGTTTGCGCTTTCCCTACCAGGTTTTCAACGACAAGCGCCAGACTCGTTGCTAGCACCTTGGCCAAAATCTTTAACTCTGTGTTGAGCAGAGTTATGGGCCTGAAATTGTTTATTTCGTCCCCCTTGTTCTCGTCTTTCCTGATAAGCGTTATTACGCCTTTGCCTGCAGAACTGGGAATTGTCACGTTCTGGTGCCAATTGCAGTAGGCGGCTTTGAGGACGCCAGAGAACAACTCCGGCATGCCTATTTAAAACTCATAGGGTAGACCATCTAGACCGGGTGACGTGCGTTTCCCGCAGCGGCCCAGAGCGTCCCGTATCTCAGAGGCTGTGATCGGTCTTTCGCAGAACTCGGTGTCCTTGCTTGAGAGACACAGCAGGCCGTCAAGTTATGAACCAAAGTCCATTGCCCCGTCCGGTGCACCATCGTTCTGCTCAAACAGTCACGCAAAGTGACGCTGGAAGGCCGCGCACATCTGCCTGGGGTGAACTAGCACGCATCCGTTTGGCCTTTCAATGAACGAATCGTGGACTTGTTGCCACTTTTCGCTTCCGCCACTAGGCCCAGCTAACAGTTTTTGCTCCCTCGTTTCCTATAGCACGTGATTTACTTCTGACCACGCAGTCTTCATGTTTCGCGTCGAAGAACTGGTCCAGTATAATTCTCAATGCTAGCACTCTAGCTGCGTTTCCACTCCTATGCGCCTCTTTTATCTTGGCTACTAGTTCTGTTTCTGATTTGCTTTTTTCTAAAGCTAATTCTTTAATAAACCCTATCGTTTCTACTCTAATTGCTCCCTTGAGAGAGTGCCACCATTTATTGCTGACGATGGCTCCCGTCAACTGTTGCATAACTAATCTACTTATCCGTTCACTGTAGGCTTTTCGTGCCTGCCACTACACGTTCAGCTTCCAGTATGCGGGTCCTTGTCTATCTATTCTATCACGGTCGACTATGCAGACGACTAGTTTGTGATCTGAATAGGCAATCATGTGCATTTGTGGACAGCTTAACATCTTCTAGTCCTTCTCTCTAATGAAAAACCCATTTAGATACGATCTAGATGTCCCGCTGTGGTGCAGTCGGGAAATCTAGTCGATATCTATCGGCCAGTTGGAATAGGCCGATTAGATTTTTGAGGCTGATAGATAGATAGTTAGCTAGATGGATAAATTTCTTTATTAGTCACAAGGGCACAAAAGAAGGGGACAAATACAAATGGAGAATTTACATACAGGTATATGAAAATAAAACTATTAATACAATAAGAAATAAGAATTGATATCCCATCCGCAATAGGGGTGAAGTGTTACGCAGGGGTTGTACACACCCCGAAAAATGTACAACCCTCATCTCCAAGAGCACCACTAGTGAGTACTCCCTGCCTCTCTTCCTCTTTTTCCTCAACCAAAAGGCTTATATAGAGAGAAGACCCAACCAGCCGGGCCATCTTTGCCACATTCACCCACCTTTTATAAAATTTGCTGGGGTACAGCACCTCTCTCTCCATCCTGATTCTTCTTCCAAAATTATATTTGAAAAAACGAATCACTTGCTCGCCGGAGAGAAAGGTGTCTGACCTCAGCCCTTTTAACCTCGTCCACCATATAAGCTCTTTCACCATAGCCTTAACACATAGGAAAACCGACTCTCCCTCGTTTTTGAAGGAGGGTGTCGGTTTGATCATGACAATGAACTCGGTGGTCAACTGGATTGGTCCCACCCGCGACAATAGTCGTTCTACATAGCCCCACAGGTCGGTAACGCCCGGGCAGTATAAAAATGCGTGTGCCACGGCTTCCTCGTCGCGCACGCATCTCGGACAGATCTTTTTCTAAGGGTCCCTACTCGGACGCCCGTGTCTGTAGAGCTTGTCTCGAACTGGTAGAGCTCCTCAGTAGGTCAGGGACTTTCGGAAGTTGTCCATTGGTGCCGGGCGGAAGGTCCCACCGAACAGACTGGCCAGTTCGTCCTCCTCTACGCCTAGAGTTTCTCCAAGCGTGTCGTCGCACTTTCTGCGGACCAACCCTCTATAGAATGTTGAAGTGGAGTCTCCACAGATCGCCGGTTCCGTTTGCCAGAGGACTGTGAGCGCCTGAGCACATTCGATATGCCAGTCGACCATTTTCCTCGGTCTTTGCTTGACCCAGGTCTGAAGCTCGGTCAGTGAGACGAGTCGTGGGAGGTACCTCACGAACGGGGCCCACACCGGTTGTCTGGTGAGGAATACCTGGAGGTGCCTCAGCCTGAGCGCGTATTTGCGCATCCTCAGTCACGGCGTCCCCAGCCCTCCGTTTGAAGGGTGTTGGCAGCAGATGGATTTTCTCACTAAAGGAGCCCGTTTCTTCCAAAGGAATTGGAAGAGCGCGCGCTCCATTTTGGTGAGCGTTTTTGCTGGACAAGGCACAACGGCCAAACGGTAGTAGATGACGGACGCTATAAAAGTGTTGGCCACCTCCGCTCGACCTTTCAAGGATAGTTTGCACTCGGCCCACTTCTGGGTGAGCGCAAACACCTTGGCCGTCATCTCGTTCCAGTTATTCTCCACCTGGAGGTCGGGACCAAACCAGACCCCGAGTAGCTTTACGGGCCTTCCGTCCAGCGTCAGACGACGTCATCGGAAGGCATCGGTTTGCCTCTCCACGTTCCGAGTTGCAAGCCGACGGATTTGTCCCCGTTCAGCTTCGCTCCTGTGAACCTTTCGTATTCCTCCAGTAAGGTGCCGATCTACCCAATTTTCGAGGTGCTCAACATTATTACTGTCACGTCGTCGGCGTAGTGCGACGTCGCTTTTCATAGTACGGTTCCAAAGGGATGCCTGCAATCGCTCCAATTTCCGCAGTACTGGCTCGAGCGTCAGTACGTACAGAAGGGAGGAGAGAGGGCTTCCCTGTCGGATGGATCGTGTGATGTGGAACGACTCCGAGAGGTAGCCGTTCACCTTGACCCTTGAGCAGTTATTGCTGTTGTGCATTGCAGCAATCCAGCCCCTGAACACGGGACCGAAGCCTGCCGCCTCGAGCACCGCATCCAGGTAACGATGGTCACCCCTATCGAAAGCCTTAGACTGATCCAAGTTGATCAGGGCCCAACCGAAGCCGGATTTACACACTACCCTCTCTATGATGTATCGCATGAGGTGGAGGTTGTATTGTATAGACTTGGTCGGGATTGTGCATGTCTGCGCTTCTCCCACCAGGTTTTCCATGACAAGCGCCAGCCTTTTTGCCAACACCTTGGCCAAAATCTGTAACTCTGTGTTGAGCAGAGTTATGGGCCGGAAGTTGCCTATGTCATCCCTCTTGTACTCGTCCTTTCTGATTAACGTGATTACGCCCTTGGTCACAGAACTGGGAATTCTCCCGTGCTGCTGCCAGTTGCAGTAGACCGCTTCCAGGAGACCGGAGAACAAGTCCGGCATTGCTACGTAAAATTCGTAGGGTAGACCGTCGAGACCTGGAGATTTGCCTTGCCGCATTGGCTCAGCGCGTACCCTATCTCAGCGGCCGAAATCAGCCTTTCGCAGAAGTTCGCCTCGATGTCCGAGAGTCGCGGTAGGCCGTCGAGGTATGAACCTAAATCCATAGCCCCTCCCGGCGCGCCGCCCTGCCCGGACAGTTGAGCAAAGTGCCGCTGAAAGGCCGCGCACATTTGCTTCGGCTCACGTATCACGCATCCGTCTTGGTCCTTCAAAGACCGAATCGTTAAGTTGTTGCCACTTTTCGCCTCCGTCCCTCGGGCCCAGCTAACAGCTTTGGCTCCCTCGTTTCCCAGAGCACGTATTTTGCTTCTGACAACGCAACCTTCATGCTTTGCGTCGAAGAACTGGTCCAAGGCCGTTCTCGTCGCTAGCACGCTGGCTACGTTGCCATTTTTAAGTGCCTCTTATACTTTATCTACCAGTTCCTTTTCGGTCTTATTTCTATGTAACACTAATTCTTTACTAAAACCTATCGAGTCTAATCTAACTGCCCTCTTGAGAGAGTACTACCATCTGTTGTTGACAATGGCCTCCGTAGCTAGATGGATAGTTAGATAGATAGATAGTTAGAGAGATAGATATTTTTCTTTATTAGCCCCAAGGGCACAAAAGAAGGGGACAAATACAAAGGGGGAAGTTTACATACAATAAAAACGTGTGAAATACTATCACAAAGGTAATTTAAAAATTAATCGATTTTCCCCAATAGGGGGAGACATTACATATGGGTAACACATACCCCCCCAAAAATGTGCAACCCTCATCTCCAGGAGTACGAAGATTGAGTACCCCTTTCCTCTCTTCCTCTTTTTCCTCAACCTACAGGCTGATATAGAGAGAAGGCCCATTCACTCCGGCCATTCTCGACACTTTCACCCACCTTTTATAAAACTTGCTGGGGTACAGCACCTCTCTCTAGAGAGTTATATAGGTAGATAGATAGATATATAGGTAGATAGATAGATATATAAATAGCGAGAGAGAGAGAGAGAGAGAGAGAGAGAGAGAGAGAGAGAGAGAGAGAGAGAGAGAGAGAGAGAGAGAGAGAAACCTGAAATTAATGTTTGCGAACTCAAGCATTAGGCCATGCTCCGTCCATATGTGCGTGTGTGTGTAGGATTTTGTGCGTGTCTGTGTGTGTTCCATGATAGATAGATAGGTTTATTGATTGATACATATTTAGGTAAACAGATAGGTAGCTAGATAAAATAGATAGATACATAGATTGATAAATAGATAGATGATAGATAAATAGATAGATAGATAGATAGAGAGGGGAAGAGAAATAGACAGACAGATAGAGGTAGTGAAAGATACAGAAAGAAACTTAGGAAAAATGAAGAGAAAAATGTGAGATTTAGGGATGACAGAAGCCATTATTTTCTAAAACTGATTGCAAAATAACAACCGCACACCGGTAAACCGGATTATTTTGAATATTTCTTTTTATTCATCCGAAATTGAATAAGAAACACCAACACACACACACACAAACATACAGTCACAGAGAAACACAAATAGACACACACAAATATACACAAATATACACACACATGCAAACAATGATAAAATGAAAACACAAACAGGAAAATAATATTATTTCAGTTTACTTTTCGAGTGGTTTCTCTGTCAAATGGCGACTATTCGACGATAGAATTATCGAAAATACAAGGTTTAAGGAATACATGAAAACATATATATTTGTGCACGCGTAGTGTGTGGTGATGGTTTTGGGGAGCTATGTCAGTGAATAAAGAAAGACGAAACATTACATATAAACAAAAAATGTCCCTATGCTTAATATCACATATGAAAAAGAATAGAAAAACAGTGGTCTTAGAAAATATGAGAGTAAAATCATGTATGGAGTTTCTGGTTGAGTTGCGTTACGTTCATGTAGTTATATGGTATATTTTAAATGGAAGTTGATTGCGAAAGGTAAGACATTATTCTGATATATTGGTAATGATGTGCACATAATACACGCACGCACACGCACAGATACACAGACACACAGGCACACACAGACACATACACACACGCACGCACACATATATATATAGAGAGAGAGAGACAGAGAAAGAGAGCGAGAGAAAGAGAGAGAGAGGAAGAGTGAATGAGAGAGTGAGAGAGAGAGAGAGAGAGACACCCGAGCTGTGTCGAGGGTAACCACAGTTAGAAAACTACTCTATACATTGGTAGAGTATTAGCAAATTTATTATATATAGAAATGACTTCAATTTGATGATTTCATACGAATTAAATAGATCTAGACCGGTAGTCTATCTCTCTCTCTCTTTCTCTCTCTCTCTCTCTCACTTCCTCCCCCTCTCTCTCTCTCTATATATATATATAAATATATGAGTGTGTGTGCGTTGTCATACACATGTACACACACACACGCACACACACACACATACACACATACATACAGACATACAGATATATATATCTCCGCATTATGTCGAAAAGAAATACAATATATATTCGAAACAAACCTAATTTATAATTGTCATGTTTACTCTTTACACACACATTACAAATATGTTAACAAATTAACAACTATTGCTGCAGCTGCTAAAAAAACTACTACTACTACCACCACTACTACTACTACTAGTACCACTACTACTACTACTACTACTACTACTACTACTACTACTACTACTAATGCTGCCGCTGCTACTACTTCATGTGCAATTAATGACGTTTTTATTATCTCCTTAAGGGGTCGATAAAATAAAGTACCAGTAATACAATGGATAATTGCTGGCCTTGTGCCAAAAGTAGAAACAGTTATTGGTGAATTGGCAGTATCGGTAGAGGGTTGGACGCCATACGTTTCAGAATAGTTACGTCACTTTGCGGTCTGAGTTCAAATCCAGCTAAGGTTAACTTTGCCTTTCGTCCTGACGGGATCGATAAAAAAAGTAACAGTAATGCACTGAGTAAGTGTTGAGTAAGTGCCAAAAGTAGAAACAATTATTATCGCATCGCAGTATAGCTAGAGCGTCGGACACCAGGCTTTGCTGCATATAGTTACGGACATTTACGGTCTGAGTTCAAATCTAGCCGAGATTAGCTTTACCTTTCATCCTTATGGGGTCGATAAAATAAAGCACCAGTAATGCGCCTGAGGCGTTTTAATCGTCTTTCCCCACCCCTGAAGTGGTTGGCCTTGTAACTAAATAGGAGACCATTATTATCGAAATTCTTGGTATTACAGTGAGAAAGGGGTTGTGATGGTCCATACATTAATATGTAAACGCTAGCTTCACAATGAAAGTTCAGGGAGCATTCAATGGATGGCTCTTGTATGTGTAATGGTGATGTGTGTCATCAACTGCATAAAGATTCATGTGCATATATAAATATATATATATATATATATATATATATATATATATATATAACTATATATATATATATATATATATATATATATATATATAACAAGAAGGTGTGGTAAGACACAGGTGGACCATAACGCACGAGAGTACTCCATACTTAGGGTAGTAGAGTGGGTAATAGGAAAAGAGTCAGGAGCCCGACGGGTCTAGCCGCCGAAACGGCCGTAGCTCAACCATCAGGGTTTTGACTCTTTTCCTATATATATATATATATATATATATATATATATATATATATATAACGAAGGAAATGTGGTAAGGAACCAGGTGGACCATAACGCACCAAAGTACTCAATACTTGGGGTAGTAGAGTGGGTAATAGGAACCAGTAAGGGGTCTTACTGGTTCCTATATATATATATATATATATATATATATATATATATATATATATATATAGGAAAAGAGAGGTGAGAAAGAAATTTATATATAACAAGTGTCAGAGCAAGATTCATTTAACCTCTGATATGTTTTCCTTGTAATTTGGCATGCCTTCAAAGAAAACGTCCGAATTCCATGTATTAGTGTTTGGCTTATTCTCCTTCTCTCTCTTCAACTCAATTTTTCTCACGCTGCCTTTGTACACATACACACAAATAAATATACTAACGCATACACTTAAACACACGCACTCACATACATATATATATATAGAGAGAGAGAGGGCGTAAATTAGACATATTGATATCTGAATGATACAATACGATGACAAGATTTCCATATTATATACATATTGAACTCTGGCCACTTTACCTCATGCGATACTGCATCAGAATTGGTGGAACACAAACGTTGAATATATATATGCACTTGGGTTGTTCTGTGTTCCTGATTGGTATATAAAGCTAAGAGTGTGTCGCTCCAATCGAAAATATATTGGTGTAAAAAGGAAAAAAGCATTCAACGTTTGTGTTCCACCAATTCTGATGCAGTATCGCATGAGGTAAAGTGGCCAGAGTTCAATATGTATATAATATGGAAATCTTGTCATCGTATTGTATCATTCAGATACAATAATAGTAATAATAATAATAATAATGATAATAATAATAATAATAATTGGCCGGGCAGGCTCGGGTAATAAGAACTAATGGGTGGATAAGCGAGCTGGCCTGGAGGAACTGAGCAGAGAGAATGGCTTGGAGATGGCGGGTGTAGTATGCCAGACAAGCGAGCCGGCGGGAAATGAAGGTGAGGAGGTCCTGAGAGCGGAGGAACCACCCGAAGCAGACAATGATCTGAATACTGAGATAAATAATACCTGGAACAGAGATACGGCCACTGAGGAGATGAATGCTGACGGGCTAGGACAAGATTCGGTTGACATCCTAAATTTAGTGGTAGATGAGTTGAACAATGATAGTGGGAGACCTATGAACCTAAGATTTGTAGACAGGAAAAAGTTAAAAGAAACAACAGCTAAGGTAAACAAAGTCATCCCATACCTTGAGGCGAGGAGTCTTCACCAGTGCAACAATATCCTCAAAGCAACAGCAAATACGGTGAGGAAACTACTTGGTATAAAAGCGAGAGGAAACAACAGACAAGAAAGAGCAGAGCCGTGGTGGAAGAAGCGACTGAGTGGGCAAATCGGGGAAATGAGAAATGACATAGGAAAGCTTGAGTCACTACTGAATGGGACACTAAAAAACATAGGCACTAAAAATAGACTGGAAATAAAATACAAAACTAGGAGTAAAAAGCTAAATATTATCATAGAGGAATTGAAGCAACGCATTGTAGCAAAGAGTGCCAAAATCAGGCGATACGAGAACAGAGTCAGTCAGTATAAACAGAACCGCATGTTCGACAACAACCAGAAGATGCTGTTTGGACAGCTTGAGGGGAAAGAAAGAGGCACCGACTTGATCCCTGGGGCGGAACAAGCTAAAACATTCTGGAGAGGAATATGGGAGCAGGATGTTAGACACAATGCCCAGGCAGGGTGGATTGAGACAGTACAGAGGGAGATCGGTGAGCAGGCACAGCAACAGACTGATTTGAGTATCACAGTTGAAACTCTTAAGGGGCAAGCCAAAAAACTAACCAACTGGAAATCACCAGGCCCAGATGGTGTGCAGGGGTATTGGATTAAACATTTAACATCCCTCCACCCGAAGCTGACGGCCATGTTCAATGACTGCTTGGTGTCGGGTGAGGTGCCAGAGTGGTTGACAAAAGGTACCACAGTTCTGATAATGAAAGACCGAATCAAGGGTAATGATGTTACCAACTATAGACCTATCACATGTCTGCCCGTAATGTGGAAACTGTTGACGAGCATTGTGTCTGAGGAAATCTACCATCACCTCCACACAAACAACTTGTTGCCGGACGAACAGAAAGGATGCCGAAAGAAGTCACGTGGTACAAAGGACCAGTTGCTTATTGATAAGATGGTAATGGGGAATTGCAGGAGGAGACACACTGATCTTGCCATGGGATTGATAGACTACAGAAAGGCATTTGACATGGTGCCTCATTCCTGGATCACCAAAAGCCTGGAGATCTTCAGGGTGGCAGATAACATCAGACAGTTGCTGGGCAGGAGTATGGGGTCCTGGGAGACAGAGTTGACATCAACTGGAGTATCCTTGGGAAGCGTGAAGATCAAGAGAGGTATCTTCCAGGGAGATAGCCTGTCCCCTCTGTTGTTTGTCCTTGCCCTGATGCCCTTGACCATTATGCTGCGAAAAGTGAGAGCAGGATACAAGTTGGGAAGGGGAGAGCTTACCATCAATCACCTCCTCTTCATGGACGATCTTAAGCTCTTCGGGAAAAGTGAGAAGGAGTTGGATGTGCTTGTTGACACTGTCCGTATTTTCAGCAGTGATATATGTATGCAGTTTGGTATTGGTAAATGTGGAGTCATTGTGATGAGGAGGGGTAGGTTGAGCAGAAGTAACGGGATCCAGATACCAACAGGTGAGATGATAAAGGAAATTGACTCTGAGGAAGGATACAAGTATTTGGGCGTTCTGGAGGCTGATGGCATAAAGAACAAAAAAATGAAGGAATTGTTAAGAACTGAATACATTCGGAGAGTAAGGAGCGTATTGAAGTCACATCTGAACAGCAGAAATGCCATAAGCGCAGTAAATTCCCGAGCTGTGTCTATTATTAGGTACAGTGCGGGAATTCTGAGATGGAATGTTGCTGAACAAAAAGAAATGGATAGGAAGACTAGGAAGCTATTGACTATCTACAACATGTTCCACAAGAGGAGTGATGTCGATAGACTCTACCTAAGGAGATCTGAGGGTGGAAGAGGTCTTATCAGCATAGAGGACTGTGTTCAGATGGAGAAAAACAACCTATACAAATACGTGACCTATAGTAAGGAGCCAATGCTCAGAGCTGTACTGAAGGAGGGGACAGTAGGCCAGGGGATACCCAAGGAGGAAATAACATCAAGGAGGAAGAGCAGCCTTAAGGGAAAATCCCTTCATAGTACCTTCTTTGAGAAAACTGAATTTAGAGATCCACAGACATGGAACTGGTTGAGAAGAGGAGACCTCAAAAAGGCTACAGAAGGAATGCTAATGGCTGCGCAGGAGCAGGCCCTCAAAACGAAGTGGTTGAAGCACCATATCTACAAGGAGGAGGCTAGCCCACTGTGCAGGATCTGTGGAGAGAGAGAGGAGACTGTGGCTCACATTGTGTCCGAGTGTAAACACCTAGCCCAGACCCACTATAAGGGCTGGAGACACGATGTGATGGGCAGGGTGATCCACTGGCACCTGTGCAAAGTAAACAATCTACCACATTCTGAGAAATGGTATGAGCATAGGCCAGAGGCGGTGATGGAGAACAGTCAGGTGAAGGTGCTGTGGGATTTTAGGATACAGACGGACAAAAAACTGGAACACAATAGACCTGACCTGGTGGTTGTGGACAAAGAAAAAAGATCGTGCCTGATTGTGGATGTGGCCTGCCCGTTCGACACGAGAGTGCAAGAGAAGGAGAGGGAGAAAATTAACCGATACCAGGACCTAAAATGGGAGGTGAAAAGGATTTGGAACTGCCATGAAGTCAAAGTGATCCCGATTGTCATAGGCGCACTGGGGACTATCTCCAAAGGTTTCCAGGGATGGTTAAAGAAAATCGGCCCCTTCACGCTTTTTGGAACGCTTCAAAAGGCATGCTTGCTTGGAACGGCAAGAACCCTCCAATACGTCCTGAATATCTGAGGCTGCAGGTAGTGGCTTGATATTCAATCCAACGGACTTTCCAGTTAACCAACATCAATGACTGAGATTCAAGGAATAACAATAACAATAATAATAATAATAATAATAATAATAATAATATTTATACTTATATATACACTACATATAATTCTAAACAGGAAAGGTCAGTAATTCATTATGTATATACCTTTATGTTTGTTCTGTAGAATTGGACGTTAATTATATGTCGAAACTTTGCTAGTGCTCCGATGAAGCCAACCGGAAGTTTAGAAGAAACGATTGTCAGCAAAAAAATGTTATGAACATAGTTTTGATTATTCTTTAATTTATATATATATATATATATATATATATACGTACATGGGCCTCGTCTGTAAGGGGAATGCCAGTTTTGTGCTCAGTGACAGTGCTGCTTTCTTTTTTTTAGCATGTTGAGCGTTTCATGAGCTGATTTTCTGTGCCTATTTTTATTCTAGCTTCGATGTTTTGCCTTGGTCTGTTATCCACCTCCCTTTAGCATTCCTCAGTTTCTTCCTGACTTTCCTATTCACAGTGTGGTGTTGTATTGTTGTTAGGGCTTCCTCAAGTCACGTTTTAAATCACATACGTCATAATTGACATACGGTTTATTTTTCCTTCTCTTTCTCTCCAGCACATCTAAGGCTGTTTCATGAAGTGCCTCCTTGATGTTGTCGGTTAATTAGAAGGTGAATGGCTGCAAGCCTGCCACCTACGTTTGCCTCAAACATTGCTGCAACAATAAGATATCTACAACAAGCCTGATACATGTGCCTCCCTTCTTATGGTTGTTTTTCAAGACATGTATGCAAATCGTGATATAAAGCACGCAGGTCTGCAAAACCACGCATAGCTGTGAATGATCAAAGTGATTGATGTATTCCATTAAACTAAAAGCTGGAAACAACACAAATCTTTATATCGGCCACAGATATACATTCTCTCGTCGGCCCACAATGCACTTACCCTAAGTAACAGTTGCAATGAACCACATCACAGAACGCATATCTAAACTAAATAACAAATTAGTGAAATGTAAGTAGACAACACGTTTTTATTCTATAGAATTCCACACAAATACAGATATTTTAACAATAAAAGGAAGTCACATAAAACACTAGATAAGCACAAGCATATACGAACCTATAGACTTGCGAATATACACAGAAACACAAGCATACATTAACACACACATATAAATACATACACACATACATACATACATACATACACTCAAACACAAACACACACATATATATGTGGGGGGGGGGCGTGTGTGTGTATATGTGTATATATATATATATGCATATGTATCAGTGCGTGTGTGGGATGGTGTTTGTATATATGCATGTGACTTTGCTTTCTTTTTTTACAAGCACCGCTTTGCTGAGACAGTGACTGTTGAATGTTTTTCTAGTGTTTGTCTCTACTGTACGACACGAGATTCAAATTATTCTTTATGTCTTTAGCGTCATCAATTGGTGGATCAGCTGCTGTATATCGTGTTTGAAACCCTTTGATGTTCGTAGATACACCATATTATGCACAAAACAGTGCATGCAATTTGTTTTAAGACAAACCATGTAAAACTTTTGACGAAGTGGTTCAGCTTTTCGGGATTTTTCACGCTTTTTATTGTTAGTATTTATAGTGATTAATCTATTTCGTATCAACTTGGGTAAGACAGCTGAGCTGAGTAAGGCAGCTTAGCTCTAGTAAATAGGATTTAAAAGTGTGTGATTTGATAGTGAACATTTTCGTATATATATATATATATATATATATATATATATATATATATATATATATATATATATATATATTATTTATAGCGGAATAATAGAGATTGTGTCTAGTTCAATTACATGGAGAAGTGAGAAATCAAACCTTTCAGACAGTTGTTTTGCGTTCAAATACGCAGGTATGTGAAGTGAAATAGAGAGAGAGAGAGAGAGAGAGAGAGAGAGAGAGAGAGAGAGAGAGAGAGAGAGAGAGAGAGAGAGAGAGAGAGAAATAGAGGTAGAGAAATAAGAGAGATAGAAAGAAAGAAAGAAAGAAAGAAAGAAAGAAAGAAAGAGAGAGATAAAAAAAAAGAGAAGGAGGGGGAGATCAATGGCAGTTTCTGTCTCTGTTGTTATAGCATATATCAACATATCTGGTCTTCTACATATATAGGATGAGTAATGTGATGGTTTGGCAGAACCCTTAGTGTCGGATAAAATGATTTGAGACATTCTTTGGAGGTATTTACATTCTATGTGCGTTTTGAACCACCATTGGTAACAAGATGAGTGTTCGAGTTGTTCGAATAATTCAAAAGCCTACGGAGTAAATTAATCTGCAAGAGGTTGGGCATTCCACAGATAAGTGTAACCTTTAATTAGTACTCTTAGACATTAAGTGATACACAGCGCGTGTCAACTCGATATGATTCATTTTTGCCAGTTTGTGGACAAGATCTGCTTAAAATAATGTCTTGCTCAAAGAAACACGTGGAGTCACAAATAGAAATGTGCACTCTATCATCGTGAGGCGAACACCTAACCACTAAGTTCACGCCTTTACATATTTATCTGTACAAATCTGCAAGTGATCAAATATACAATCTTTCCCACCAGGGTTGATGTAATATATTATCAGTCAAGTATTGGGATCGATTCGACTGCTCCTCTCCCAGATCTCTAGCCCCTAAATGTGTGTAAATGGCAGCTCTTTTTACCAATGGAAAGCATAAACAATATTGTCGCCAAGGATAATATAGGTGAAAGGGCTATGGAGCATTATCGATAAAATAAAGTACCAGTAATGCACTGGGTATTTGCTGGCCTTGTGCCTAACGTAGAAACAATTATTATATAATCAAAGGATTTTTGCTTAAAATATAGAATGCAATAGCCCTTCTTCGGTTTCCTATTTTTTTATCAACGGTTCAAACTTATGTTGAGAGTAACATGCGTGTAGCTGCTCAATCCAATGATACGCATGCATTTAAACATAATACACAAGTTGATTCTGTGGGACGCCCAATGTAACAATGCTGGCTCGTTGAATTACATGTTCATCTATCCGAAGGGCTTCTAAACTGTTTCCATTTCCCCAATTTTACACATTAGTCATGCTTCAACTCTCGAGAATAATATAAATGATAATGTGTAATTGCTCGATATACACCGCAGTGGAATCGAAACTGGATCCTTGTGATTACAATGTGATGTATGTCCAAGGAAGGAAAAGAAGGTCGAAAGAGATATGAAACATTGTTCCTTTTCAGAAGAAAGATTATATTACCAAATATTTCTTTGGTAGCATATCACTGACTATTTGTATTAGGAACATCACAGTTATCGTTAAGTTTAGAATACGCAGTGATGACATTATTGCTGCTCTGTTTAATATTTTCTTACGGCTTAATTAAGAGAGGGGTAAAAAGTCAGAGATTTATTCGGGGGTGAAACACGTGATGAGTAACATTAAAGGCGTTCGCTGCTTTAGAAAAGAAACAGTTTGTTTTTCTTCTGCATAAATGCGGAATGTTTGTGGTAAATACGTAAAGGAGTAACGCAGCCATTTAGATACAAGGTTCGCTTCCTTTTTATTTAATTATGTGCGTAGGTGTATATATATATATATATATATATGTGTGTGTGTGTGTGTGTGTGCGTGTGCACGTGGTTGTGTGTGTGTGCATGTGGCTGGTTATGCTTATATATATATATATATATATATATATATATATATATATATATATATATATATATATATGTGTGTGTGTGTGTATGTGTGTGTGTGTGTTTGTATGTGTGTGTGTGTATATGTGTAGAAATATATGTAGGCATACGTGTTTTAAATATATAAATATTCAGGTATATATATTCACACATACATTTATATATATGTGTGTAGATGTGTTTGTGGGCGTGTGTGTGTGTGTGTACGTATACATGTTTTAAATGTATAAGTGTGGACATATATATATATATTTACATATATATAGATATATACTAGCAGGATGCCCCGGCGTTGCTCGGAATTTGCTCTAGGGCCCTTATATATTTGATATATATTTATCCTTATCGAGCCTCGTGAAATAAATACGTTTGTTTATATGTTGTTATTGTGTATGCAAAAATATCTGTACACGAATATATATATATATATATATATATAACAGTACAGAGAAGTACGAAATACATCTGCCTCGTGATGGTGTCCACATTTTGTGCTTATAAAAAACATTCGTCGTACATCACCAGGGGTTTTTCCGTGCGATTTCCGTGCGAAGAAAATCAATAATTTATCGCGAAATAAATACTTTTTTTTATATTTTGTTATTGTGTATGCAAAAATATCTGTACACGAATATATATATATATACATATATATATATATATATATATATATATATATATATATATATATATATATATATATATATATATATATATAAAATTGAGATAAGCGGAGCAAGCAAGATTCAAGCAATTTTTTTTTTATAAATTAAAAAATATAATTTAAATATTTACCTACTCCATTTGCTTTCACTGACGGTTTCACTTCACAAAAGATTGGAGAACCCTAGGGACTTCCAATGGAAATGTTCAGATAATCAGAGAGTATTTTCCTTACCTAGGACAAAAGTCCCAGAAACGGAAAAATATATTGCCATCTGCCAGCTAGCACAGGATCGAATGGGGCCGAAAATTTGACATATGCATGAACCAGCCCTTAGTAGAAGCGGACGTAAACATAGACGTATTGTCTTTCTCGCTACTAAAAATAGCACCTAAATAAAACAGCAGATGTGTTCTTTACATAACGGAGAATATTAAAAGAAGTTAATATCCCCACAGGTACTAAGTACCCCTGGAAATATATAGGGTGTCTATGATACAGTGGTTGTTCTATGGTATTAATTTGACATACCAGAACTATAAAATTGAGATAAGCGGAGCAAGCAACATTCAAACAATTTTTTAAAATAAATAAAAAAAATATAATTTAAATATTTACCTATTCCGTTTGCTTTTACCGACAGTTTCACTTCAGAAAAGATTGGAGATCCCTAGGTACTTCCAATGGAAATGTTCAGATCATCAGAGAGCATTTTCCTTACATAGGACAAAAGTCCCAGGAACGGCAAAATATATTGCCATCTGCCAGCTAGCACAGGACTGAATGGGGCCGTAAATTTGACCTATGCATGAACCAGCCCTTAGTAGAAGCAGAAGTATACGTAGACGTATTGTCTATCTCGCCACTAAAAATAGCAGCTAAATAAAACAACAGATCTGTTATATATATATATATATATATATATATATATATATATATATATATATATATATATATATATATATATATATATATATATATGTATATATATTAAATTAACAGATTAAAGTTTAAGCAAAGAATCGCTGCTTTCACTTTCACTCTTAACGGGATCTTCTGAAACTAAAATAAAAAAAATCAATCTGTGAACGCAGATGTAAATATTTCGAAAAACGTTGCAACCGAATGAAAACAGGAAGACGGTACATTGGCATAAGAATATATATATATATACACACTATATATATACACACACACACTCATCGCGTCATAATGACATACTGCAGACAGACCGGCATACAGACAGATATTATAAGGGCGCAACGTTATATCTATGTATCTATCTAAAAAGAGAAAGCCTAAAAATTATAGACAGAGTACGCTAAATCGCCTAATGCAGTGGCTAGGGCATTGAAAATTTGAAATGTTTGCTCAAAACACGCACGGGACCATACTTATTACACGTGTAAAGTTTGAAAATACTCCGTTGGGTTTTTTTCGATGGGCTACCTCGGGGTAGACGAAAGGGGGGAAAAACAAAGAAACGAACGAGGAAGAAATTCGGTGGTGGAAAGAAGTGATAAGAGGAGACAAAGGGAAGGAGAAAACATAGTGGAAAAGGAAAGAGGTGCATCTACCTATATAAGTAGGAGTTTTCCCTATCTTATTCGGCAAGTGTGGTGTTTCAGAGTCATCGGGCCTCTTTAGCCTCAGTACTCCCACTCCAGTAACTTATAAATAGCATTCGCCGATTACGCTATACTAACTATTCATAGCAGCTGTGTTAGACCCCAGAGATGTGGTATTAATTTTTAATTTTAAATTTTCGATAATTATCCTCTAGCAACTAATTCTATAGCTTTGGCCGAAATAGCAGCACCAACTAAATATGGCAGCTGTGTTAGATTCCTTAGTTTTTGTTTTATTTCACTTCTCACTTTCCAATCTTACATTCTGATACATCTTTCTCTCATTTTTTAACATATTCTCTTTTATTATATATTTTCATTGTCCCCTATTCGCATTTGATTTACCATTTCTATAACGTCCCTCCTCCACTTTCTAAAGAAACCTTTTTTCGCCAACCTCAACTGGCCTACTTTTATACACATTCCTTAGAATTTGCCATGTAGATTTCACCTTCTACGCTTGACCGGCTCTACCCACTCGCCTATCGTTCTACAGGCAAGTTCA
>OZ024742.1:279684036-279719036 GCA_964016885.1 Eledone cirrhosa | reverse complement strand
TTATATCAGAGTTTTCCTTCTCCTAGAATTCTGCCTTGACAAAGGCTAAGGGGTCATCTCTCCCAGTGATTTTGGATGGCCATTGACTCTTAAGAGCTCCTTTGCCCTTTGACAGGTTTTGTTTTTAGTCCTGCAGGATGTCCAAAGTCACCCTCCTCACCAAGAAACCTTGGTGGGGTTGCCAGTTTAGTCGCCAACGACCCGACCATGAGACAGGTTGTACTGGGATACATGTTACCAATAGCACCAAGTGGTGACCTGACATATATACATACATGCATATATATATATATATATATATATATATAAATAAACATATATACATATATATATACATATATATAAATATATACATATATATATATGCATATACATACATATATATATATATATATATATATATATATATATATGTGTGTGTGTGTGTGTGTGTGTGTTTGTTTGTGTGTGTACATATGTACAACTGCATTTTTGTACACGAGTAGCTCAATCTATGTAAATACTAAAGATTATAGTTGAAATCATTTTATTACTTTCTTCGTCCGTTTCGTTTTAAAGAAATGTAATTGCAAACAAGGAATACGAATTCGGAAATCAATTAATTGTAATCACATATCATAAACCTCCCCAGGAAACCAATATTAAATTTGAGGAATGTATGTCACAACTGACCGATATGCAAGCGTTAATGAGCAAATAATAGATATAATAATAAAATAATTTTAATAATTGTTGCTACGTTTGGCACAAATAATTTTAATAGTAGCCAAACATCGGAAATAGATTCATAGGCAATTTAGCGAAAAGTAGTAATGTTTAGTATTATGCAATGTGATTTAAGCAAAAAATAATTCCTCATGCAAAAAAATAAATCCTCGTGCTCTAATTTCTGTTCATGTATGTAAACACAAGCATATTATATGTTGGTGAATTGGCAGTATTGTTACAACTTCAGATACCATCCTTTGCAGCATAGAGTTATGCCCTTTACGTTCTGAGTTCAAGTTCCACCGAGGTGAACGTTGACTTTCATTCTTACAGGGTCGATGAAATAAACGCACTGGGGTCGACTTAATCGACTTAATCGACTTCCCCTCCCCCAAAATTGCTGACTTTGTGCCAACATTGGAACCTATTATATCTACAGAATGTCTACATGTAGCGCATTCCTGTAATGTATATTTTCAAGTACTGTTTAACAGCGTTATTTGACTAGACGCTTTTTATGGAGATGTATTTTATTATGGTTGGTATTTGAAAAGATGTCTGTATTTACAATAATCAGGAGTTCAATTACAAAACCGGCTAATGCATGTTTACACGCTATAAATTAGATGGTGACATTCAATATCAGTATACATTGAGTCATATACGACTAAATAAAATTATCTATGTATTTAATTGTAAAACCCCTGTGTATATCTACATATAGTTAATGCAAATTTAATGGACTTAATTCTAATACTAATGTCGTAGGACTCGATCATCAGTTGTTACAGCAACATGTTTCGTGTTAAGAATATGGATAGGTATAGTTCCTAAAATTATTTTTAAGTTATATTAATTGTATAATATAAGGAGTCACATTTACAATAATAAAAGAGAAAGAACTCCTGTGTGCACGTTGAAACTATTTCCAAATTCCTAATCAATAAATTTAGATTAGAATTAGCTATTAAAGTGCACTCAAATAAACACAAATTACATTTCAGTTTACCTGGCTCAGGAGATTTTGCGGTTTTTACACGTGACTAAGAAAGTGAATAAAAACTGTACGATCTTTTAATATCCCATTCAAAACTGTCGAGCGATGTTTAATTGCTCAGTTTTTCCTTCCTAAAAGAATCAGCGTGGGAGGAGTACAATGATTTAAAACTCTTCGATATAGCACAGATGTAAATTTTAGTACAAGTAGGTGTACAAACAGTTGACTGATATACTATGTTAGATACTAGGCAATTATCTTTAAGAGGGCTACTTTGTGGTTGTTTGCAGTTGCAGTTATGGTTAACTATTGGGTTACACTGAGTATTATATACAGTATTAAGTTTATGTAAATGGTTTGGACTACTATAAGTGTGACATTTTATCCTAGGTTTCCTTTCTGATGTTTTGGCAGAGTTAGGTATATTGCCTGATATCAAATTATACTTATTCAATTTTACCCAGTTGCTAGAGGCCAAATAAACTGCTAAATTAGGTGTTGTGATGAAGGAAAATTAGATAATAGTTTTATGTAACAGTTTATAGTACATATGTGATTGAGGTAAATGTCTATCAATTATACTAAAGAACCACTAAGTTATATTTGAAGTAATACGTTTACTAGCAGGTGGATTAAAGCATGTGTGGAGACTTCTATTGTTAATCGTATTACCTAATGTTCAGGTGTTAATATCTAATAGTCGGAGGTTCATTATTGTTGCTATGAGAATTATAATTTAATTTCAGAATATTAAGGAGCTTACTCGAAGCTGATCTCACGGACTTGGGTCGAATTCGAAGAGCTTTCGTTTTCTCATTTCTCACACCACACAACTTTGCCTTCACATTGCCACCTTCCTGTTTCGCCGCTAACACATCGGTTGTAATGCATCTTCTGGTTGCCTCTTCTAATGTCTCTACAAACTCCTCTGCTTTCTGACTTTCTATCACTACTTCATAGTTAAAAGCTATTGATTCTCCCGTAAGAGCACACTATCACATGTTGCTGATAATTCCTTCTGTTAACATTTGCTTAACATCAGTGTTAACCTGGACTCAGTAAGCTTTACTTGCCGTGTACGACGTGTTAAGCTTTCAATAAGCAGGTTCCTGTGTCCAGGTTCTTTTTAGGTCAACCATACAGGCCACAAATTTGTGGTCTAAGTGTGTGACCATTTGGATTTTTGAACACCCGATGCTATCCCTATTTGCTTATCTAAATTCCAATCGATATATGATCTAGTTGAACCTGCGCGGTTGGTGTAAGTTAACACTGGCGCCTTCGGGAAATTATCGGTACTCGTCAGAGAGTTGGAACTGCCTCATCAGATTCTTAAGGCTTTCTCCCAGCCCGCTTCTATCGGCTACCCCACATATTCTTAGTATGCATCTAAGATGCCTTTGCAGTTATCCGCTAAAATTACATGTCGAAACGTTCCTAGAAAAGCTTCCAGATGCCAGAAAAAATCCTCTGATCAAAAGGCGCCAGCTTCACTATTGCTCACATCAAGGAACACCAGCTTACCGTCCGTTTCAATGAAGATCGTCCGTACGGAAATCATTGTTTTGTTGATGGCAGTCACATACATATATCTATTGACCTGTGGTCGTTTAGCAGGGGAACTTATGCATCTTACACTTATAATATCCAGGTCGACTGCTTAGTGAAGAGAGAAAAAAGTGGGGGCTACTTACACAACGGGAAATGTTCGAGCTCTGGTGTATGGACCACATATTTGGGGAGGTTTCATTTGCGAACCCCTTTAAAGGCGTACACAATAGGGGACCCCACGACATGCGGAAAGCTTTCCCTAATGCATTTGTAGGCACTCAGTGACATTCCTACCATCATTAAAGATTCAGTCACTTTAAATGTGTTGCTGCCAGTCACTTTAAATGTCTTCCCCCCTCAATCTCTTTGTGCTATATGGGCCATCAGATTTTTCGCTGGAGCTTTTTAATAGCACGATTCTTCTGTATGTGGTGTTGTTTGCTCATGAGCTTGGGGGCTACGATGTGTATACATCTCCAAACTATCCCTGATCTGGAGGTGGAGTCGTTCTGTTGCGAAGATCCTTGGATTTCGATAAGGACCATTATTTTGGACACAGAAGGTAAGGGCATCCGCTCTCGTCCCTTTTGTATGTATTGAGTCTTGAACCATTACTCCACCAATTGATGGGCGTACCACGTGAACCAAGTTGTAGGAGATCCGCGTCAGCATATGAGAACGTCACCATAGTCCTGACAAGCATCACATAGTGAGATGATCACCGCCTTTTTTAGCCGGGAAGGGCTGGCAGATTTTATCTGATGTCCATAGCGAAAGAAGTCGTGTGGTGGACACTTTCTCCTTTGACGAAGCCCTAGTTGAATTATTCAAATTTAACTTGATAACGAAAATCAGAGTAGAGAGGGAAGTGCTTCCTTCTCAGAAGTTAAGTGGAAGGTCTGAGTAAATGCACCTGCTCTGAGTATTCACCTCTAGATTGGATGGGGAAGATTGCGACAGTGCACTTGCCTTGCTGGTCAAGGAGACCTTGGCTTTTTGTGGGCATTCTCCATGTGTTACTCTCCGAAGTCATCCGAAGTCATGACAGAATTTACTTAGTATGAATTTGTTTTACATGTATTCCTCATTTTTTGTTTCATGACATTTTACATGCAAAATCCCATGCCGTATGGTCCCGCGCCATCATGTACCAGCCATAATGTTTTCTCCATGCGAGCCTTGCGTAGCTAATAAAGAAATAATTATTATTAATACTACATACATATAGATTGGCGCCAATAAAAAAATTGTCGAACAAATATATTTTGTATTATTCTCACCGGCAAATATAATGGCCACGAAGATTTTATCTTTTCTCCCTTTACGAGCTTAAAATAAGTACCAACGTGCCAAACAAAGTACTGACGCTGATATAATCGATAGCACTCTTTATGGGTGTGTCCTTACATAACCGCAGGCCAATGATTGAAATTAGTAAAACAATAAATGTATATATATGTATATATATATATATATATATATATATATATATATATATATATATATATACATACACACACACACACATATTTATATATACATATATATATATATGTAGAGAGGGAGACACAGAGAGAGAGAGAGAGAAAGAGGTGTATGTGTATGTACGTACTGTATATTTGCTTTCCTTCTGTAATCAATTGATCCTTGTGTGCTTCCTATATATTTTGTGGGTTGGTGCGATATATATATATATATATATAATATAGAGAGAGTATAGATATATTTAAGTTGTGTCTTTCTCCATTTCTATTTATTTCGTCTATCATTCAGAGAAATCAAATTATACATTACTTTGAGAGGTTATCGAAGGCTGGGCATTATAGAAAATAAGAGATAAAGATTAGGGAAAAAACATATAAAAGAGAACAACAATAGAGTGGAACAGCGGAGAGATTTTACAGATGTTAAGGCTTTAAGTATTCTGATTTAATAAATCTGCAATTCTCAATTCCATTACAGCAACCGCACAGAATAGCAGAGCAGAGACATACTACACACATAAACACTAACATATTCATACTCAAACACCCACTCATCGAGGTCACAAACATACATACGTAGACACACACACATACATATATATATATGTATATATATATATATATATATATATATATATATATATATATATATATATATATATATATATATATATATACATATATATATATATATATATGTATGTATATATATGTATATATATATAGATTACATGAATCAAAGTTCTGTTTAAATCATTCATTTGCTTACAATTGTTTCTTCCAAACCGAGGTTTGGAGTCTTCGGGGTAATTATTCAGTGATTTTTAACATACTTGATCTCCTTTTCAACACAAGAGACATATAGAAACATATGTATATATTGACCCACAATTGGTTGACATCCATTATAATAATATAGCATGGTCATTTACATACAAAGATTACAGTCGTATTAAAGGACAAAATTAAAGTTAAAATTAAAATTAAAATTAAAATAAAACATTGGCAGTTTACTAAGATAAAGCAAGAAGAAAGTTTGGAGTAGCCAGTGTATGCAACAGTCACACGTGTGGCATGCACGCGTGTCCTATTATTTATACCAGATTATAGTGCGGCAGATTGTTACATGTAAAACAAGCAGTCAAAGCAGGTAATTAAGAGCATCATGGGGGCTGTACTGGTAAAGCATTATTCACACACACCTGTACGATATAGAAGCCCGTGTGTAGAGAAACACCAAAAATATCAAAAATATTACAAATGAGAAGCAAAACAGCACCACTGTCCTCGTACACACCACCGCTCTCACAATCCAGGAAACGCAATTTATAGACTATATGTCCATCACACAATCCACGATGATTTAACATTGGGTGCCTGGTGAACCATGCTAGAACATCACAGCTTGTCGTTCTTTAATTCGATTCTATAGAGCAGATTGTATTTGTTGTGAGAGTTGACTTCGTATTATATTCCGGAAGTGTGGGTGTGATTAAGGGGTTTTAATGCGTAAGAGGAGGTAACTAGCTGATTTCTATAGCTAAATTTATTATCCTAAAGTACATTAATGGTGTCTCAAATGAGTTCCTATCATATAAGGTTATAAACAATTTCTAAATTTAAGTATCTTATCTATAAATTACAGTGTAGTCTTTCAAGAAGTACTAAAGGTGTTTATATTAGGATGATTACCTTCTATCATAGAGTGCCACCACCGAATATTCCACATGAAGAGTCAAATCTCCAAATCAATGATCTTTGTAAGTGTAGTCCACCCGCAGAACCTGGCAGGGTCTTATTAGAATCACTTCTATATATGACACCTGGTAAGCTCTGGGTCATTCCATGTCTGATTGCATGGCAAAGTTAAATATCACTAGGGTAGTCCAGAGATCAACTCTCACTTACAAAGCCACTAATCTGACCATCAAGTCATACATGTATTTATAACTCATACATCACCTGTACATAATTCATTGTACTAAGCATATAGATTATATAGCTCTTTTATGTTAATAAATGAATTACTTAATCTTCCATTTATCCAATGATGGCACTACATACACAGGACAATGTTAGCACAACCAATTCCGTGCTTAAAGTTTACATTAATTATATATTGGTGTAATGTGGTCAAAGTAGTTGAAGGCCAATATACCAAAAGTAGAAGTACATGGGGATATCTCTAGGGTAAAAGGTACTAGGAAGATGTCACTATTTGCGTTAAAGTGGATTAATGGGTGTGGAGATGAGGTGTAAGGTGGGCCCCTGATGATTGTTGCTAGAGGTGGTGACGGGTACAAGTCTGACATTGTTATATATTGGGTTTAAAGTTTTGGAAGGAGTGTCGGAAGCGGTGTTGGCAAGACGCGAACACTTCTGATTTTTTATTAAGGAGGTTATGGTTTGAGAAGATGAGAGTATGGGTCTCTAGCAGGCAGAGGTTACAAAATTTATTAGGTGGTTTGTACGATGTCGCGTTACCTATCACTTCCCATTTAAGTGTATATGGTTTATTTTTAGTTTTTAGATAGTGTATGTAGCTTGATAGTGAAGTGGAGTTGGCTAGACTGTGTTTTTTGAAAGAGTGGAGGTCCGAATTGTATCTGGTTTTCAAGCAGTTTGAAGTAGAGCCTACATAGGTTTCAGAAGAGTTGTTAGTTGTGACTGTGCATGAGCATATGATATCCTTGGTTAAGCATTTTTTATCTAAAGGGCAGGTTCTATTTGATCTACAGTTACAATTATTCTGGGTGTTAGTCTGCCGGTTATTATGTTGTGTAGAAGTCTGTATGGTAGCTATAGGGTTATGGTTATGTGGGTTGACGTTCCCAGCGTTATTGTTTACACTAGTGCTATTACTATTATTTCTATTGATATTAGGGTTAGTTGCTATAATGTTATTTTGAAGGTTTATCGTCTGTTGTGATTTAGTTTGCTGGAAGTAAGAATTAATTTTTCTTTTATTGCTACTATCTATGTGGTATGCTATGTTAGGCGTAGTAGAGTAGGAGATTTTAATAGTGTTTTTGTTTAAAAGGCTATGGTACTTGTGGCCGGATGGGAAGTTTTTATCTAGTAGTGAGAAGAAAGCCCTAGGTAGGTTGGTAGAGACGTTTAGATTGAAAGGCGGGTTGAAAAATGTATTATTTCTTTTTCTATTTTTGTTTTTATGTCTGGTGAGTTGTTTCCTTTTATGGTACTATGGTAATTTCTGTGGTGTGGGTTACTTTTGTTGGCATCCTCCGTATTAGTGTGTGTGTGGTTGCTATTCCTATTACTAAATTTCCTCATGGACATGTTGTGCCAAATAATGTTGTAGCTATGTGTTTTTGTAGGTAGAAACTCGATCTCTATATTATAGCCTGATCTAGCTAATGCCTGATTATAATATTGCGAGTTTTTGCTAAATATGTTTACGTCATAGGATAGATTAGTGATTCTATTAGATACTCCCTTAGAGATAGAGTTTAATATAGATCTAGGGTGGTTAGACTTGGTATCTACGTAAATGAGTTTTTCATTAGGTTTATGGAAAGGTGCATAGATCTTTGAGTCTAGGTAGAGGGTGGCGTCCAGGAAGTTCACGTTTTTAGTGTTTTTGTCCATGGTAATACTAAGGTTATAGTTTTTGAATGTCTTGTGCAATAGTTTTCTAGTTCTTTCTATATTGAATGTTTTATAATCTATAAGTAGAAGTGCATCATCGCGGTGATATAGATTATAAAAAATTCAATATAATTCAAATAAAATGATGCATGACATACCCTGACATGTTAGATGGTTAAGATTTAATCAAGGTAGTGATTAACTTACGAGAAAACTCAATATTTATACCCTAATAATGAGAACATGCGAAAACGTAATAGAATCAATAGAGAGGGTGTGAGTAAGGAACACATTGTTTTAATGTAACAGTTATAGAGTTTTTAAAGTCTGGCTAACTACAGTAGGACTATAGAGGAAGACGTGTCTGGAGTTATAATTTTTCTAGTTTTTAGTTTGAGAATGCAACTGATAGATAATTAAAGAGAGGAAGAGATAAAAGGGAGTAATTTGTGCACAAATTTTCTTCAGACACATATAAACATGTATAGCCTTGGCAGTTAAATTTCAAAATATTTAATTTATATTATTTTAGGGTAACGAATCAAAATTCTAGGTTTATATATATATATATATATATATATATATATATATACACCCCTCTCTCAAGCGTGAAACTAATAATAAAATGTTTACTGCATCTTCGCTTCCACTTTTTTCTGTGTTCTGTTTAATGTCTCAACTTTAAAATATATATATATATATAATATAAAATCAAAACATAGTTAAAAGAGTTCCATGTATTTTATTATGCGTATTTCGAAAACAAATATCATCATGGGATGATATTTGCGTTCTCATCAGATAAAATAGGGAGACATGATATGAAGTTTAAAAAACACTTGCGAGCAATGAAGTGTTAAAACAACATATGAAAGTTAAAATAAGATGGATATATGAGATTGGGAAAAAAGGAAAGGAAGGGGGGGGTTAAGGAAGAGGAAGAAAGAATATAGATAGAAGAAAAAAAAAATAATAAGGAAAGGATGACGGAGGAGGAGTATAAGAAGGAAGGATGAGAGAGAAGAAAAGAAGTGAGAGAGAGAGAGAAAACATTTAATACTGAGAAACACTGTCTCACAGAGAAAAATAAAAAAAGAACGCTGTAAGATAATACATAATTTTTTAAAAAATTTAGAAATTAAAAGTTAATGAGGTTTATGAATGGTGATGCTTATGATTAAAGAAAAAGGAATTAAGAATACTATTTATTTAAGGTTTATATATTGAAGGGTTTAATAAGATGTGCGAAAAGGAATTTATTAAAATGTATTATTAAAATAAAATATATTAAGAAGATAAGGTGAATGAAGATAATGTTAAATTAATTATGAACTTAGAGGAATTAATTAGGGTCCAAGTTTGTTTCTATATATTGTAATAGAAAAAAGTAAATAATAGATTTAATACGAGCACGGAAGGAGAGAAGAAAGAAGAGATTCAAGGAAGAAAAAATATAAAAAAATATAAAACTCTCTTCATACATTAACTTGCTGCTTGACTGTTTGAGCGCTAACTCTTATATCGGATACCTTCGATGGTCTCTAATTTTCTAATATAACATGGATTATTACAACATCACAACTTCACTTAAAGACATTCCTATACCTGGTAAATCTGAATTCCCTAAACTTCTGATTGAAAAAACTGACTCTTTTGTGAGAAGGCTTAGATGGATCGCTTTTTTCCACGACCAGCGCTTAAAACGAAATGTTTATACTAAGGAACGTAACAATATTGATTATTTAGAGAACAGTTGGAAATGTTATGTGCGTACAATGCCGGAGTCAATACAGACAATAAGGCATGTATGAGGAAAGAGTTATAATGCAGTTGAAATAAACATATTTTGTGTGGGGTGTTAAAGTATGTTATAATTGTTGGAAATGTTTAAGATAGTGTGCAATTTGTTAGAGAGGCATGTGGTGATAATGAAGGTATTTGTTATGTGAGGTGTAATGCAAAGCGCGTGATAGAATTGGATAGGTGATATTCATTCAAGTGTGTTTGTGTTGTAGTTCGTATGTATGTGTATATGTTGTTTGTTACTCACATCTATTAACCATGGGATTATTTTGAGTCGTTTATAGTCAATAGTTGTTTGTTTTTAAATGTAAATGCCACCGAATTACTGGCCATGTTGTTATTGTAGGTATATTATCTTATGCATTTTTATCAACAAATTATCTTTTCTAGGGTTTGTATTAACCGTTATTAAGTTGCTGGGAGACCGTTAGGTTGCTTAATTTTATGAATTTACACAAGAAGTTGTAAAGGGGGTTAATAAGAAAGGGAGGTAATTAAGGGCCTTGATAAATTGAGGGTTGTTTTAATATTGTTGTAGTGTTATAAATAAATATTTATAGAGTATACAAAATATAATTATTAATTATATAATTGTTATCTTTTAAACTTGTGTGGATGGAGTAAAAGCATTTTTTAAATTATTTTATTATAACTAGATAGTTTTTACATAGTTAGTATATGTATATATATATACAGAGTGATTCAAACAACAGTGGCCTTGTGCATGTTCGTGCCACTGTATATTCATTTTCTAACTGATCAATTATACATTTCACGATATGACAAGACACCGATGGAAGCTACAGCACTGGATTTTCTGTGTGTAACACACATATAAGTGTTGCTCGTTCAATTTAGCCCAGGGTAATGTCATGCATTTTATTGAAGAAAAAAATCTTCAAAGATAATATACAAGAAGCTTGAGATTATGGACAATGTAGAACCTTAATAAAATGGTTGGGATCCAAGCTACTCATCCAGTATAACGAAGGGAGCTTATAGTTAATGACAAGTTTCGAAATTCTGTTGAACAGACTCCAAAACTATCGCTGCCAATGCTTGGGACACTTCACAGAAACTTGGAAAGGGGGTTGACAAATACGGTCTTACTAAGTACGAAAATCTTACTGTAGTTTAGTAGACCATCAGAAAGTGTCTGGTTGAGAAAATACTGGAATGATAGTAAACAACCCCAGTTTTCTGAATCTGATGTGGACCTCTGATGAAGCCCGCTTTCACACAGGGAAGAAAATCAAATCCATAACTCTGTTGTCTGTGAGTCAGAAAAATGTAGTCAAATGGCTGTGAAACCTCTCCATTCAGCTAAATGTACCTTCTTGGCTGTCAATTCAAAAGCTGGTTGATTAACCCTTTCAGTCTTGAGGAAAATGCGCCAATGATAATTTAGTATTATATGCTAATATTGATGTTGAAAGCCTGTACACATTAGGATAAATTATGCTCTATAATCTTACCTAAGTGGTTAATATATCATGCTTCTTCACATTTGGTAAGAAAATGGCATTATACACAATTTATTCAGCTCATATATATATATATATATATATATGTGTGAGTGTGTGTGTATGTATATATTTGTGAGTGTGCGTGTGGACGTGCGCGTGTGAGTGAGTGTGAGCTTGTTTATATATAGGTATGTGTATAATTATACATATATATATGAAATTACAATTTAGCTTCAGGCATAATTGTATACAGATATGTATTGGAATTTCGTATTTCAGACGAACTACAATATATTTAGAATAAACATTTTAAAACAAAGTCGTAGCTATGCAAAATCACCAGCGTCTAAGGCCATCCAGCGGTCTCCAGCAGAAGCAAGGGGGACAATCGTGGATGCGAATTTCGATCTGAACCGGTTCTCATTAGCACGACCCAACTCCCCCCCCCCCCCCGACACACACTCTTGCAACTGCTGAACTTTGAAAATAGGCGTGAATATATGGTTTTCTCGTCTGTGTAAATGAGGTGATTAATCTCATTTGCGTATGAAACTGTATAAGTTGGTTCAACTTATAATAGAATAGAAATACAATTTCGCTTCAGGCATGGTTGTATGCAAACATGTATTGGAATTTCGTATTTCAAAAGAAATGCGTTATGTTTTAAATAAACATTTGGGGAGCCGTAGCTATGCCAAAGCACCAGTTACTAATGCCGTCTGGCGGTGTCCAGCTGTAGCAAGGTGGATAATCAAGGATGCGCATTTCGAAATGAACTGGTTCTCATCAGCACGATCCCTCCCACACTTGCAAGTGCTGGAATTTGAAAACAGGTGAGAATATATGGTTTTCACCTCTCCATGATTGTCTACCTTTCTTTTGCAGGACATAACCAGACGGCGTTAGTCGCTGGTGTGTTGGCATAGCTACGGCTTTCCAAATGTTTATTTTAAACATACCGTATTTCTTCTGAAATACGAAATACTAATACATAAAAATATATATATATATATATATATGTATGTATGTATGTATGTATGTATGTGTATGTATGCGTGTGTGTATGTGTGTGTGTGTGTGTATGTGTGTGTGTGTGTGTGTAAGCAGAATGAATGGAGGAGAGGACATTACATTTAAAAACAAACTTTACATCTTACACACTGTTTAATCCATACAATATCAAATAACTGTTTCTACTTTAGGCACAAGGCCAGCAATTCACCAGTGCATTACTGGTACTTTATTTTATCGACCACGTAAGGATGAAAGGCAAAGTCAACCTCGGCGGGATTTGAACACAGATCGTAAAGGGACGTAACTATGCTGGAAAGAATGGCGTCCGACCCTCTACCAATACTGCCAATTCACCATACAATATCAGATAACATCAGTATAAACGATTCTCTCTTCTCTGAAGAATCCATGCAAATATCACTTGTAACAACGTATATGCGTGCGTACACACACATATATATGTGAACTGTTATTTGATATTGTATTGCTGAAACACTGTGTAAAGTGTAAAACTTGCTTTTAAATGTAATGCCTTCTCCCCCACTCATTCAGCTTATACTTGCTCTGCTTACCTTCTGCACTTAACTCTCATTAAATATTAACCATTCTATAATATTTAAAAGTGCACCTCAAAGTATTGAGCACATTTCGGCTATTGGCGTCTAGTATAATATATCACAATTTTCGCCCCTTTTCTTCTCTCTTCTCCAGTTCATATGTATATATATATATATATATATATATATATATATATACATACATATATATATATGTGTTTGTGTGTGTATATGTGTGTGTGTGTGTGTGTGTGTGTGTGTGTGTGTGTGTGTGTGTGTGTGTGTGTGTGTGTGTGTGTGTGTGTGCAACACACAATTGGTAACATTTATTTACATTTATAAAAGAAACACAGACTAAAACATGGTATACATATATCACACTCGCACGAACATTTTCACACAAACATACGCTTATACATTAAACAGATCGAACAAAAAAGCTATTCATGTGTAATGTTCCTATAAATTACATGAAGAATAACAGAACAGATTACGAATTACAGGCCTCAACAAGGGAGGCAACCGTTATCTATGAATTGAGTTGATATCTCCGTGGATTATAGCCGATGTTGCTACACTTCAGTATAGGTATATGTATACATTGATGTATTTATGTATGTATCTATGTATATAAATATATATAGAATATATATATATAGAGAGACACATGCGCTGGTGAGCACATATACATATATATATATGAAAACTGGGAGAATGAGACGATTATTAGGAAGAAAAGTATATCTTTTTCCTTTTTTGTTTCTCTCTCTCTTTTTTCTGGGTTAGAAAATGATTAAAACGAAATATATATATATATATATATATATATATATATATATATGTGTGTGTTTCTGTGTGTGTGTATATGTGTGCGCGTGTAAGTATGTGTGCTCGCCAGCTCATGTGTCTATATATGTTACTATAATGAGTTAATGAGTTATCATTTTTTGATATATTGTTCTTCTCATTCTCGGTGCTCTTCATTATGAAATCTGTTATGTTTCATGTTTCCATGTTTCTCCTCTTAACTTATTCATTAATGCAGCTTTACTTATTATATTATGTTATCTGGCTAGCTTCGTATCACACAATTGCCTCTATTGTATATCTTCTATTGTTTACCAATCTGTATACTTCTTATCTGGCTCTATGTTTCGTTGGACACATCATCCGTTGACGCTGCTCTAACTCAAATTCCAATAGCCCATAATGCATCAGAACTCCATTTAATATCGTGATGAAATCGTACCTAACTACGTCCATACATACACATATATATACATTCATACATACATATATGCTATTATACATGCATACATACACTCATATATACATACACACATACACATATACGTACATACATACATACATACATACATACATACATACATACATACATACATACATACATACATACATACATAAATACATACATACATACATACATACATAAAACCGTAATAAAATGCAGGCATAACAACAGATATTATGATATGTGACAGAGAAAAGAAAGCATGCCCAGTAGGGGAAGTAAACTGTCCAGCAGATGCCAACATAATATCAAACATTAGCGAAAAGGAGAATATTTATGAAGAACTGATGAGATATCTGCAGATACTCCACCCTTACTACACCTTCAGATTTATGCCTGTTCTTATTGGGGCACTGGGGTATGTTAGTAACGGCCTCAATACGAATATTGAGAAGCTAGGCTTCACAGGAAGAGAAAGAACATAACTAGTTAGGAAATTACAAGTACAATTCATTAATGGAACAGTAAACATATGTAAAACATTCAAATATTTTGCATCTAATTACTGCGTATACACATGTACAGATACAAAGCATATACACAAGCACACATACAACTCAAAACATACACACCCACACATACAATAACATCCATATCTACACATGCTTGCATGCATACATATCTACCTAGTTGATGTTGTGTAAATTCCAATGAGAGAGTCTTGTGTCTATGTTAGAAACCGACTCTCTCTCAATTTGCAAAAATTTGTGAAATTATAAAACCAGAAGAACATACATACATTAATATATATATATATGTATATACATGCAAACTATTCAGTTGTCTAATATACTTAGAAGTGAGGAGATTACTAATTTTCACCCACTGATGAGCAAGAATCGGTAATCCTCTTCACAATTAATTTGCGGAACAGCATCGCCAAAACTGTATGGGTGATTGGTAGTTACCACAATTCCGGTTTGTAATTATTTTCTTGATTTATTCTTAAAGTGAGTGCGGCAAACCCTATTGTCCATAGTTAGTATTTTTTTCACCCTAGCGAATCTGGTCCCTTACGATTTGAACACATATATATCTGTGTTTATCTTTCTTTTATATTCAATTATGATATACGGCTCAGAAAAATCTCTTTCCTAGAGCTATTTTATTGTAAGAGACTGATATGTATACTTATATAGATGTTTACGATCCACATTGGTTCGGCCGACGTGTGTTCCGGATGATCAAGCACCGGAATAGCTTGCTCATGAAATTCATGCGCAAGTCGTTGATCATTCCAGAGACACTTACATAGTTGTCAGTGAGAGTTGGCGTGAGAAAGTGTGGGAGAAAACAAGACATTTCAATTATTGAAAATATTCCTCTTTTCCAACTAAATAGAATGGAGAAACGCGAAATAAGCTTGAGAACAAAACGCATTGGTGGGAATCGTTGACTGTACATACTAATTATGGACAATAGGGTTTGCCGGACTCACTTTAAAATAAATCAAGAAAATAAGTACAAACCGGAATTGTGGTAACTACCGATCACCCATACAGTTTTGGCGATGCTGTTTCGTAAATTAATTGTGAAGATTAATAATTTCCTCACTTCTAAGAATATTAGACAACTGAATAGTTTGCGAATAATACACATGGTATCAGAACTTAGCGTGTTTCGCAAACTCACACCACTAAAAATAGCAGCCAAGTTTACTCGACATTTAAATTAGCTCGACAAATTAATGGAGCCGAATATATCAAAGGTATATATTGAGTTAGAAACTCAAAATATATATAAGTCTAGATACGCATATGGATATATATGTATATATATGTATATATGTATATAGTTAATACACGAAATAGACTAAAGACAGGCGGCAATTTTTGCAGTGTTATAATTGGTTCACGCTTGGTGTAAGTGGAGGGGGTTTCGACGTTTCGGACATAATTCTTTCTTAAGGAAAGTTCGAATAAGGAGAGAACAAATACATGGTAGAGAAGTAAGAGAAAGTTTGAGGAGAAAATATATGGATATATGTTGTATCTTCTGACATAAAAACGCACACACGCATAATATCCATCTGTAACGAGTCATTATGATTAGACATACATCATTTGACACATGCATGCACGTATTACCAGCCCAAACACATAACTCAGGGCAGAATAGCTAAATTATCTATCGCAACGCACACAATATTTGACAGGAACACGCATACACGCACACACAACACTACACGCGTCATTCCACAGACAATATAACTCCCCAATCAATTCCGGTGGCTATAAATAGATCACTGCTTATTAACAAAAATGAAGAAATAACGAGCCTCTAAACAACAAAATTACGAGCCAGTTTCTCATTATAGTCTTCTGACCCCAAACCTTAGAAGAAGCAAATGAAATAACTGATGATACAAAAATATATATATTTATTTGGTTCCTTTACCGGTTTCGCAGTTCTTCTGCTTTTCAAAAGGTGAGTTGAGATGGAGGGTCTGTGGTTTTTCTCACATCTGGTTGGTCTTTCTAATATATATATATATATATATATATATATATATATATATATATATATATATATATATATATATATATATATATACATACATGGAAAGTTATATTTAAATTGTTGGGTTAACAACGAGTAAATATTTATAACTGATATAAAATCACTCAACAAGTATTTGGAGTATATTTATGATATTAAGTAAATGGAAACTATATTTATAAAACCATATTTATTTCATTATATATATTTCAGGGATATCATATTAACAATATGTTATGCCTTCTTCAGACAAAATACAATATAAACAGTCTTATAAATAAATAGATACGACATACCTTTCAATCGACTTGCATTTGGGAGGTTGATTTGGCAGTAAAATATATTGTGGACAGTTGTAAAAAGAAAGAGAGAAAGAAAGAAAGGAAGAAAAACGAAGAAAAAGAAGAAATGTATGTGACTAAATAGAGAGATATAGAAAGACAGATAAAGAGAAGAACTTCATGTAAAGAAACAGAGAGGGATATATAGAGAGAGGAAAAAAGAAAGAGATATAGATAGAGATAGATAGAGAAACTAGGTAGTTGAGTATCAATTGATACATTTATTTATTTATTTATTTATTTATTTAGCTCTAGTATTAATGTAAAGAGAGATGTATGTAGTTAAGAGAGAAAATAGACGTTATATAGAGAGAAAAAAGAGAAAATGAAAAAGAGAAAATGAAAAATAACCAGACATAAACGAGGCAGAATTTAAAAAACGCTATGTATCATCATGTAGAAATATAAAACAGGCATTATAATGTAAATATCAGTATTCATGAATGAGACATGTATCTATAATGTGTGAAAAGTAATGATCTTATGTCTAGTTTTTAAAAATTCATATGTTTATATCATAATTATAAACAAACTCCCAATTCACACGAAAACATTCTCATTGTGCTATAAAAATTCAAGTATACATATATGTGTGTATATATGCACATATATATAGAGTCTATATTAATTTTAACAATACTATTCTTGTCTTTACTCTACATGATTGTCGATCAAGCAGAAATAGAGAAAAGATTTCAATATATTAATAAAAATAAAAATAAAAATAAATATAAATAAAAATATCAGAGACAAGAAAATAAATAAATAAACAGAAAACTAAAACATTTAATATTAAAAATAAAATTATTACAAAATATTAAAAAATAATAAAAATAAAACATAGTATGCCACGCAAATCGGCCACAAAGATAGAGCCTTTCAAAGTTAATTGACAATATATTACCAAGTTCATCATAAGCATCAGAGTCGAAACAGATAAAACAAAATTTGTTTACCAAATCCTGTCTAGCAGAAATCATTCCAAAAGTTTAGGATACCCATTTGGTCTACATATGTTCTTATATTTAATATAGAAGTTTATCTAGTGTAAAATTTAATTCGATATATATGGAGCATCAGCTTTTAGGGTAGTTTAATTATTTATGAAGAATGTTTTAATAAAAAGAATGTTTTAATAAAAAGAAGAAATCGAAAGATTTATCGGCTAGTTTCATAAATAATTACAAATCAAATCAAACATAACTACATTTTAAATTTAAACTTATATTTAAACGTTGAGTTCAATCTATGTCTGCAGCAACTGAATAAATTTGTCCGTAGATTAAGGGAATTTTTAGATTTTAGTATAAAGAATATCTCTTCCGCACAGAGGTCACATGTCTCAGAGGATGAATTAAAAGGAATCCCTCTTGAAACTATATTCCAAGTCGTCGAATATCTAACGTTATCATGCCTAAGTTGCCAGAGTACGCCTGATAGTGCTGTTGAGGATTTTTTGGATGGATCTGTGAACGAATTCTTGTGGTTGTTATAGCGAAGTTTAAATTCCGTCGATGTGGAACCAACGTAGTTAAAAGAATTAACGTCCGTTTTAACATTACAGTTGTATATTATATTTTTAACTAAGCAGTTGTTATTTAACGGACATTTAGATCTATCTCTACAGTTACATTTGTTAACTTGGATATTATTTATGCTATTATCGCTAGGTTTTAAATTCCTATTATTTATTCTATTAATATTTTGTGCTAAATTTTTGGTGGATGAGTAGGTTAATTTTATAGTATGTCTATTGAAAATTGAGTGATACCTATGTGTTCTAGGGAAGCGATTATCAAGAGCTTTAAAAAATAGTTTAGCGATGTGGGTTTTAATGTTTAGTGAGAAAGGGGGGGGCAAACCATATTATATTCCTAGTTCTATTTCTTTTATGGCTTTTGGAATTATTGTAATGCTTTCTATTATAGTTGTTAAGGTTGTGGCCGTAATTAAAATAGTTGTTATTTTGTTTAATTTGTTTATCGTTATCTATGTACATAATTTTATCACTATATCCTGCTCTAGCTAACGCTTCATTGTAATAATGGGCTTTTTCGTCGAAAATCTTTTTATTAGATGAGATTCTAGAGATACGTGATTGAACATAGTTTACTATAGTATTTTTAACAGATCTGGGGTGGTTAGAGTTAAAGCTGACATAGTTTAAGTTTTCATTCAACTTGTGAAATGGATAGTGAAGACATGTGTTGAGATTTAATGTTATATCTAGGAAGTTGACTATTCTATGGTTATTCTCAATTTCTATTTTTAGATTAAAGTGATTAAAAAATTGTGTAATTTGTTTTCTTTTTCTATTTAGTTCAGAGTTATTATTATCAATAAGTAAAAGCATGTCATCTCTATATAAACCTCCGGTAGTACCAGGTATTTTCCTATGCAGCGAATTGATTAAAAATAAGCCCACAAGGTCAGTTACCTGAGCTGAGTCGGCGTAATTTAGTGCCTTATTTAGTAGATTAGGGGTAATGGAAGAATAATAGTTAGCAATATCAAGTTGAATAAACTTATTATTATTGTTATATTTAATTTGCTTAAACCACTCAACAACCTCACCAGTTCCCTTCCACAAGCTCAGGTTAGGTAAACAACTCAAGTTTTTAATTTGCTGTATCACCCTGTCAAGAATGTTTGTGCTTAGTTTACCCAGGTCCGATTTTGATGGTGCGATCAATCTGACTGGCAAGTCATTCTCAAAATTTCTCTTGTGATCTTTCATATTGATCTTCGGTTTCCTGGGCACGAAAGGTTGTGTTCTGTTCTCAATTTCCAACTCGTGCATTATACAAGATGCATCAACATTCATTTTCTCTAGCTCGGCCTTACCCGCTACCTTGTACTTTTTCCTCAGTTCTTTTAGTATGAGGCCATTATACATGTCTTTCTGCACTCCATAGAGGTTGTTGGTCTTGTCAGATTTTACCAAGATCTTCTCAGTTTTCTCTAAGCTCTCAATATTATCCCTAATGCCTTTCAGATATTTCTGGCCTTTGAAGTTTCTCTTGAATTTGACTCCTTGTATGATAGAAATTATATCGTTTTCAAAGTCAGATAAAAGTTTGTTGGGGGGTGAATTTCTTTTGGATTTGAAAACTTTGTTTATATATATATACATATATATATATGTGTTTGTGTGTGTGTGTGTATTTACATAGGAAATTACTCCTCATACCACATAGTATACAGGTATGTTTCCTGCATACTTCAGTTTGATTAGCGTGGAATTCCTTGTGGTGCCATGTTACTCTACTTGCAGAGTGACGTTCATTACTACAGATCTCACATGTAAAATCAAGATCTATGTGGTAATCAAAGTCGATACTTCCATTCCGGGAGATGACTAACACCCTAATACACCCAGGGCCCAAAGCGGATAGTGACTTAGCTTAACTAACATTATGTTATTTGTTTATTAAGTCTCTGGTTTACACAACTCTGTAATTAGAATCATTAACGTCACTGGTCTTTCTAATTGGTGATTACCAAGCATACGGTACTTCACAGGCCAACTGTGCGCATTCTACTTATTTAATTAAACTTTAAACATTTTTAAACATTCAATTTTAATGTTCAATTCCTAAAATTAACCATAACGTTAACTTCTAAACAATTTTGACGCGTAAACGCTTTTAAGCTCTGAATTTTTCTCTACTTCATATGTTCCTAAATCTTCTCTCATCATGCATAGCCCACAACCACATCCACACCCACAGCCAGTACCTTCACCTCCCCACATACACGCCACAATATATAGGAAAAGCCAAAGCACTACACCCCCGCAACTCGCACCAGCAATCTCTCCCCAACACAACCTCATCATTATGATCCCCCTCTCACACATGCCAAGACATCCCTTATAGTAAAACCACCAATCAAAACAACAGGAACTCACCACTAAAATTAATGTGAATCGTTACAGACATCTCTAAGCTCTACATGTTCTTTCTGTCATTACTACAGCAGAGGACCGACGAACCTTTGATTCCAGAGACGGGCCAGATCTATACAAATCAAACCTTGAGCTGATCCATAGCGAAACGCGCGTCACTACTATATAAATGTAAGGAAGACATAACAAATCGTTCTTTTTTTATTATATGTACACTCTACACTTCTTTAGAGACGGGAAACTACGCATCGAGTGCTCACTCGGGTGAACTGCACGTTACACTACCTATATATATATATATATATATAGTGGAAAATAACGCACCAGAGTACGCAATACTTAGGGTAGTAGAGTGGGAGTAATAGGAAAAGAGTCAGGACCCCGACGGCTGAGCTCCGGCCGTTTTGACAGCTAGATCTACACACACATACACACACATATAGATAGATATATTTCTTTATTTACCATAAAGGCAAAAAAAAGAAGGGACACATACAAAGGGGGAGTTTACATAAAACCGAGTAAAAAGGGTATAAAATGAAAATAATCGAAAACAACCTCAAAAGGGAGGGGACGTGATGGGGGTTGCACACACCCCCGAAAAAGTGCGCAATCCTTTGCCCGGGGAGCACATGGAGGAGGTGCTCCCCTCTCCTTCACTTCTTTACCGACAGGATGGTATACAGAGAAGGCCCATTTACACGAGCAATGCTCGCCACTATCACCCACCTTTCATAAAGCTGCCTGTGGCCAAGCACCTCTCTCTCTCCATTCTTATCCTTCTTCCGAAGTGATATCGGAAGTAGACCAGACTATGGCCAGAGAGGAAGTTGCCTGACCTCAGACCTTTCAATCGTGCCCACCAAACAACCGCTTTCAACATGGCTATTACGCACAGAAAAACCGCCTTTGCTTCCTTTGTGAAGAGGGGAGGCGGCTTGATTGTCATCACGGAGTCGGCGCCCAATCGAATCGGCGCCACCCGCGACAGCAGTCGTTCGGCGTAGCCCCACAGATCAGCCACGCCCGGACATTACACCAATGCGTGCGCAACGGTTTCTTCGTGAAGCACGCATCTAGGGCAAATCTTTTTCGAGGGATCCCTGCCCGGGCGCCCGTGTCTGTATAGCTTTTCTCGAACGGGTAGATAGGTAGCACTGCCAGGCTAGTGACTTCTGGAAGTTGTCCATTGGTTCTGGGCCGAAAGTCCTACCGATCAGGCTGGCCAACTCGTCCTCTTCCATGCCCAGCGACTCTCCAAGGGTGTCATCGCCCCTGCTAGACACCAGCCCTCTATAGAATGACGAGGTGGATTCTCCACCGATGGCCGCGTCCGCTTGCCAGAGAGCCCTGAGCGCCTGGGCACACTCAGTGTGCCAGTCTCCCAGTTTTCCGGATATTTGCTTGACCCAGGACTGCAGCTCGGTGAGCGAGACGTGTCTCGGAAAGGCTCGTTTCACGAACGGAGCCCACACCAGTTGACCAGTGAGGAATACCTGTAGGTGCCGTAGCCTTAATGCGTGCCTACGCATCATCATCCAGGGCATCCCCAGCCCTACTTTCGAAGGTTATTGGCAGCAGATGGATCTTCTCACCATAGGAGGGCGCTTCTTCCAAAGAAATTGAAAGAGCATGCGTTCCATGGTGGTGAGTGTTTCCTTAGGGCAAGGCACGAAAGTCAGGCGGTAGTAAGTGACGGACGCTATGTAAATGTTTGCCACCTCTGCCCGACCTTTTAGGGACAGCTTACACTTGGCCCATTTCTGGGTTAGTGCAAACACCTTGTTCGTAACCTCACCCCAGTTCTTTTCCACCTGGAGCAACTTCACCGGGCCCTCCGTCCAGTGTCCGACGACACCGTCGGGAGGCATCGGTCTGCCTCTCCACGTTCCGAGTTGCAGCCCGATGGATTTTTCCCGGTTCAGTTTCGCTCCTGACAACCTTTCGTATTCCTCCAGTAAGGTACCGATCGCCTCGATCTCCGAGTCGGTCGATACCATTACTGTTACGTCATCGGCGTAGGCCGACACCGCTTTGCTCAATCCTGGTTCCAGGGGGATACCCTGCAACAACTCCAACTTCCTCAGTAAAGGGTCGAGAGTCAATACGTACAGAAGGGAGGAGAGAGGGCACCCCTGTCGAATGGATCGTGTGATTTCGAACGGCTTCGAAAGGTAGCCGTTCACCTTGATCCTAGAACAGATGTGGTTGCTATGTAAGGCAGTGATCCAGCCTCTGAAAACAGGACCGAACCCAGCCGCCGCTAGCACCGCATCCAGGTAACCATGGTCGACCCTATCGAACGCCTTAGACTGATCCAAGTTGATTAGGGCCCCACCGAAGCCGGGATTGTTGAGAACCCTCTCTATGATGTATCCCATGAGGTGGAGGTTGTCGTGAATGGACCTGGATGGGATAGCACATGTCTGCGCATCTCCCACCAGGCCACCCACGACAAGCGCCAACCTCTTTGCTAACACCTTGGCCAAAATCTTTAACTCTGTGTTTAGCAGGGTTATGGGCCGAAAATTATGTGTACTATCCCCCTTGTTCTCGTCCTTCCTCACCAGCGAGACTACGCCCTTGGCTACAGAACAAGGAAATCTCCCGTTCTGCTGCCAATTGCAGTAGACTGCTTCGAGGAGTTCGGAGAAGAAGACCGGCATTGCTAAATAAAGTTCGTAAGGTATACCATCGAGACCTGGAGATTTGCGTCTGCTGCATTGGCTCAGCGCATCCCCGATCTCATCAGCCGAGATTGGTCTCTCGCAGGACTCTTTGCTCCAGAGACGCGGCAGGCCGTCGAGGTATGGACCGAAATCCACGTTGCCGCCCGGACCCTCGCCTCCCCCGAACAATCGGGCAAAGTGCCTTTGAAAGGCCTCGCACATCTGCTTAGGCTCCCGGATCACCCGTCCATCCTCGTCTTGCAAAGACCGGATGGTGGATCGATTTCCACTCTTAGCTTCTGTCACGCGGGCCCAGCCAACGGCTTTGGCCCCCTCATTACCTAGAGCACGTATTTTACTTCGAATGACGCAGCCTTCGTGCTTTGCATCGAAAAACTGGCTCAACGCCGTCCTCGATGCCAGCACTCTGGCCACATGTTGGCTCTTGATTGCCTCTTCTAATTTACCTGTTAATTCTTTCTCGTTCCTATTCCTATCGGCAGCTAACATCTTGCTATAACTTATTGATTCTGTTCTAATCTCTCTTTTGAGAGATGCCCACAATCGGTTGTTGACGATTGCACCCGTCAACCTCTCCTTAACTAATCTGCTAATCCGGTTTCTGTAAGTCTCTTTTGCCGGTAAAGACAAATTAAGTTTCCAGTAACCGGGACCCTGTCTATGTGTTTTCTCGAGATTGACTACGCAGGTCACTAATTTGTGATCTGTATAGCGAACCGTGAGCATTTCTAGACAGCTTAATATGTCCCTATCCTTACTTCTAACTAAGAATCTATCTTAGTACGATCTAGATTGACCACTGTGGTTTCTCCAAGTCCAGGTTGGCACAGTTTGAAAATCTAGTCAATATCTATCGACCAAGTTAAAACGGTCGAGTAACCTCTTGAGGCTGTTACACCCCGCTCTATTAGGACATCCTCCTGCATCTAGGATGTCATTCCAATCCCCCGCTAGAAGCAGGGAACGCAACGTTCCGAGAAAAGTCTCCAGACGCTGGAAGAAATCGGGTCGTTCAACTCCGAAAGGGGAGTAGACGGCGACCAGTCTCAAGGCCGCACCTTCACTACTGCCAACGTCTAGCACCAACAAACGACCTTCCGGGTCCGAGTGAACAACCTGTACGGCGAGACCCAGGTGTTTTTCCAGCAGTACGACAACCCCACCCCACCTCCAGGTTGACAGAGAGATGCATGCACCTCAAAGTCATCGAAGGTAGGGGCCAGCTGCCGCACGACGCTGATTCGAATCTCGCAGATAACCATTACATTTATACCACGTGACCTGAGGTCATTTAGAAGCTTTGCTTGCTTCCAAGTTGAGCCCAGGCCACGTGCATTCAAACATCCTACTCTTAACACATCCATGTGGGCGGCAAAGCCAAAGGAGAATGTAGAGACCTACCTTTCTGCTTCCCGGGGTTCGGATCGCACTACTTCCATGGGGTCGGGGGTGTTCGGTGAAGGGATGTCTTGTGGTGGTGTGGTTGGAGTGTTTGAAGTTGTGTTGGGGAGGGGAAGGGGAGGGGGAAAGCTTTTTAGTAGGAGGCGGTTTATGGGTTTGACAGAGGGTGGTCCTACGTCCTCCTTAAAACTTTTTTTTAGTTTTTGGTAGAGGTTCATTGGGATCTTTATTAATTTTAAATGTGGGTAGTTTTCTGAAGAAACAAAGTTTACTCCTTCGGTTTGTAACGAAGGGTTATTGTTTATGAGTTCATTTAATTTATTATTGTTTCTGTTGATGTAAGTATAGTGTAATGTCTTTTTTTCGGATGGTGTGAGTGTTTCGAAGAGGGGAGGGGCAGGTTTGGTTTTGTTTGTTGCTGGAGGGGTGTTTTGTGTTTTGTTGGATTGTGTTGACATTTAGGTAGGGGTTGTTTGGCCTTGTGTGTTTTGCACATGTTTTCTTTTTTTCCTTTTAATCTGTCTGAAGGACTCCGTTTCTTCCTCCGAATTCGTTGGGTTATCTTCAGTGTTGGAGGGAAGAGGTATGTTTGCTGGTAATGTTTCCGTGTTGGTTTTCTTTGTGGGGGAGATGGATGTCACTATGTTAGACTGTGTTGTGTGTTGTGACTGGGGTGATTGTGATGTTTTATTGAGTGAGGGGTTGGGTGTGACTGTGTTTTGTTTTTGGGTAATGTGTTGTGTCTGTTTGTGTTGTGGTGTAGTTTTACTGAGGGACGGGTTTGGTGGGACTGAGTTTTGTTTGTTTATCTGTTGTGGTGGTGGTGGAGCTGGTGTTGGTAGCAGGGTTTTCTTCTTGTTGAGTTGGGGACAAGCCGCCTTCAGGTGCCCTCTGCCTGCACAGATATGACAGGACGGCCTTCTCCCCTCCACGCTAATGTTTATATACCCGTGGCCCTCTAATAGGATTCTCTCGGATATTTGGGCAATGCGTTCAGGCTTCATTTGCACTACAAGTTATATACCTGTTCCACTGAACGCATTGCCTGTGGTTTTCCCAATGGAAATCACGTTGTCATTCACTGGATCGATGAAGCCAGCTATGAGCTAGCAGTAGTCCACATCTGGTATCATCGCATCCAGCCATATGCGCTGAGTTCTTTTACCCATATAAGATGGATAAAAGGTAAAATTTGTCGAACGAATTGGCGACAAGGCATATTTTTTTGCCGCTGATTCGTTCTTCATAATAATCGCTAGGCTTCCATACAGTCTGTCTCTTCTTATGAAAGTGGTTTCATTAAGAACTTCTGTAAGTACTGCTTTAATTTCTGCTTGTGTTGGCTGTTGAGGTTTTTTTGAGATGTTGTTGATGGTGCGGAAAACCACCGTCCGACTTTCAATATCTTTGGTGAGTTCTTGAGGCAATTTTACCGATAAGGTACCATTTTCCCCTTGAGTTATGTATTGTTTGGCGTTTTTTATTCTTTGTGCCACATCTGAAATATTTTCAGGTATATATGTTAAAGATGTCTTTGTTGTTTGTGCAAATGAAATATTATTGGTGTTGACTTTGTCGTCTGCTTTGCTTTCTGTTATGATGTTGTTTTCAAATATTATTTTTGTGTTTGTTGTGTCTTTGTGTGTGGTATTAATATTGTCATGCAATTTGTTCAAATTGTTGTTGTTGTTGGAATCAATCTCCAGATTTGTGTTTTCGTCATTTTTCTCCGCACATTCGTCTGTTTTTATTTTATTTTTTCTTCCCTTCTCTATGACGTTAGTTGGGAAGGAAGGGGGGACTAAAGCGTGCGAGCTTACAACTCTTACCGCTGTCCCCCCACCACTATTTTCGTTAGCTTCGTTTAACATTTCTGTCAGACGATTGAAATTTTATGCCACAAAATTTTTAAAAACAGGTTTTTCACCCCTGGGAGGGGCGAAGATGAGCTGACCCACCGCCTGACAGTTCAGACGGGGGGTCAAGCTACACAATAGTATCAAAATTAAAATTGAACTTACAAAATTTCCGCAATAAATTGGAACAAAACTTCTGCGCGAAGTGAATTAGGTCTACGCTGTAGAACAGACGACAGCTAGATGACACACATATAGATAGATAGATAGATAGATAGATAGATAGATAGATAGATAGATAGATAGATAGATAGATAGATAGATAGATAGATAGATAGATAGATATATGTATGTATATAAAACCTATATTGTCCTGTGTTATTTGAGCCGATTGAATATGATCTGAGGTACGTCTAGTATTTTTACTAGAGTTATACAGCGACCATATCGAATTTCCTCCAAAGAAACCTTCGACAGAATGTCGCGTGAACAAAGTTTAATAAAAGATAAGGAAACAAGAGATTAGATTCATTCAGAAGAGCTTTACCCTTGTATTCCTCAATGTTCAGTGATACTTTCCCAATTACCAGGCACTCTCCGAAATAATCCTCTGAAGTATACAGTAATGATAAGAAAGCAACAAGGACTCATTGTTGCAAATGTGCATGACTGCACCATGTGTAATTAATTTCCCGGTGATTTTTTATCTGAAAATGTGATCGGCCTTGAAGAACATATGAAACGTAAATTGAAGTGAAGGAATATAAGGATGTTTGGGTGTGTGTGAGTATGTTTATATATATATAAGTGCCGTACGAAGAGTGAGAAATGAAATTTCGTTTTCATTTTATTACAACTTATATATATATATATAATAACATAAACGGAGAAAGCTAATAGCGTAACTCCGACCAATTTCCAACTCACTCAACAAACATTAAGAAATACCGGGGAGTATATTCCCAACTATTAAACGTTTGGCGTGCTAAATATATTGTAATTGTATTGTGTGGATAATTGTCTGTATTATTTTGTATGAGATATATTAAAGATCTCATTTCCCAAACGAACCGTTTCATTGTAAGATTTCTACATGGTGGGTGAAATTATACCAAGTTATGTAGAAACTTGCGTAAGATCGATGGATTCCTATGCAAGTGGGATCTTACAAATCTTCAGTGGGTACCCAAAATATCAATATCGATAACTAAATCAACATCAATATTTATATATATATATATATATATATATATATATATATATATATATATATATATATATATATGTGTAGGGATATATACTTTATTATTATTCTCCTCTTGGTCGAAAAAAAAATTTGGTCGTTCTGACTGCTGCTAGTTATAGTGGTAGTAGACTGACCTCTCTGCCTTTGCTTCTATTTTTACACACGGAACTTGAAGGAATTGCTCCAACATCATTTATTCTCATCTCGGGAACAATTTTGAATAGCGCCAGTTCGTAATTTGAACTCAGTAATTTTATAAGTGAAAAGATCCTTCTGACGAGAGTGTTTCTTTGAAATGGATACCGTAAGGACTGTCCATTGATTTTTGAAACTCGAAACCGATTCGGTAAAGGTAACCATAGTGAGTAAATTTAATTTTTTTAAATTTATTTTGAAACTTTTTCTTATTTGCTAAACCTTGATTATATATGTTCTGGCTCGTTAATTTATTAACCTGCCATTGAACCACATTGACATATGGTTGGACAATACATGTGTCCCTATGCGCTTTGTGCGTGTAGGGATATATACTTTATTATTATTCTCCTCTTGGTCGAGAAAAAAATGTGGTCGTTCTCACTGCTGCTAGTTATAGTGGTATAAGACTGACCTCCCTGCCTTTGCTTCTATCTTTATACACGGCACTTGAAGGAATTGGTCCCACATCATTTACTCTCATCTCGGGAACAATTTTGAATAGCGCCAGTTCGTAATTTGAACTCGGGAATTTTATATTCTCCGAGTGAAAAGATCCTTCTGACGAGAGTTTTTCTTTGCAATGGATGCTGTAAGGACTCTCCATCTATTTTTGAAACTCGAAAGCGATTCGGTAAATGTAACCATAGTGAGTAAAGTTAATTTTTTAAAATTTATTTTGAAACTTTTTCTTATTTGCTAAACCTTGATTATATATATATATATATATATATATATATATATATATATATATATATATATATATCTGTAGATAAATCTATCAAAATATACGGTAGTGTCATATCCGTATGAAGAACTCAATTTAATCCAAATATCATGAAAAGAGATGTTTTCAAAGTTTTTTTCGATGAAAAACACAGGAAAACAGAGTCAAGATAAATTAATCAAAATAATGAATAAAAACAAAGAAATAGTTCCTTATATTAAAAAATTCATAATTTTAAGATCGTTTCTAGGATATATATGTATATCTATATGTATATATATGTATATCTATATGTATATATATGTATGTATATCATATGTATCTATGTAAAATGTTTACAAACTATCAGAGGGAATATACATTACTACACATATATATGCTGTCTTCAGATATAATGATATTTGTTTATTGAAAAAAAACAACAAAGATTTAATATAATAGGCCTGTTTGGAACAGGTTTTGAATTGACCAATAGAAAAGTAGTAAGAGATCAAGTTGATAGAATAGTAGTAGTAGAAATTTAGGGGTAGAGGAATTGTGACTTATGTTTTGAATGAAAAGATTACTTTGGGTATGAAAATAGGTCAAGCCGGTGAAAGGTACACGAAAATGTGATGTTATTAAAGAATAATGCTAATGTTAAAATCTAAGGAGAATACAATTTTACTATAAATGTGTTAGTGAAAAATATCAATCTTGTTTAAAACATAAGGAATTTAGATCTATAAAAAGAAATTAAATTAATTTAATTGATAGGTATATTTATAGGGATAAATTCATATTAATTCATATAGATATGATAAATAAGAGTTAGATGTTATTAAAGAATGTTGATAAAAACGAAGGAAAAAGATTTTTTTTTGGAGGTGGGGGGGATAAATGTATTAGTGAGAAATAACAAACTTATATAGATTACAAGGAATTTAGATTCATAACAGGAAATTAAATTAGTTTATATATATACTTATTGGTATACATTTTAGGAAAAGATAGCTGTAAAAGGGAAATAAAGTTATGCAATTCTTAGTAGTAGAATATTAATTATAAGTTAACTAATTATAAAAAAAATTTATTATAATAATTTGTAAAATATAAGTGTATATTAATTAGGTTTATAATATTTGAAAGTTTTTCTAATTCTATGATTGCATGATATAATTAAATCTTGTTGCTTATTTAATAGGATATACTTAGATTTCATTATTTCAAAAAGTTCCTGGGAACATAATCTACATTCATATCTATTATTTTGATAAGGGGTGGCCCTTTTGAGCACACTCCATGTCAAGTTATAATCGATATTCTTTTTTCTATAATTATTAATTATTTCAGCTAAGGATGTTGTATTAGTTAATGCGACATTTTAAAAACTGTGTTTGTAGGTATTAAATCTTACTTTAAATTGGATAGAAGTAGCTCCTATATATGAATAAGTTGAGTCCTTAGTGCTAATTTTACACTTATATACTATGTTATTAATAAGGCAATTTCCTTTTAATGGGCAATTTGTTTGTTTCTACAGTTACAACCTTTCGTGAATGTTATATCAGGGGAGTTAGTCAAATTAGGTGTGGAATTTTCTCAACTTGTTGTATGTGAATGAGATGGTGGTTTGCTGTGGTTTATTTTAGTATTATGGTTAGTTTGATGTGTTGGTGGTATATTCATTGTTCTTTTACATTTATATCCCTTGTAGGCACTTATATTTTGTTGTATATTTTTGGTTGTTGAGTAGGAGAATTTGACCGTTGATTTATTTTAAATTTGATGGTATTTATGGTTTGGCGGGAAGTTTTTCTTTAGGATAGTAAACATTTTTTTTTTTTTTAGGTATATTATCTTTAATTTGTAGATTAAATGGAGCATTATACCAAGTAACTCGTCTATTACGGTTTCGATGATGTTTTTTTTATTATTATATCATAAATGCTGATGTTTACTAAGAAAATTAGTATTAGTGATTTTATTACACATATTTTTAGTTAGATTCACTGATTTAGGTGTTTTAGCCTGATTATTAGGAATTTTGTTAGCAACGTTATTAACATATGTTGGAATATTAGGATGAATGGTTTTTTGAAAGTTATTATATTGTATATTAAAAGAGGTAGAGAAATTAAGTTTTAAGTTGGTATTTTGGGGTATAGTGTGAGTGGCATTTAGGTGTGTATATTTCATTTGGTGTATGTTGGTAATATTGGGTTGTATGTTTGTAGTATTATTGGTACAAGGTATATATACTAATTTGTTTTTGTGGCCGCTTCTAGCTAAAGCTTCGTTATAAAAGGTCGCATTTTTATCGAATACATCCTGATTAGATGAAAGGTTAGAAATTCTGAGGTTAGAAATTCTGAGGTTATTTTAAGGTTATTCTGAGGTTATTCTGAGAAATTTTAAATTGATCAACGGTCAACTTATCCTACTCAACAACCAAAAATATACAACAAATTATAAGTGCCTACAATGCATATAAAGGTAAAATAAAACATGAATATACCACCAACACATCAAACTAACCATAATACTAAAATAAACCACAGCAAACCACCATCTCATTCACATACAACAAGTCGAGAAAATTCCACACCTAATTTGACTAACTCCCCTGATATAACATTCACGAAAGGTTGTAACTGTAGAAACAAAGCAAATTGCCCATTAAAGGGAAATTGCCTTATTAATAACATAGTATATAAATGTAAAATTAGCACTAAGGACTCAACTTATTCATATATAGGAGCTACTTCTATCCAATTTAAAGTAAGATTTAATACCTACAAACACAGTTTTTAAAATGTCGCATTAACTAATACAACATCCTTAGCTGAAATAATTAATAATTATAGAAAAAAGAATATCGATTATAACTTGACATGAAGTGTGCTCAAAAGGGCCACCCCTTATCAACATAATAGATATGAATGTAGATTATGTTCCCAGTAACTTTTTGAAATAATGCAATCTAAGGATATCCTATTAAATAAGCGACAAGAATTAATTATATCATGCAATCATAGAATTAGAAAAACTTTCAAATATTATAAACCTAATCAATATACATTTATATTTTACAAATTATTATAATTATATTTTTTAAATTAGTTAACCTATAATTAATATTCTGCTACTAAGAATTGCATAACTTTATTTCCCTTTTACAGCTATCTTTTCCTAAAATGTATACCAATAAGTATACATATAAACTATTTCCATGTCCTGTTATGAATCTAAATTCCTTGTAATCTATATAAGTTTGTTATTTCTCACTAATACATTTATCCCCCCCCCCCCCAAAAAAAAATCCTTTTCCTTCGTTTTTATCAACATTCTTTAATAACATCTAACTATTATTTATCATATCTATATGAATTAATATAAATTTACCCCTATAAATATACCTATCAATTAAATTAATTTAATTTCTTTTTATAGATCTAAATTCATTATGTTTTAAATAAGATTGATATTTTTCACTAACACATTTATAGTAAAATTTTATTCTCCTTAGATTTTAACATTAGCATTATTCTTTAATATCATCATATTTTTGTGTACCTTTCACCGACTGGACCTTATTTCATCCCCAAAGTAATCTTTTCATTCAAAACACTCTTTCCATTCAAAACTGAAGTCTGCATTCCTCTACCCCTAAATTTCTCCTACTACTATTCTATCAACTTGACCACTTACTACTTTTCTATTGGTCAATTCAAAACCTGTTCCCAAACAAACCTATTATATTAAATCTTTGTTGGTTTTTTTCAATAAACAAATATCATTATTTCTGAAGACACCATATATATGTGTAGGTATGTATATTCCCTCTGATAGTTTGTAAAAATTTGACATAGATCTATATGATATACATACCAACATACACATATATATCCTAGAAACGATCGTAAAATGATGAATTTTTTTAATATATAGGAACTGTTTCTTTGTTTTTATTCATTATTTTCATTAATTTATCTTGACTCTGTTTTCCTGTGTTTTTCATCGAAAAAAATGTTGAATACATCTTCTCTTTTCATGATATTTGGATTACATTGAGTTCTTCATACGAATTGGACACTACCGTATATTTTTGTAGATTTATCTACAGATATATATATATATATATACATATATATATATATATATATATATATATATATATATATATATATATATATATATATATATATATATATATATATATATATAATCAAGGTTTAGCAAATAAGAAAAAGTTTCAAAATAAATTTTAAAAAATTAACTTTACTCACCATGGTTACATTTACCGAATCGCTTTCGAGTTTCAAAAATAAATGGACAGTCCTTACGGCATCCTTGCAAAGAAAGACTCTCGTCAGAAGGATCTTTTCACTCGGAGAATATAAAATTACCGAGTTCAAATTACGAACTGGCGCTATTCAAAATTGTTCCCAAGATGAGAGTAAATGAAGTTGGAGCAATTCCTTCAAGTGCCGTGTGTAAAAATAGAAGCAAAGGCAGGGAGGTCAGTCTTATACCACTATAACTAGCAGCAGTCAGATCGACCAAATTTTTTTCTCGATCAAGAGGAGAATAATAATAAAGTATATATCCCTACACGCACAAAGCGCATAGGGACACATGTATTGTCCAATCATATGCCAATGTGGTTCAATGGCAGGTTAATAAATTAACGAGCCAGATCATTTATAATCAAGGTTTAGCAAATAAGAAAAAGTTTTAAAATAATTATACGGATTGTTATAATAAATATTTTAATAATTAGTTCACACAGTTAACTTTTCTTCCGTCTTAAGTGAAATATCGCTATACAAGGATCCATCTTTACACACATGCCCCTCCCCCTACACACACACTCATACACATAATTTAGTGGAGTACATTTATATTTAAATGTGAAGCATATTAAACAATACGAACATATCACTTCACGGAATGTGGTTAAAATCCTTTGAATAGATTTGTTTTCCTTTTCCTTCAGGTGTTAGTGTTTTTAACGTTATAGCAATGTCAATGATATTCAATTTCCAAAATTACGATTCCGGCTTCAAAATAACTAAATATTAAAGGAGATCTTTCCCGTTCATAAAATTAAAGTGAATCTACCGATTTAAGCAAAACTTGCAAAAGTATATCCCAGCTATAATTTAACCCTATCATTAACAGTAATTGGGTGGTGGATTGGCAGTATCGGTAGAGGGACAGACGCCATGCTTTGTAGCAAAGTTACGTCCCTTTACGAACTGAGTTCAAATCCCGCCGAGGTTAACTTTGCCTTTCATCCTTACGGGGTCAATAAAATAAAGTGCCAGTAATACACTAGGATAATTGCTGGCCTTGTGCCAAAAGTAGAAACAATTATTAACATATTTCTAATAAAAGATACATTCGACAATTAAAAAAATATTTTGAAAATTGTTAATCCTTTGGAGGGATTTTAATAATATAAGACACTTTCTGGCTAAGCTGGTGTTTGGACCAATAATTAAAATACATTCTTATATAAAATTTAATTGTTTCTACTTTAGGCACAAGGCCAGCAATTACCCAGTTCATTACTGGTACTTTATTTTATCGTCCCCGTAAGGATGAAAGGCAAAGTCAACCTCGGCGGGATTTGAACTCAAATCGTAAAGGGAC